>CAKKXW010000001.1:6370560-6840243 GCA_920937365.1 Sphaerophoria rueppellii
CCTTCGAAAAATTCCAATTTTACCTATAGTTTTTTTTATTATTAGCTTTGGTTTAATTTGTTTCTGTACGTGCTTAATTAAGAAATGTTGGCAATCCTTATCGTGCAAATCCTTATTCCTGAAAGTATCAAACAATTTTATTAAAACAAAAACTTGTTTGAAATCTTTCAGCAACTTATTATTACGAGACACTTATACGTTTATTGTCGCCATCCTCTTCAATTGTTTTATAGAGTACTGAGATTTCATTAAATGTTATCTCTCAGTAACTCGTCAGAAACTAAAAACTTAAAAGAAATATCAAGAAAAAGTTTTTTTGATATCGTTTAGAAACTGAAATAATTGAAACCACTCTGTGATCTTTAAGCAACTTTATTGTCAAGAAATGTCTGTTTTGAAATTTGCAATACCATCAACATTTCATATATTCGTCTTGCTCTATACATCTATCTTTGAACGTTCAGTTACATAAGTATCACACAAATGTTGCACATGAATCGTTGGGTAACTCAAATAGTTGGAACTTCTCTGTTATTGCTTAGTAAAATGATCACCGATATCTTCGCTAGCGAAAAATTCCTTCACAATTATAGGACTTGCATACAACAAGAATGATCTAAATTCAGTCCCTGTCCAGAAAGCCATTTCATTAAGCCCACGAAACTTTCGGTTCAATTCCTTTGGTAACTTATTGTCACACAAAAATTTTTAAACGTTGTTGATGCTGTTCACAGACCACTTAGCATTGAAATTATTTAACGTTCCCATTTTCCATCCTTGTAAAAATCATTTTTTAATGCCCAGATCAATTAAATGTAAGGAATCTCCAATGGGAAAATGGTTAATCATATCTAGTCCAATTATATCCTCTATTATAGTCCGACATTTGTGGTGATTTTCGTATACACCAGAACGAAATTCCGCGTCTGTTCTTAATGGAGCTTCTATTTCAGGGAATATCAGAGAAAAGTAGTAGGAAGAATATAGAGAAAAGTAGTTTCTATGGGGACACATACACGTTTATAAAACAATTGCTATATAATGTTGCTTTGTTTTCTGAAAGAATCACAATTTATTATTTGTTACTACAGAGTCACACATAGGAAACAAAAACAGAATGTTGCAGAATTGTTCCAAATGCTGCCTCAAAAACTCGATGGTAACTTGTTTCATATGAGTTGCAACTCAGTTTTCTGAAACGTTACGTTACCAAAGAGACGCACAGAAGTTGCAAAAGGCAAAAGTTGCAGAATTGTTACAATTTTGGTTATGGAAACTGTTTTTTGAGAAATGAGTTGCATTGAAACTAAAGTGAGTCTGGTTAGTAACATGAAGGCAATTTGGTCATACATTTTCAGTTGCAGATTATCTGCACAGTAACCATAATGTAACATTAGTACAACTGAAATAATTTATCGGTTTTAAAAATGATTTAAGAATCCCTTAGAAACATATGAGAAACTATGCTTATTTGGAAAAACTTCTAAGCAACGCATATGTAACCAATTTTTTAAATTTCTGGTTGCACAATTCAAATGTGTGCCGCTTGGGGGTCCGAGTCGATGTTGGCACCTCGGAATTCGCGGACATCTTGCATGCTAGAGAAGTGTCGTGCGTCGATAGCAATGTGATCAATCTGGTTGACGGTTGATTCGTCAGGAGATTTCCATGTGCCCTTGTGGATATCGAGATGTGGGAAACGCGTACTTGTTACCGTTACGTCTCGCCCCGCAGAGAAGGCGATTCGCCTAAATCCGTTATTGGAGGTGGTGTCGTGTAGGCGCTGTCGTCCGATTATTCCACCAAAGATTTCTTCTCTACCCAGCTTAGCATTAAAATCTCCAAGGACGATTTTAATGTCATAGCTACGGCATTGCTCATAGGTCTTGTCGAGGAGCTCGTATCAGTCTTTGGTGTCTTCATCCTTTTTTCTCCGTGGAGGCATGAGCGCAGATGAGACTTATGTTTGTGAATTAAGCTTTGATGCGGATTGTCGTGATGCGCTCATTCACTGAGTTGAAACTAAAACATCAACAAGAGGATAGGCGGACTGAAGTGCTTATCCCATATTTTTCGCCATGTCTGTCATAGTCATGTCATTTTTGATCGAAATTTCGACCCTGAAATTTTTTAGAAAGCAAAAATTACCACATATTATATGTAACATGTATAATAGATCCCAAGTATACCTACTATCGTTAATACATATAAATAAACATCAGTGACAATATTGGAATTTGAAGGAATGAGGTTCGGAAGTTTTACCAAGAGGTGTAAGAGAAACGAATGTCTCAAGGTTACCGCTACATCTTTTTATCGATGTTAAGGCCGCGTATATGACAGCATCTATAGAGAGGAATTGTATAAAGCCATGTCGAGTTTTGGCAGCCTTATACGAAACTCATTCGTCTGAACAATGTAGAACTCGCGCTGCTCCATTAAAGTCGATAACGACCTAACCAACGCTTTCGATGCACTGTCATGCGACTTCTTTAACATCATATTGGAACGAATGGTGCAGAACTCCCACGTCAACACTAGAGGGACTATCTTCCAGAAGTCTGTGCAACTCCTCGCGTACGCTGATGACATTGATATCATTGGGAGAACGCAGCGCGATGCCAACAGTGCTTTTGGGAGTATACAAACAGAGGCTGAAAAAATGGGTTTAGCGGTCAATGAGGGAAAAACAAAATATATGCTGTCATTGAGAAAAGACACCCAACATCGACGTCTTGGACAAAACTTCACGATAGACGCATATAATTTCGAGATAGTTAGGGACTTTGTAAACCTTGGCTCCGCTATCAACACGGACAACGTCATCAGCGCCGAGATCAGACGAAGAATAACTCTTGCTAATCGCTGCTTCTTCGGGCCTAGAAGGCAATTGAGTTGAAAAGCCCTCTCCCGAACAACAAAGTTGACGCTCTATAAGACCCTCATCATCTCCGTCCTCCTATATGGTGCAGAAGCATAGACCGTGTCAAAAACGAACGAGAGCGCCCTAGACCGGTTCCAGAGAAAAGTTTTACGAAAGATCAGCATAAACGGTGAATGGAGGAGAAGATTTAACGACGAACTGTTCGGGCTGTACAGTGACACTGACCGAGCTAAAAGAGTGAAAGTCCAAAGACTCAGATGGCTTGGTCACGTGGAGAGGATGGACACCAAGTCTTCGAATCCACACCCCAGAAGGAAGGCGCAGTAGAGGAAGACCAAGGCTCATGTGGCGCGCGCAAGTCGAAGACGACCTCAACCAACTCGGCGTGCGAAACTGGAGACAGCTAGCTAGGAACCGAGCTGGCTGAAGAGGTTTGTTGGTTGAGGCCCAAGTCCACCTTAAGTAAGTAAGCAGACAATATTAGGTTTGTCACTATCATGAAAGTGAAAAATTTCTCTGAGTTTGGTTTCACATCAGATAATTCGAAAAGCTCTGATATTCTCGCTCCGAAAAAAATCTTGGGGTGATTCAGAGCACTTCCGGTGCGAGCACCGAATACACATCGAACACGGTGGAAATGTGCCGGGACGAAAAAAGAGGGACATCGAAAAGCTCTATGCGAAATCTGAGTGCCACAGAGCGACCCAGAACACACACATCGAACAAACTTATTCTCAACAAATTATTTAGAGGCTTTACTTTTTCTTCTATTATTTTTTGTGTCCTGTGTAAAAAGAAAATCAGAAAATCCCAATAGCTATCATCACCATCCTAAATTGGGTCATAACAATAGTTTCGTTTTTGATAAATACGGTTCCAAACTTTGTCCGCATTGCGCTTTTCTATTTCTTCCTTTCCGGTTCCGTATTTCAAACTTCTTCTTTTAAATTTGCTAAATTTCCGGTTTTCCTTTTTTCGACTTTCCCACTGTCCCAAGGTAAAACGAAAGCTCCATATTCTTAATTTATTTTTAAATCATTTGGAAATAGGTTTACTTTAACTCAAATAAACTTATAGCACTTTCCATTGGACGAAAAGAAGCGTCCAGAAGCATCCGAAAGTCTTCTGAAACCGTTCCATTGGTAAGAAAATGACACTTCTGACGATTCTGAGAAGAGAATTTTGCTTCTGGATTTTTTTCTTTTTTTCACACAGATATAGAACACAGAAACACAGCACCTACACTCACTACTCTTAATCGAAAAACGTACTTTCCATAAGAAATTGCCATCCCAGTTTAAGTCTTTGTTTCAATCTCGTGAAAATACACTTTCCTCCAACAAAACTCCACTCAACTAACTCATTCGTGTTTGAGACGGAGTCGTGTTCAGTTCATTATCGCTAGTGACTAGTGTTCATCATTAATTTCTCTCCCCAATTTTTTTTGCACTTGAATTCAGCTCACAAAGATTTTTTTTGTGTTACATTTTTTTTTTAATAAGAAAAGGGTGTAGTTAAATCGCAATACAATTAATAAAAAAATATAAAGTTGAGTAAAAAAAAAACTAAGTGCGAAGCAAGTGTACAATCAATTTCATAAATGAAAATTGGATTTACCAGTGCGACCGACAACAACGACAATCAAAACCAGGAACATAAAAAGAACCAAGAACTCTTCTCATCTTCCAGAAATAAATTTTAATGTAAGTGCAGCCTTTGATTTGTGTTAAAAGTTAACCTTAACCGGCTTTTGTTAATTTTTCCCTGTTTTCCCCCAAACCAAGACCGATTATTATACCGGTCAGCACTCAGCAGAGCAGGAGAACTCGGCAAAAGTAATAATTATTGTATTTGCTATGACCGAGGCGACGATGACGAAGACGATGCTGATGGCCTGATGGGTCTCTCCACTTGCGGAGTGCCAAAGTAATTAAAAAAATGTCTTATCTCCTTCATGAAGAACTTGTTCACCCAGAAGACAGAAAAATAGTTATTTTTATTCGTTCCTCCTCCCTTTTGTGTTCATATTTTGCACTAAAGTTGCTAAAGAAGAATCATGTTCTGATCTAAGAACCCAACAAGGCAATATTAAAGCAAACGGCAGGAAAATCGAATGAGAATACGAAGAAAAGGGCATAGACCCTTCTCCCTGGTTGTGTTCTGCTGTCGACGGCGACGTTCGATGAGTCGAGCTCCATCGTAGAAGAAAAGAGTTTTTTTTTTAGTTCTTTTGTGCCTTCTAGTTGGTGTTTGGGGACTTGGCCAGAGTTCGAGTTGGTATTTATGAACACAGCAAAGAAGGTAGAAGGAGCGCCTTTACCTATCAAGATAACAAATATCGCATCAGATTTGAAGCAAGAACATGCTCTTTATAATCGAGTCGAAGAAGTTCAGACCCATCCCTAAAAATATCCTGGATTTCACTTTCCCCTTTTATTGTGTTTAAAGTGTGTATACCTTCTATGATGATGATGATGACGATGAGGAACTCTGGGTTTCTGTAGAGGCATAGGGTATGTATTTATTTTCAACACGTTGCGCACACATGTGTCGGTCGTCGTCGGTGTCCCTGCCGCGCGCCTGGTAGATTCATATTTTCCTCAACTCTGAACCCGAAGTCTGTGCATTGTGCCTGGCTGAAGTGAGGGCAAAAACACCGGCAATCGACAGTTTTGTTGTTCGGGAAGAGAAACAACACAAAAATTTGAAAGAAAGGAGGGTTGCAATTGCTCACACCCCCGCGCTATTTTTAGAAGGGAACAAAAGGTATTAGCGTTCGCGTCCAAAAAATACAATGCTGATGATGAATCCTCTGCTTTCGATATTTTGTTGTTTTTGGTTCTGATTCTGATTCCGATTGTGTGTTCCATCTTCCATCCATATCCATGAATGGTGGTATCAAAGTCAGCAGAGAACAGAGATCCACCCAATTCCGCAATGTTATTATCCGTGTGGGACGCTGAATTCAGTACCCTGTTGAAAGAGAGTTTTGTGTTCCTGTTTTGTTTAAAGGAAGAATGAACGAATACGACGAATGCATGAGTGAAAACGTTGTGCATGACGTTAACAATTGAACAGAAAAGGACGAATGTATTTGTTTTAAATCGATATAAAGCCTTTTAAGGTGTTGTTCCTGTTTTTGTTTTGGGAGTATATGTGAGGTTGAGCCGGCTGTGCATAATTGAGTGAGTTCCTGTTTGTTCTGTTTTTTCTTTGAGTTCTTTTTCTTGTTCAATGGGTGCGGGTGGGTGGACGATGGAAGTGGAATTCAGAATCGGAAGTGGAACAAATTGATAAATAGCATGAAAGGTGATTTAGATTAAATTTATTTAAAAATTAAGGACTCATTATCTTCGGAATAAGCCGTGGGCCATAGCAGTCGTTTGCTTGGATGGAAGCGTTTGCATTTGACGGTTTTCATTTTCCCCAAAGCTATTTCTACTTTTTGTGATTGTAATTAAAAGAAATAAATATCAACACTTATATGCTAAACTGGACGTATATGTCTGTACTGTTATTGAAATGGTTGAATTTTGGGAGTGGATTGGTATTAAGAACATCTGATGCGGTTGTGTGTATGAATATGCCTCCCTGCTGCTATATAACTAGCCGACCCAACAAAAGTTGCTTCGTCCACAGCAAACATTTGTTTATGAATCCTCTAGGTTGTGTTTGAGCAGAAAAATAGTGCCCCTATTAATTTAAATTTAAATTTAGGAAATGCACTGATTTACTTACAATCCCAGAAATGAGCTAATTTAATTCTCACCTTGTGGAAGTTGGTTGGGGTTTCAGAAACTATGTTGAAGTTAATACTGCGAAATCGATTCTCTGAACATGACAGTCCGTCGGAATTGGGCCCAAGGGTGAACTGATGGGCATTCCTGGAGGCGCGGGTATTATGGTTGAATATCTTAAGGTGAAGAATGCAACTATCTATTTCACTAGAGCATATACCGTTCAAGCAACGGTAAAATAGGGTGAGGCATGTGACGCCAATGTTCAAGAGATGTAAATGACTCAACGATAGTATGATCACCAATCATCTTGTATGCTTTTTTTTGGATACTGTCCAGAAGACTTGAGTATGTCACTGGAGCACCAGCCCAGACATGACTGTTATACTCAAGCTTAGGACGTATGTACGTTTTGTAGATGATAGCCAGTTCGGGTGAGGAAACAAATTTCTTGCATCGCTTTAAGAAACCTAAACATCTTGCGGCATTTTTGGCGACATCACGTATGTGATCATTCCATAAAAGGTGGTCAGTAATCCACATACCGAGAATCTCGAGATGTTCGGTCTCATTGATGCAAGTGCCACTCATGGACATTGGCAGGGGAGGTATATCTCGCTTTAACGGTTAAACTCTACACGGTTTTTAATTCCCCATTGTACAGTGCTGTTTAAGTCAGCTGAGCTTATCATATTTTGCCGTTTCAGTTCCACATCCGAAGAGGAGGTATGTGATTCTGAGAACGAATATGAAAAGCTAAGGGTACTATCGTCAGCGAAACAATGAATTGGATTAGAAGTTACAGACAGGAGATCATTTATAAAAATGAGGAAGAGAGTCGGAGACAAAACGGAGCCCTGGGGCATTTATTTTGTGGGTTCCAGACTTGAACCCGTCCAATACAACTTGTATTGAACGGTTCGAAAGAAAGTTTCTAATCCAACGAAGAAGGGATTCATCGATACCGAAAGCACGCATTTTCGATAAAAGAGCAAGATGCCAGACTTAATCAAATGCCTTTGAAATATCATTAAGAAGCTTTCGGTCGTCGAGATATTTCTTGAGCTGATAATTTATCAGCGTTTCCTTAGAAAGAAGGGACATAATTGGAGGGTGAAGAAGATTCGCCTTTTTTCGGAATTGGCTGGACAACTGCTGTTTTCCAGCTGCTCGGAACGAGCCCAGAAGAATAGGATAGATGGAAAAGCTAACGCAAGGGTTTTGCCAGCATGGAAGAACACTTCTTCAGAACAATAGCGGGGATACCATCCGGACCAGCGAATTTACGTATGTTGAGATCTGTAAGGATTCTCGCCACAGCGCGAGTGCGGAAGAAGATTTGTCCCATGGAATCATTGACGCGCTCGAGAACTTGAGAAGTCATGACACTTTCTGGCAGCGAAGAGTTGGAGGCGAACTGCCTAGCAAAAAGGGTTATCTTTTGCGCGAGAGAGCTAACGACTGGAGTATCATCGTCAACGAACGTTGCGACCGAGGAAGAAGAAGAGTTCTTCATGTTTTTCATTTTTATCTTGAAGGAAATTGACAAAATAATCAAGCTAATGTGAGTGTTTCATGATATAAATAAATGCGGTCTTCCGAAGAAGCATCGTTATTTTTGTTTCCACATGCAATCAGCGAATTTCGATAAATTTGGGGAAAAATTTCCAAAACAACAAAACTGATTAGATAAACAAAAGATCACGCACAAAAAACAAGCAGAAGTCGACCAAGACTATTCATTAAATTGTTGCCTATACTTTACCAAAAAAAAGAAGAAAAATACAAAAAGAAGCATGTCCCCACTAATTAGCTAATTTCCTCTAAAATAACCATGTCTTGAATTTGTTTCTTGTTGTTGTTTTCTTCTTTGAAGAAAAAAATCACAGCGAAGCATAATTTCCGAAAAAAAAAATCGCGAAGAAACAATAAAGTCGAAGATTTTTTTTTAATCGCCGAAAGGCATAGAACTTTTATGTTTTGCCTTCAAGTGTCTGGTTCCAGCACAGCGGGCGGCCGCCCGCCACCACAACCGTCCTCACGCTGCTGTTGCTACTATTTTGACATTTCATATCGCAAAGCAGTGAAGCACCCATTACTTGTTTTTTTTTCTTTTTTTTTCTTGACTTTGACTGCTTGCACAAAGTAAGAAGTATAAATTATCATTGTATTCCTTTCGCTATGGTTTTACTTACTTTGCGCATATTCCTGGCTTGAGGGAACAACGAACGACTCACTAGTCACTAGTCAGAGTCAGACTCAGAGTCAGCAACATGACTTGAATGATTCACGTTTTCCTTTTTTTTTTGGGATATGATTCGAATACGAATTCTCGCAGCGAGTGTTTTTAACGACATTTTTGGGGGATTGTGTTGTTCGTCCCGTAGGCCGTTGTTCATTCGAAAATGCATTGACCCTTCGAAGAAGCGATTATGCATACAGCAGATAGGTTTTCCTTTAGTCCGCCAATCAACATGACTCATGAACTCATCCACACCAACATCCAAGTCGAGCTCAACAACTTTACAATCATCGAATGCGAGTATATTTGTTTGTATATGTACTTCGACTGGAATATGTGCCCCAGTGCTATACAATCTGCAGAATTATTAGAGTCTTAAAATATGCAAATGAGCGAATTGTGCTTATGATCATGATCATGGTCGCAGTGTTCCCATTTAAGGGGTTATATAAATAAACAATGCCTCGTGAGGTTTATGGAAGCCATTCTTCGCATTTCAATTTTAACGCCGGCCGTCTTAACGTTTAAGTGAGGACTGTGGGACACAAAATTTTTGAAAATTGTTTTCGTTTTTGCAAAATGAAGACGGTTTCTCCATAAGTTATGGTTACATTCGGTTAAAATACCTGCAAAGGTTTTTTAAAATTCAAAATTGACTTCATTGATAGATCGGCTTTTTTATTCAAAATATTTTTATTGTATTGACATTTTTTTTAGAAAAACAACTGATAAAAAAAACCACCGTTAATGAGTTAAGAACAAAAACAATTTGTAAACTTACTTACTTAAGGTGGCGCTACAGTCCGGGGTGGACTTGGGCCTCAACCAACAAACCTCTCCAGCCAGCTCGGTCCCTAGCTAGCTGTCTGTCTCCAGTTGCGCACGCTGAGTTCGTCTTCAATTTGCTCGCGCCATCTGAACCTTGTTCTTCCTCTACTACGCCTCCCCTCTGGTTTGGATTCGAAGACTTTACGGGATGGAGATCCTCTAAACTGCACCAACTACAGAGGCATCCGCCTCCTAAACATCGCCCATAAGATCATTTCTGCAGTACTATGTGAACGCCCGAAGCCATTTGTCAACAAACTGATATGTCCATATCAGTGTGGCTTTAGACCAGGAAAGTCCACCATTGATCAAATATTCACATTACTGCAGATTCTGGAAAAAACTCAGGAACTCCAAATCGACACCTACCATCTATGACAGCATCTATAGAGAAGAACTGTATAAAGCCATGTCCAGTTTTGGCATCCCTACAAAACTCATTCGTCCGAGCAGGCTGACAATGGAGAACTCGCGCTGCTCCATTAAAGTCGGTAACGACCTCACCGACGCACGCCTTCGTTGTCAAAAAAGGCTTTAGACAAGGTGATGCACTGTCATTCGACTTCTTTAACATTATGTTGGAACGAATAGTGCAGAACTCCCACATCAACACTAGAGGCACTATCTTCCAGAAGTCTGTGCTTTTGCGAGTGTACAGACAGAGGATGAAAAAATGGGTTTAGCGGTCAATGAGGGTTTTGCCCTCATATAGAATATGAGGGCATGGAGAATATATTGTCATCGAGAAAGGACACCCAACACCGACGTCCTGGAGGGTCATTCCGTATCTCGATATCGTCGAAACGATATCGTTTCGACGATCGACTCGCTTCACGTAACTCTGAAAATCACTATCGTCCAGACGATATCGTTTTTTCAGATCGACATTTGCTTTCCGTATCTCGACTATCGTCAAGACGATATCGTCAAAACGATGGAATTTGAACGACAGCTAAGTAGGTATCGTTTTTCATACATTTGAAGGTTAAAATTCAAAATGTAAAACTTGTAAGCGACTGTAAATTGAAATATAGCAACTCACTGTAATTTATGTATCAAATTTGTTTTGTGTTGTGTTTTTAAAGTGCATCGAAATGTTTCAACGAATGAATTTACTTATGTTAGAAAACCAAAATAATGAGGATGATAAAAAAAAAAAAAACAAATCATAAAAATGCGAAGACAATTAAGGGATACATCGAACCCATTTGATCTTCCCAACCAAATGTTAAAACAATAAATGTTAAAACAACGATTTATTTATGATCAATCAAAAGCCAACAAATGAACAAACAAACAACAAGTAAGGAACAGAGGAGTTCCAATAAATAGAAAACACAAGGCATGTTCATTTTCGAATCCGAATGCCAAAATAGAATTTTACGCGTTTTATTGTTTTTTGTTGAAGAAAGGTTAGTACTTACTTAATCACATTTCCACACTTATAAATTATGTGTATAAATGTTTTTTATTTAAAAAAAGAGTTGTATTGAGACACAGATGTTTGAATTTTTTGTTAATTAAATTCTTTTCGATTAAAAAAGATCCCGAGGAAAAAAAATTTCATTTTGTTGGACACAGCTATTTCAAATTGTCTTTTTTGACAAGCCATGATGACATTTCATTCACAGTTTGAGAGTTTTAGTAGCTCTCAAAATGTAGAGAAAAAAAAACGATGGACGAGACGATAACGATCAACTTACGTGAAGCAAATTTGAGACGATATCGTCGACGACAATCGTTTGGACGATAGTCGTTTTCAAAGTTACGGAATGACCCTCCTGGACAAAACGTCACGATAGACGCATATAATTTCGAGATAGTGAGAGATTTTGTATACCTTGGCTCCGCTATCAACACGGACAACGACATCAGCGCCAAGATCAGACGAAGAATAACTCTTGCTTATCGCTGTTTCTTCGGTCTAAGAAAGCAACAACTAAGGTGACGCTCTATAAGACCCTCATGACCATGTGCCCATGAGCTAACGAAGGCTTCTGAGTTGGAATGACCTTATTAGCTGACCCAGCGAACGTTGTTTTCTTATATACATAAAGTTCTCATACAAATCCGGTGAGGACTCACTACCCAAGGTGGGGTCCTTTCGCCTCTTTTATGGAACATAGTAGTAAACGACCTACTAAAATCATTGGAAGCAGAGAATTTCAGGATGATTGCCTATGCTGACGACCGACGCACGTTGCAATATCTGTATCTGGGAATCCCCATCCCCAAATTCTCTCGGAACTCCTACAAAATGCCTTAAATAGGCTAACAAATTGGGCTAAGCAATGTCGTTTGAACGTCAATCCACATAAAATAGAACTAGTACTCTTTTCGAGAAGGTACAAAATTCCTCAGATTAGCCCACCCAAGATTAAAGGAATACCATTAAGCTTTTCCGACCAAGCTTAATATTTAGGCCTCATTTTAGACAAAAACTAAATTGGAAGGCAAATATTTATGAAAGAATAAAAAAGGCTACCTTAGCGCTTTTTACTTGTAAAAAGGCTATAGGATCAAAATGGAGCCTCTCCCCAAAAAATAACCCATTGGCTATACACTTCGGTAATCAGACCGATACTCATTTATGGAGTTGTATGGTGGACCGCACTGGACAAGATGGTAAATTTAAATAAACTCATTAAAGTCTAGCAGGTATGTCGTATGTGCATCAAAGGAGCACTTCGCTCAACACCAACCGCAGCCCTGGAAGTACTTTTAAACCTAACATCTCTTGACGTCTTCTCCAAAATAATGGCAGCCAACTCATGTGTGAGTCTTAGAGCCACCTCTCAATGGAACAGTAACAATACTGGACATACTACTATCTTAGACAACTTCAGATCTATCCCAGATCGCTTAGACTATACCACCCCCAAAAATGGTATTCGGTAAAAGCTTCCATGTTTCCATCCCTTCAAGATCCTCCTGGGAAGAAGAGAGACCCCTGGAAGACAATGTGGTACACTTCTATACAGACGGTTCAAAGACCGATTACGGCGTTGGAAGTGGTATCTATTCGGAACAACTGAATCTCAGTCTATCATACAGACTTCCCAATCAATGTAGTGGTAGGCACTATCCTGGCTCAAAGAAAACGTTATATCTTGCAAGGATATACGAATCTTCTTGGACAGCCAATCCGCTCTCAAATCTCTCGCGTCTGTCTCCACAAACTCTCAAATGGTCCACGATTGTCGATCATCTCTGAATGAGATGCCGGAACAGTTTAATATTCACCTCATTTGGGTGCCGGGCCACAGAGACATTCCGGGAAATTGCAAAGCCGATGAGCTCGCCAAACACGGAACACTTCTGCCTAATGTTAGACATAACATAGGAACACCACGTGCTACATGCAAGTATCTTCTCAAACAATATGCTCTTAAATCAACAAATGCTAGATGGTCACAGGGTACCACCTGCCTAGCATAGACCTGAAATGGTCAAAAGGCTTGGTTGCCCTGAGCAGACAAAATATATAACCTCTTCAATAAATTGGAGTCATAACAGGAGACTGCCTCATAGGCAGACATGCCTTGAGGCTTGGGGTCTACGCAAACGACTTCTGTAGAAGGTGCATAGACGAGGAGGAGGAGGAAACAATCCAACACCTTCTGTGTCATGTCCGGCACTATCCAATAGAAGGAATAACTATCTCGGTAATCCCTTCTTCGATGTGTGTCGATCATTGCCAGTTCACTGGTATTAGAACTGGCAATGATCGACACAAAATGTCTCTCTAACTTCATTAAAAGTACAAAATGGTTTGTTTAAGTTCATTACTCTCCCATGAGTAACCTCATTAGTGGTATCACAATGGACCCTTGAGGTCTAAGTGAGTCAATGACATCTAGACAGCCACTCCAACCTAACCTTACCTAATTTCGGGAAGTGGGGTAGATGGGTTTTAAGTATTTTGTACAAAGCCTAATTCCTAAGATATGAGCAGGGTGGCGGGTAGTGGGGTATTGGGTAGCGAGTAGTGGGTAGCACGAAGACGGGTAGTAGGTAGCGGGAAGTGGTAAGCGATTACCGGTGTAGCGGGAAGCGTGTAGAAGTATAAGGTCGTGGGGTAGTGGGTAACAGCGTTGCTATGTATAACGGGATAGCGGGTAGTATGGGCTGCAAAAGTAAAGGTCTTTATTATATCGATTGAGGCAGTACGGAGTCTGACGGGTAAGCTATTAAAAATAATGTCTTCACCTGAATCATAAAATGAACTGTTTAAAACCCATATTATTTCACTCAAACACCCACTTACTTCAAAATGCGGGTCCATCACGCATCCTACCAGACCGTCACTTCAAGACACTGATTCAAATAAAAGATGTGGCAATGGATATACTATTAAGTGTTCAACACAAATAATCACCGGCCCGCAGCATCTATCTCTAGCAGCACTCAAGATTTGTTGAAACTGAATTGATTGAATTGCATGTCTGTCAGATATTATTTATCATGAGATTAAAAGAAAGTACAGTTCTTGAGGCAATTACCGAAATCGCATTTAAATCAAAACTAATTAACACAATTAAACGAGTGCCTCTCCTTGCCTGCTGCGTATTGTGTTCTATCCATACCGCAGCGATGATACCTACTTCACGCTGAGTTAAAATGTGAACATACCACAAAAGAAAAAAAAAAACTAGCATCAACTTTAATAGAGTAGAATAATAAAAAAAGGAGGAAATCTTTGCACTTTTTTTTGTCGAGTCTATTGTGTTCGGCTTGCGGAATAACTTGAAGCCAGAACAGCTAGAAAGCCTGTTAGATAGACATGGCGCAGTGCATTCTTAATGCTCTGAATGCTTCTTAGTCAGCCAACACACCACAAAGATAAACCCGGCAAGCACCAAGAGCAAGAGCAGGCATAGCCAACGGGCGCGATAACCGCGGCAACAAAACAACGGAACACAAAAAAAAAAAACACAGAGTATAAGTTGTTCCCCATTCAGATATTTGAGCTTAACATGCGACTAAATTGCAACCTTCTGCTGATACTTCTTTTCGTTCTCTTCGTCTTGGATTTTGTTCTGTCGACAATTCGACATCGTCATGGTTGTCGTTTGAGAGGTTTTTTGTTTCTTTCTTCCACGAGTGGTACACTTATTCATCATCAACAACTATTCTCGTTGTTCCTTTGTACCGACGACGGATGTATTCTCTGGAGAAGATCTTTAATAGCTGTTGGTGTTGTCTCGGCTAATGATGATAGCAGTGACCGGGCACAGGTAAATTGCTGCCTAGACTGTCAGTTTAAAAGGAAGAAATGAACACATAAATATTTCGCCAATGGAAACCAGTTAAATAAAACGGATTCTTACTTGCTAGCAGCTAGCTGAGAGCAAGAATTTAACTGGCAATCTGACAAGGCTGTAATAAAAGAAAAATCGCTACATCTTATCCGCCGGATATCTGGAGAGATACTATCTCTTTGGGTACCAATATGGAGAACGAATTTTTCTATGATATTCAAATGTTAAAGGCACTTTAGATAAAGGCTTATCCACTGAAGAAAACGGCGAGCATTTAGCAGGATAACATCGGTGAGTGGTAAACTGGTAGAGACAAACGACGACGTGACGTAGGTATAGTGGAATGGAGGAATGGTGAAAATGTCTAAAAAGAATTGAAAATTCTAAAATCAGAATTTTGATCACATTGAAGGTTTTCGTGCCACTGCAACTGTATAGCAAACCGATCGATATATCAACCAATCGACAGAGATACTTCAGATCCAGCTAGATATGCCGTTGAAAGTTGAATAACTAGATGACCATTAAATGTGGAATATACCCAGAAAAACCAGTGTGCAGAGCAGCTAGAAGAATGAAGAAAAACTAAACCAACATCTTCTATGATCATTGTGAATTCCTTCAGTGAATTCATTCCTGTTTGATTAGTGCAGTTACGGGCTTTTGTTTTTCTCTCATCCTTCGTCTTCGTTCTTCTGCCTAATTGTAAGCGCAGCTCAGTTTAAAATTCATAATTATCCGAATGAAGGCGGGAATATCTTTCGCCTGTTCAAGTGTAATCTACCAAATTGGTAGCTCTTGTCATTGCCGTCAGCATTAAGCTGCATTAGATTCTGTTAAATGTATGTAATGGAAGAGTAAATTGAAATTCAGTAAAAAAAAGTCTAAGATGAAATAATAGGAAGAAACAAACTTACAAACAGATACATGGGAGGAACGGCTGCTGGCCGAACCAGATTTAAGTGCAGATCAGTGGATTGTGATGGTGGATTTGTTCAATTTGAAAAAAAGAGAAGAACAACCGTTGCACGGGACTTTCTTATTTGCATACAATTTGCCATTTGATTTACATTTCTGTTTCATTATGAGAATAGGAATGCAAATTTGTGTTTGTCAAATGTTTCCAGAAAAAGTACCCTGTCGGGCGGCGTTTCTTTTTTGCATATGATTCTTGAGGCTTGTGTCCTTTGAACACGTTTTTGAGTTCACCCTTGTCAGCGTTGATTTCATGATTGTATGCACATAGTTGAACATGATATAAAAAAAATGTCCGCAGATGTCAGATTTGCTGAACAGGTTGTGTTGGGGAACCATTGAATAAGAAGTACAGGAAGCGGTGTTAGCTACATGTACAGTGTACCTACGTGCGTGAAGCAACAAAAATGCCTGATGATGTCGATTTTAGGGACCTGTGCTGTCAATTTTTGGGGCCTTTGCTGTCAAACTTTGACTGTGTTGTCAGTCGAGTTCAGGGTTGTGTTATTCTGTTGGTGATGGTAAGGCGCTGCAATTCGTTGAGTTCCCGTGGCATGCACGGTTGTTTTGAATAGTTGTTCCATAGTGTTTCGAAACGTTTTTATTTGTTGATTGTAAAGGGTTTTCCAATAAGAGGTGTTATTTTGAATAGCCCGTTATTTTGGTAGCTGTAACTTTCGAAGCTGTCACTTTTGGACATCTGAAAAGTAGAAACTACGCCATTAATAAAAATGGAACGGTACACGCTTCAACAATGCACAGAAATTATTAAAATTCGCTAAAAAATGGTGAAAATTTGGCAGAGACGGTTCGTAAGACTAGAACATTTTTGGGTATTCGTGAAGCGCCTTATCGGACCGCAATACAGAAATTGATGGAAAAATTCGAGCTGTTGGGACAAGTTAGTGATGTGAAGAATAAAACCCGTGCACGTCGCTCAAGAACAACTGAGAATATTGCTGTTGTAGCCCAAAGTGTTGAAGAAAACCCAGGTTTGTCCTTAACTCGTCGTTCTTTGGAATTAGGCATTCCACAAACGTCATTACACCGTATTTTGCATAAAGACTTGGGTCTTAAGGCTTATAAAGTTCGGTTAACACAAGAACTCAAGCCGGCTGATCATCAACAACGTCGTGTCTTTGCTGATTGGGTCCTTGAAATGCATGAAAATTATCCGGAATATCATCGAAAAATCATCTTGACTGATGATGCCTATTTTCACCTCGGAGGCTACGTCAACAAGCAAAACTGTCGCATCTGGGGCTCGGAAAACCCAAGAGTTATTGTTGAAAAGCCTCTCCATCCTCAACGAATGACTGTTTGGTGCGGTATATGGTCCGGCGGGGTCATTGAACCTTACGTTTTCGAAAATGTGGCTACAGCAACAGTTATGATCAATGAACTGCGCTATCGATAGATGATTAATGATTTTTTATGGCCGGAATTGGATGGTATTGATCTGGACAACGTTTACTTTCAACAAGACGTTGCTACGTGCCACACAAGCAATGAAACTATCGATCTTTTACGGGAAAAGTTTCCGGACCGTGTTATCTCTCGAAAAAGTGATCACAATTGGCCACCAAGATCTTATATGATTTAACACCTTGCGACTTCTTCCTTTGGGGCCACGTGAAAGATAAGCTCTACGCCAACAGCCCAGCCTCGATTCAAGAATTCAAAGATGGAATTCGAGGACATAGGGCAGCCACTTTGCGATTGTTATGGAAATTTCATAAAGGATATGGTCCTGTAAGCGGTCGTGGCGGCATTTGGCTGATGTGTGTTCCATTATTAACGACATACCTTCCTCTTTATAATGAAATAAACATCCGATCATTTATCTCAAAAAATGCCATTTTTCTTTGAATATCAAAATAACACCTCTTATTGGAAAACCCTTTATTACAATCAACTAGAAAATACTTCTATATTTTCCCCTTCTAAATATTTAAGTAACTGTCTATTGTGAATTATATCTTCAAGAATTTGAATGCTCTAAAATACATACCGTGCATGTGCACCTTTAGTGTTAAAACACCATGCGTCCTGAAAAAAGAATTGAGATTGAAAAAAAGAAGTTTAAGAAAAATCGATGAAATCTTGACTCAATCAAATTTCGCTTGGCGCCCGTTCAACTGCAGACCAGCCCTGTTGTAATGCGTTTGTGTTTGTGAAACTCACACTACTTAGAAAAATGCTTCACTTCTTTTTCATAAGACCCCTTCCTGTACTTCTTATTCAATGTGGGGAACATAGCATGTATTTTGCTTTTGACAGTGACAGTTGTCACTACGTAATTCTAAACAACAGAATGATCTCCAAGTAAACTAGTCTTTCGACGATGTTCATTGAAGTTGTCGTGCGGAAAGCGAAGCCGAAAAATCCAGTTAAATCAACATTTAAGCGGGACCTTAAGTTTTGCCAGTTTATCAATCTTAATCACAGCTTACACCTATAGTTGGTGTGAGCTATCCGTGTTGCCTGGTTACCCAAGGCAAACATCTTCATCTTCCTCCGGATAGTGCGTGATTACTTAATAAAAGGCAAACATGTTTAAATTCTTTAAATGTGCACCGCTGCTGTCGTGCAGTAAAAGGTGAACAAGTACACTTTGCACGCAGTGCTTCTTCAATTTTGAGAATGGTAGTGTGACCCGTGTGTCTTAAGACGGTTTCAGCAGACGCTTGTGAAAAGGAGTTAAATTTATGTCTTCAACGAATGCAGATACAGAATCACAGACAATTTTATTTGCATTGCCGAGTGTCTGGTTTTAATGGATATTTCTTAAACATCTTAAGAGATGATTAGAAGCATGACTTATTACTTTTATTAATTTATAAAGCAGCCCAAATAACAAAACAGGTAAAAAGCATGTTTTCGCATGTTCCGTGAGTCAGTTCAACCTGAGATGAAATAAATTTTAAAATCGAGTTTTG
The DNA here is from genome assembly GCA_920937365.1 of Sphaerophoria rueppellii. Taxonomy (NCBI): domain Eukaryota; kingdom Metazoa; phylum Arthropoda; class Insecta; order Diptera; family Syrphidae; genus Sphaerophoria; species Sphaerophoria rueppellii. The sequence goes on from CAKKXW010000001.1 coordinate 6,389,427, forward strand.
TAGGTAAATGTTTTTGATCCTGGATAAGGAAAGAACATTCAAATAGCAAAATAGGATATGGAAAGACTACTTTTCCAAGCTGTATAATGGCGATGTAGAGTAAAACTCCACCAGCAATACAGAACCATTAAATTCGGGTGCAGAAAGCCAACAATTCCACACACCTGACATTGACGAAGTGAAGATAGCGCTATCTAAACTCAAGTCGAACAAAGCCGATGGAGCAGACGGGCTAGCCGCTGAACTGTACAAAGCAGCTGGAGATGATTTGGTTAGGAGCTTGCACCAGTTCATCTGCAAAATGTTCGGAGGAAAATATGCCTGACGAATGGAACCTCAGCATAATATGCCCGATCCTCAGGAAAGAAGATCCCCTGAACTGCACCAATTACAGAGGTATAGGTCTCCTAAACATCTCCTACAAGATCTTGTCTACCGTGCTGTGTGAACGTTTGAAGCCCTTCGTCAACAACCTGTTAGGTCCTTATCAGTGTGGCTTCACACCCGGAAAGTCCAGCATCGATCAAATATTCACTCTACGGCAGATATTGGAGAAGACCCAGGAACTTCAAATCGGTACCTACCACCTTTTCATCGATTTCAAGGCCGCGTATGACAGCGTCTATAGAGCAATGTCTAGTTTTGGCATCCCAGAAAAACTCGTCTGTCTGTGTAAGATGACAATGGCAAACTCACGCTGTTCCATCATGGTCGGAAAAAACCTAACGGACGCTTTTGATGTCAAAAAAGGTTTTAGACAACGCGATCGATGCGTAGACAGATTTAACTTCAAGGTAGTTAAGGACTTTGTCTACCTGGGATCCACTATTAACTCAGACAACAACACTAGCGCTAAAATCAAACGAAGGATCACTTTTGAAAATCGCTGCTTCTTTGGACTAAGACGGCAATTGAGTAGTAAAGTCCTCTCCCGAGCAACTAAAGTGACACCCTACAAACCCCTCATCATCCCGGTTCTCTTGTATGGTGCTGAGACATGGACCATGACAACATCCGATGAAAACGCTTTGGGCTGTTTTGAGAGAAAAAGTCTTCGAGTGATTTTTGGTCCTGTCTGTCTGACGAAGATTCAACTGTAAGAGTTGTTTAGCGACACTGACCTAGCCAGCAAAGTTAGGGTCCAACGATTTAGATGGTTGGGTCATGTTGAGCGAATGGAAAATATTGCTCCGGCTAGTAGAGTCTTCGAATCCAATCCGGAAGGACGTCGCAGAAGAGGAGGACCGTGACTCAGGTGGAGCACACAGGTGGTAGAGGACCTGAACCAACTTGGCTTGCGAAACTGGAGACAGGTACCGAGCTGGCTGGAAAGGTTTGCTGGTCCAACCTGGACTGTAGCGCCACCATAAGTATATAAGTAAGTAAGTAAGGAACACCAAAGGGTGACACTTTGTAACGTTCAAAAGGTACGGTTATTCTCATTATCGTTGACATATCTATGCGATGCTCTCCCACGACCGAAATATCTTTGCGTTTTCGGTGTCACTTTTCTCATTGATAGGATTTTTAGTTTTTGAAAAGGTAAAATGTTCATCTTCCACTTACATGTACAAACAAATCTAGGCTTTTAAGACCAATTTCATGTAGAGAGTGGCAGCTGTCAAAATCTTAGAACGTTTCTAGCAGCTATGTCAACTTTCTTGTTTCAAATTTCAAGCTAATGGCACGATTTAAATTTGTGAAAAACGTTTTAATAAATGAATGTGACGTCACAATGTGGAACTTAAAGAACCGTCTGCTTCTTCTATTAATTATGATTTACCAAAAAGTTATTTTCCCCTTTCTTCGTTGGCCGCGGTCTATCAAAATAAGATTAAAGCAAATGTCATCTGTTGATTCCCGTTTCCCACTGAATGTATATAACACATCGACATCTCTTAAATCTTAAGTGCACCATGATACCCCTCGAAAATATTTTTATATGCGCACAATGCCACGCACTTTGGGTTTTATTACTTTCCGTCTGCTTGTTTTTTTATCTCCTGCTTTTTGGGGTAAAACAAAGCAGTTAAAAACGAAAATCAACTTCCTCTCGGGCGAGTACCTTCCAGTAGCAATAAGTAGCTTGAAGATTCAGAAAAAAAGGCGCGTTGCGATTGCGATGCTCACAGAATACAAAAGCAAGAACATTTAACAAAATGCTTCTAAATTTAGACAGAACAAAAAAATTGTATTATCCGACGATTCGTATTCATTCGTCTCACTATGGACGACGACTTACAGTTTCGACGACGACGCACGCATGACGACGTCGACATTGAATTACTTGAAATGGAAACTGCAAATGAACAAAAAAACATCCAGAAGATGATAAAAACATTCAGTCAGAAAGCCAGCCAGCCTTTGATAATTGTCTGATGATGGGATTGTGCTGATTGGGATTGGATTGGGAGAGGTTCTTTGGTTTGTGTAAACTACGGTTGAATTCCTTTGGCTGGCGATAAAGTGAGATATATTATGGTAATGAGTGCAGCTCGCTCTGAGTAAGCAAAGCAATGCGACTAGCATGATAGGAATACTGCTGCTTATTATGAGTCTATGCGGCCATGTCTGTAATGTATGAAATATCTTGATAAAATAGTTATGTTTGCCGTAACACGGCTTTATCTGGCACTCGATACGTCATGCCCAAAGCCATTCTCACTCAGTCTTAACGATTAATATAGAAATTAATGCTGTGGAATAATGTTCCTTTAATGAGGCAATAACGAAAAAAAGTGATAAATCGTAGAAAAATTGAATTTGTTCATTCGTTCCTGAAAAAAGGTTCATTCTTTCCATCGTTCATTTTTCCTATAAATTTTTGTTAATAGTTCAATGAATGAATGAATTTATAAATAAAGCAATTTTTTTGAAGATTTCTAATCCGTCAACATTGCACTCAGTTGGGTAACGGCACCAGTACCCAGACTGATAACTTTTTTTTTTTTTTTACTTTCAATTTTTACGGCTCACAATCCATGAAGGATCTCAGCCTGAGATACTGCAGCCTTCCATCGTGAACGGTCCCTCGCATTCTCCAGTCGCCAAAACCAAGCTCTCTGGCATCCGCAGTAACTTGGTCCTTGTACCGTAGGTTCGGTCTGTCTTCCTTGTCGTCTCGAACCTGGGGGCTGGGATGAGAAACCTTTCCTGGCTGGAGCGTTGTCGTCCCTTCGCTCGATGTGGCCGAGCCAATGTAGTCGTCTTTTCTTGGCCTTCTGGACTACTTCCACATCTTGGTACAGCTCGTACAGTTCTCGGTTGAACCTTCATCTCCATTCGCCATCGTCGCATACGGGACCGAAAATACATCGAAGAATTTTTCTTCGAAAGTTTCCAATATCAACCCCCCTTTTTTTACTTATCGTCCAGCACTCGGCACCGTAGAGAAGGACTGATGAAATCAAAGTTTTGTATAGAAGATACTTTATCTTTCGAGTGAGGAGTTTTGAACCCAGTTGTTTGGCCAACTCGAAGCATTGGTTTGTAGGTAATTCTTCTTCGGATCTCCACTAAGGTGTCGTTTGTGGGATTGATGTTTGTTCCCAGGTAAGCGGTGAAGAGATGTTGCTTTGTTTGTTTGTAGCATGTTTTGTTTTGTCCTCATTCACTTCAAGACCAACGAGTTTTGCCTGTTCTTCAATAGCTGCGAAGGCCTCAAGTACAGCTCTCTTGGTTCGACCGATGAAATCAATGTCGTCCGCTTAGCCTAGGAGCTCGTTGAATTAAGTGTTTTCCATGCTCACACCTGCCTTGCGCACTATCTGCTCCAGGGCTATGTTGAAGAAGTCACATGACAACGCATCTCCTTGTCTAAAACCCTGCGCATGTTTGGAATAACTCGGATGAGCTGTTACCCATTTGCACACTGTGTATTGTTTAGCGTCATGCATCCACAGCTGGATCAGTTTGTTCGGGATTCCGAATTCAGACATCGCCATTATAAGCTCTTGGTGGTGGATGCTATCATGGATGGTGGGCTTCGACTTGAAACTCGTTGGTCTTTTCCAGAATCTGCTTCAGTGTGAATATTTGGTCTATCGTTGTTCTGCCTGGCCTAAAGCCACACTGATACGTGCCGATTATTGTGTTGCAGAACGGTTTAAGACACTCACACAGAACGTTGGATAGGATTTTGTATGCAACATTAAGCAGGGATATGCCTCGGTGGTTTTTGCATGACATCAGGGCGTCTTTTTTGTAGATGGGGCATATGGAGCCTATCCGCCCAGTCAGTGGGCATGCATTCTTCCTCCCACACTTTGTTAATGACCTGGTGCATGCGGTTCATCAAAACACCTCCTTCATATTTAAAGAGTTCCCGCCGTATGCCATCCGACCCGACGGACTTATTGTGTTTTAACTTTTGGATGGCTCTTTCTACCTCTTCGGTGCTGGTTCATTGACTGGTCTTGCTTCTCTTTCATTAGCTCGCTCGACATTTTGCGCATTCAGCAGCTGTTGGAAGTGCTGCTTGAAAACATCTACAATTCCCTGTGCTTCGGTGGCTAGGTTTCCTTCATTATTTCGAAGAGGCTGTGTCCCGGTTCTGAAACCAGAAGCTATTTGCTTCGACCTTTTAAAGAAACGCCTGGTGTTCATGGCCTGAGACTCTTCTAGATCTTTGAGCTGAGAAACTGCGGATCCTCTTTTCTTCCTTCGCAGGGTCTTTTTTCTCATTTCTCCTTCTTGTTCGGTACTCTTCTCTTGCTGCTCTTGTTTTCTGTTGCAGGTGCAACATCTGCAAACGTGAATTTTCCGTCTCTCTTTTCAATAACGCGCACTCATCATCGTACACCGAGGTCTTTTTCGAGGATGGAGCCGGAGACTGGTGCCTTTACCCTAATTTTATGGAAATCGTTAACTAAGATGTTGACAGATAGACTGACAAGCCAGGCTAAGTGTTGATATTTCTTTCTTTATGCCATACATTAGCCCGAACTGTGACCAAACCTGGAAGCGTGAAAACATAGCAACCGATGTTGACATATTGGATGATAATTGATAACAATGTTGTATCTTTGCCTTTGTATTTTTCACTTTTAGAAGTAGATTCCTGACAAAGTTTGCCTAGTAAATCGCAACGTAAATCTTTGTCTTGTTTTCCTAATTCATTTCTCATTTATTCTTAGGATCTAAAGGCTAAGACACCGCGTATAAACAAACAATCTACGCTCAAACAAACAAAGAAGTCAATTTTCCTTGTTTATCCACACTTTCCTCAACTTTTTTTTCCACCATGCTGTCAATAAAAACAATCAAGAAAATAAACAAAATAACTTAAACGGCTTCTAAGCATGCAGACATGCTTCTCTTCTTACAATGTTGTCATTTGTTTGCTTACCATTTATTCTTGACACGAGACGAGCTGGAAACGATTATGACAGAGTTGCAGACGAAGGAAGAATTTCATTGATTTTCCATCATTGAAGAATAGCATTTGTGAAGATGAGGATGGACATGTCTATAATTTAGCATTTCTCTTTCAAGAACCTTACTTGACTATCTCCATCTAACTAAGCATAACTCAAAATATCTAAGGAGCAACTACTTCTTTTCATTTAAACACTTAATTCCAAGTCTGCATTATAAGAAGCGATTCTTTCATCGTGGTGAAAAATCTCTACACACCATTCGCTAAATAGCACCCAATCAATTTCAACTCGAAGTGACTTTAAGATACCCTCCTTAAAAGAGTCATTCATCTCTTGTTTATTTATTAAACATTCTTCATCTTCATATCTTCGCAGAGATATTTTTCTAATAATAATTGTTATGACCAAGACCAAGACATGATATTCGGTTTTAACAACTTTGAGCTATGACTGCGGTTAGCCAGTCGTTAAGTGCAAAACGGACGATTGTGACTGGATTAAAATCTATTAAAACGAACAAACACCACAACGCAGCCAACCATCGCAATGGTGGTGATGATTAATCTGTAGATACTGGTTTTCCAACTTAACTGTATCGTCTTTTTCGTGTCGTTTAGTATAGTGAAGATTTCAAGTGTACCATAACCGTTAGCTAGTCGCATTTTAATGTTGCTGCCCCATTAAAATCAAAATCAAAATCAACCATGCTGCAATCGGCACTACTTTCAAGTAGATCAGTTGTGTCCTTTCCCCTTCTAACCGTCTCACCTGAGGGGAATTGAAGAGCGCACCTCAGCATGATGGTCGACTGCTAAAACATAAACTTGAAGTTTATAAAGTAACAGTGAAGAAGAAAGTTGAACGGCGGCATGCAGCGGCAAATGTATGGATTTGTTTGTTTTTGCTCTTGTCTTGTTGTTGCTTACTTATTCGCGTTATTATTTTTAGCTTGAGCACTTTCTAACTAAATGCTCGTAAGTAGTGTGTTAACTGTTTGTTCAAAAGGAATTTTAATTTCTCACAAATATGAAGAAACACTCGGAGCGCAGAAATGAGAAATGAATGAGGCATAGTCGCGTTTTGATAACTATTATTCTTTGTTAAACATATGGGGCATTGCTATGATTCTGTCCATTTTTGACACTTGTGCCCTGACAATTATCTTAAACATGATTTTCGTGTCTGTTACTGTAGTAGCTACAAGAAGTCTGTCAGCTAGTGTAAAATCGAGGTTCAACTTTGAACCTCGGATCAAAGAAAGAACAAATTGATAGAAACGTTGATTGGTTAGGTTAAAGTGGCTGCCAAAAGAAAAGGCCCATTGTGAAACCACAAGAATGTAGAGAATTACTTCTTACTAGTCGAACCATTCTGAGCTTTTTATAAATCGAAAAAGATATTTGATATCCTTATTAGCTAGTTCACTGCTGGATTATCATAAAAGTATTCTCCCAGATGAAGGTGAGAAATTGTTTCCTCTTCTTCCTCGTCCATACAGCTCATGCCGAAGTCATTTGAGGCTACACCAAGTCGTATTGCGTGTCTGCCTATAAGACAGTGTCCAGTAAGGATTCCTATTAGGGGGCTTATATGAAATCTGCTTTAAGATAACAAGTCCTTAGAGCGCTTTAGGTCAAGTGACGGCCATATGAGGTTTGTGGCTGCGCACGTAGGTAAATTGTACCACTTAGACCTTGTTATCATTAAGGCTGTTTCTTTAAGCAAAAGTTTGCATGTATAGCTATCGGTATACCTATCTTTTCCCTTTCAGGTGAGATAGGTATGACGGTTCCATTTTCAGCGAGTTCATCGGCTCTTCAATTTACCGTGATGTCTCTGTGTCCCGGCCCCCACAGATGATCGACAATCGAGGGCCATTTGAAAGTTGGTTGAGACACCGTCGAGAGATTTAATAGTAGCCTGACTGTCAAAGAAGATGCAAATATCAGAAGTTAATATCACGTTTTGTCTTAGCCAGGAAAGAACTTCTTTGATCGCTAAAATTTCCGCTTGGAAGACGCTACAATGATTAGGGATGCGGAATGAGAGGCTTAGATTAAGCATTTCGGAGTACACACAACTACCAACTTGGATCCATCTGTAGAAAAATGAAAGCCTTTGTCATCCAGGAGTTTTTGTCTTCCCATTCATCTCTGGATGGAATGGATACCTGGATACCATTCTTTTTCTACAAAAATAGCCAGCTTATCTGAGGCAACCTGTGCGATGATATGAGACAATTGAAATCTGTGTCTCCTCCTCTGTGCCACGTAGGTTTAGGTTATGTGTTCTTCCTCTCTAAGCCAGGAAGGCCTGCAATGCCCATATTCGGCGGACCAAATTTTTACATGATCAAAAATTAAGGCAAAAAATACTGCAATGTCCCAAAGGGAGTAAGAATTTTTGGTCATTTGTAAAAAATATGAAGAATTCTTCTTCTTCCTCGGTCCCTACGCTCGTTGACAACGACACTCCAGTTGTTATAGCTCACTCGCGAAAGCGAACCTTTTTGCTAGGCAGTTCGCCACCAACTCTTCGCTGCCAGAGAGTGTCATGACTCCTCTAGTTCTTGAGCGCGTCAATGATTCTACGGTACATTTCCACCGTGTTCGATGTGTATTCAGTGCTCGCAACGGGAGCGCTCCGAATCGCCCCAAGTTTTTTTTCGGGGCAAAAATTTCGGAGCTGTTCGGATCAGCTGTTTCTATACAACAAACAAAACAAACAGAAAAAAAAAACAGAACACTACTGCGTTCGATGTGAAACCAAACCCAGAGAAATTTTTCTGTTTTTTGACAGCTCCGTCTACAGTTATGATAAGCACCGAAGCGCCCCGGGGCTGATTACATCGAACAAACCTAATCTCTCTAACATCGATTGCTTCCGCAATGTTGAAGGTGCTTAAGAATAAAGATCTACCCATTTAATCGACATGGTAGCTTGGTAAGTGTGATTTTAATTGTTAAGGGGGACTCTTACTTTACTGATGGTATAGTAAATAAATAAATAAATAAAATAATGAATTTTACAACAAAACAATTTTTTTTGTTTCTATTTGACGCAAAGATCTCAACTTTAATCAAAACTAAGTAGCTAGCTAGAGAATCTTCAACTTTAGTCTACATTTTGTTTCTTTAAATACAAATACATTCACAATCGAAGCCAATTTGACGTTCTTTTATTTTTCTCTATTGTTTCAGCTTTCTGAGTTGTGATCGTCCATCTTCTTGCTGAACTCGAAGTGGCAACTTTAATTTTCATTGAAAACTAATAAATCAAGAGCAGCCAGTGACATACGACAAAAAAAAAGAAATAAAAAACAAAACGACAATGAACGGCACTGGGTATGAACTGAACGGATCCAATGGCGATATCATTGCACAGAACCAACAAAAAGGCTGGTGGACTATTGGCCTGATTAATGGCCAACACAAGTACATGACAGCCGAGACATTTGGCTTTAAATTGAATGCAAATGGAGCAAGTCTAAAGAAGAAACAACTATGGACATTGGAGCCCTCCAATACCGGTGAAAGTAAGAATACCTTCTCTTTGAACAAAAAATTCAAACATTTTCCACCTCTAAGCTACTCAATCGATCATTATTGCATTGAAACTCCCCAGAGTCACGATTTTTTGTTCAAATTATAGCATTTCCCAACTTTTTCTCAGTATCAGTACTCATGCATCATCACAGTTATAGCATGATCATCGGTCGTTGGCTTGCACTTCTTGCATCTATATGTATCCTCTAGGCGAGTAAAATTGCCCAATCAGTGTAAATGATTACGGTTGTTTTCTTGAACTGATGCTGCGGGTGATGGGAAATAATGTCAAACCAAAAGAAAAGACTAGGTCAGCGACAAAGAATAATCGATTTCATGAAGACTCCTTTGTTTTCTGTCATGATGATTGCTTAGCCATGAGCAGGCAATAGAATATGTATGCGCTCGTCATAATTCAAAGGCGAATGACCCAAGAGACTGGGATGGAAGTGAACGGCTTCTTTCGTTCTCTTACATTCATTCATATTGATTAACCAATCAATTTTCTTCTCGACAGTGGTTTTGTTTTTGCTTTTTAATGATAAGTTGGAACATTAATCACTTAAAGGAGAATTAATAGACGTTTTATTTTCCTTTTACTGATTATTCTGCCACTGGATGTTTTTTGCATTTAAAAGCAAAGTGATTGTTTGAAAGTAGATTTTGTTAGTTAAAAGTTAAAACCAAAAAGGTTTGCTTTAGTTCTAGCAACAATTAAACAAAAAAATGGATTGAAACCTCTCTTCATTGTTTTTTAGTTTTTTTTTGTCTGATGTTTATTCCATTTCAACGTCGCGTCGTAACATTTTGCAAACACAAAGGGCAGATTGATGAACTACAAAATCGAACAGCTTGTCGGTTGTAAATTTTAAGTGGTCGTGAATTATTTTTTAAAACAATATTTTCACTAAAAAAGTTGAAATTAGTGATGGGCATTATCAAATGATTTCAATAATTGAGAAAAAAGTTTTCAAATGATCATTCGAATTACGAAATCGTATGCAAAATCGAGTTCTCGACATAGTCATTCGAGTTCTTTTCATTCCAGTTCTTTTCATTCGAGTCTTGTGATAGTGATTCGACTTTTATTCATTCGAATTCTAGTCGTCATTTGAGTTCTTCTCATCGTCAATTTGAGTTATTTTCACTCGAGTTCTAGTCATCATCACTCGATTTTTCGTCATTCGAGTTCATTTGAAATTTGAAGAGCGAAAGTATTTGAGTTCTCTTCATCGTGATTTGAGTTCTCCTCATCGCAATTCGAGTTCTTTTCATTCGAGTTCTCCGAGAGTTCTACGAGATATCGTAATTCGAGTTCTTAATTCTCGTTTACATCACTCAATTTTTCGTTATTCGAATTCATTTGACATTTGAGAGCACAAACAGCAGGTAGTAGGAGTAGGTTTGAGAAATATTCGAATGATTTTACAGTACATAATCCAATGATCTCAAATATTTGCCAGAACCGATTATAATCGATTAAATCATCAGTTTCTATTGGTAATTTCACAGATTAAAAATTTCCGAGATTTCTAAAAAAAATCCATCAAACTACAGAAAGAATAAACCAAAAGAGTCTGCTTCTGCGACTCTGTTAGATGAAGCCATCTCGCTAAGGTATTAAGGCTGAAACACAAACAATCTTTAGGTTCGTCTTCATCTTCGTTATTATGCAACCCGTTTCGTGCTTTGAATGATAGTTCGCCCTCCTTATCCTTATCCAAATGTTCAGCATATTTTGAACTAGAGCTTCTTTTTGGAGTCACGTTACGTAACATTACGTTGTTGATTTCGAAGCTACTCATATGGCTGAACTCGTAAACGTCAGGCGAAGCCGAAGCTTAAACGTGTTTGTGTTTCAACCTTTAATCGGATTGCACTACAAAAGAAGCGGAATTTAGTTCTCCGTTGTCTATTTAATAGCATAGAAGACCGTTAACACGCTTTTGTTTGCACTCAAAAAGACAGATAAAAGACAATCTGTCAACTGAAGACATGCGTTCCATTTCTCATAGGCCCAACACCATTAATCCTTTTTTGTTGTCCCTTGGCAATTATACACGACGTAATTGTGTTGATTTCCTTAAAAATAGCAGCACTCCTTAAACCAACAGCAAAATTGATGATCTTCAACAACAAAAACTATGACAAAAGTTTACTAATCTCAAAACATCATCTAAATTCAAAACTAAAACAATCCATTTTTCATGACAATTATATTCATTAGCACAATGGCTGGTTTCGTTCGTGTCCAAGTTGTGTCTAAATGTTGCCTTCCTAAACTGTCGCAAGCTGTGCAATCTCATTAATTTTATTCCTATCAGCAGCAGCCAGCCAGCGCCAGTATGCTGCTCTTCCATTAAAATAATGATAATTGTGTTCTTGTTGTTCAATCTGCATGAAGCACTATAAATTCACAGTAACATGTAAATGATCCTTTTGACTGTCCTGGGTCCGTCTGTCTGTCTGGAAGTATACAAGATACAAATAGCAATTGGATTTTATATCACCGGATTGAGATTCGATCGCTTGACGTGACTCGATTCAATTACAGAACTCATCGAACAGGATGTTTATTCATTTCCAATTGAAAAGTATTTTTTGATCGCATGACAGTATCCAACTTTAGTGGCCAATGGAATCCTAGGATTCTCCCGGATTTCGTAGTTATGAGGTGCGAATTGAACTGCGAACAGCAATCTTGCGTTACGTCGTTATTCATTCTCCTCTCAGTTTTGGTCTAATTCCATATTCCTCGTTTCTCTATCTCACAGGTATTATCTACCTTCGATCTCATCTTAATAAATATCTATCGGTGGACTCATTCGGCAATGTGTTGTGCGAGTCTGACGAACGTGATGCTGGAAGTCGATTTCAAATTAGTATAAGCGAGGATAATACCGGCAGATGGGCACTGAAAAATGAGTCGCGTGGCTACTTTTTAGGTGGCACTCCAGACAAGCTCGTTTGTACAGCAAAGACTCCGTCCAATGGTGAATTCTGGACAGTTCATTTGGCAGCCAGACCTCAGGTAAATCTGCGCTCGATTGGGCGAAAACGATTCGCACACTTGTCCGAGACACAAGATGAAATTCATGTGGACGCAAACATTCCATGGGGTGAGGATACTCTGTTCACTTTGGAGTTCCGTGCCGACGAGGGGGGTCGCTATGCGCTGCACACATGCAACAACAAGTGAGTTTGCTTATTTCCTTTTTTGTGTGTTTACATTTCTCATCTTTTCTTCTTTAAGGTATTTGAACGCCAACGGAAAACTCCAGGTGCAATGCAATGAAGATTGTTTATTCAGTGCCGAGTATCATGGAGGACATTTGGCTCTGCGAGATAGGTAAATATCGATTAAAGATTGAAATTAACATTCAATAATAATTTGCATTGCTCTTCATATTATAGACAAAGTCAATATCTTTCACCAATTGGTTCGAAGGCCGTTCTCAAGTCTCGCTCATCGACTGTTACCCGCGATGAATTATTCTCGTTGGAGGATTCTCTGCCACAGGCCTCTTTCATAGCCGGCTTGAATACACGTTATGTTTCTGTGAAACAAGGTGTCGATGTAACTGCTAATCAGGATGAAGTCGGTGAGAATGAGACATTCCAATTGGAATTCGATTGGTCAGCACATCGTTGGGCATTGCGCACAACACAAGACCGATATTGGTGTCTATCGACTGGTGGTGGAATCCAAGCGACCGGCAATCGACGATGTGCCGATGCTCTTTTTGAACTTATTTGGCATGGCGATGGATCTCTTTCGTTTAGAGCAAACAATGGCAAGTTTTTAGCCACAAAACGCTCTGGACATTTGTTCGCAACATCGGAGGCAATTGAGGATATCACAAAGTTTTACTTTTATCTTATAAACAGGTAATGTTTTTTTGCTTTTCAGCTGGGTTAGGTTAAGTTGGAGTGGCTGTCTAGATATTACTGACTCACTCAGACCTCAAGGGTTCATTGTGATGCCACAAAAGATGTTACTCATGGGAGAGTTAAGAACTTAAACAAACCATTTTGTACTAACGAAGATGGGATTACCGAGATAGTTATTGCTTCTATTGGAGAGCGCCGGACATGTACACAGAAGGTGTTGGACGGTTTCCTCTTCCTCCTCGTCCATGCAGCTTCTACAGAAGTCGTTTGCGTAGACCCCTAGCCTCAAAGCATGTCTTCCTATGAGGCAGTGTCCTGTTATGACTCCAATTGTGGAGCTTATACTTTGTCTGCTCAGGAAAATCAAGCCTTTTGACCGCTTCAGGTCTATGCTTGGCCATATTTGTTTGGTTGCTAGGCAGGTGGTACCCTGTGACCATCTAGCATTTACTGATTGTAGAGCATATTGTTTGACAAGATATTTGCATGTAGCAAGTAGTGTTCCTATGTTATGTCTCTGTCTAACAGTAGGCAGAAGTGTTCCGTTTTTGGCGAGCTCACTGGCTTTGCAATTTCCCGGGATGTCTATGTGGCCCGGCACCCAAATGAGGTGAATGTTAAACTGTTCCGTCAACTCATTCAGAGATAATTGACAGTCGCGGACTATTTGAGAGTTTGTGGAGACAGACGCGAGAGGTTTGAGAGCGGTTTGGCTGTCCGAGAAGATACATATATCCTTGCAAGGTATAATGTTTTCTTTGAGCCAGGACAGGATAGTGCCTCGTTAATCGCCATTACTTCTGTCTGGAACACACTACATTGATTAAAAAAAAAATAAATAGAGTGGCGCAACAGCTATTGAAGAGCTAAGGCCTAAGTGGCTTACTCTCATCAACAATTCTCTGGGTGCGTGTGAAGAATTGAGGGGACCTACATTTTAACGCCGATTCCGAACGGCAAAGTTGAGAAGCACTTTTTCATGAAAGATGATACTCTTGGAAGTTTTGTCAGCTCTTTGTCTAGTCTATTTGATAGACTGAGATTCAGTTGTTTCAGATAGATTCCAACGCCGTAATCGGTCTTTGAACCGTCTGTATAGAAGTGTACCGTATTGTCTTGCGGGGGTCTCTCTTCTTCCCAAGAAGATCTTGAAGGGATTGAAACTTAGAAGCTAGTCTAAGCGATCTGGGATAGATCTGAAGTTGTCTAAGATAGTAGTATGTCCAGTGTTGTTACTGATCTATTGAGAGGTGGCTCTGAGCCTTACGCATTATGTGTTGTTATTTTCTTAAAAATTAACAATTTATTTTTTCTTTATTTGCAAACAATTATGTTATTTTGATATAATCGGATTTAGCGACGCGTTTCAGAACACTTGTTCCATCTTCGGGCTACTGTTTACTTACGCATTAGTTAGCTGCCACCATTTTGGAGAAGATGTCAAGAGGTATTACGTTTAAAAGCACTTCCAACGCTGCTATTAGTGTTGAGCGAAGTGTTCCCGAGATATACATACCTGCTGACTTTAATTAATTTATTCAAATTTACCATCAGACCGATACTCATTTATGGAGTTGTCGTATGGTGGACCGCATGAACAAGGTCCACTATACGACAACTCCATAAATGAGTCTGATTACCGAAGTGTATAGCCAGTGGGTTATTTTTGGGGAGAAGCCTTATTTCATTTTGACCATAGCCTTTTTTACTCTTTCATCAATATTTGCCTTCCAATTTAGTTTTTTGTCTAAAATGAGGCCTAAATATTTGGCTTGATCGGAAAAGCTTAAGGGTATTCCTTTAATCGTGGGTGGGTTAATCTGAGAAATTTGTACATTCTCGTAAAGAGTATTAGTTCTGTTTTATGTGGATTGACGTCCAAGCCACACTGTTTAGCCCAATTTGTCAGCCTGTTTAAGGCATTTGGAGGAGTTCCGAGAGAACTTGAAAATGTTTCCCAAATACAGATTTTGTAACGTCGTCAACATAGGAAATCACCTTGAAACCTTCAGCTTCCACTGAAGTTAGCAGGTCGTTTACTACCATGTTCCATAAAAGAGGTGAAAGGAACCCGCCTTGGGGAGGTACCTCGATTCACCATTCTGGTGGTAGTAAAACTTCTCATGCTGGAAGTTATTCAGCCTTATAACTTTACCCGATCAGATAATTCTCCGATCGTAGCAAATATCCGATCGGAAGTTTTATTTCCTTCACCGTACCGACGCACTATCGTTTGATTTTTTTTTTTTTTTTGTGAGTGAAAAAATATTTTTATTTCTGAATTCCGACACTTTTTTGTTTCGGAAACAATCGGACAAAAAAGTTAATAAACAAATCGCAATGCATCGCATGCAATCGTTCTCATTTTGAAATTCCGACGCAGATTTCAAATTTTTTTCGTAGATGTCTGCGATTAATCTGTCAGAAAGGATACGATGGTAGAAAACTCTTAGAAATTGTACGAATCGGAGAGTGCTTGGGTATTATGATTGGAATTGGATGGGAATTATGATTGGGTACGGTAATAAGGCTGATTGTCCTGCTTTTAAGGATGAAATTTATTAGGGCTATGAGTGATTTCTCTAATTGTCGATTGCTATTGTGATTGTCTGGTAGCTGACGTTGTTGAAAGCTCCTTCAATATCTAGCAAAGCTACTAGGTTATATTACTTGTATTTGAGAGAATATTCAATGCTACGTCCCTAAGTCTGTGCTTATATTCTTTTCTTTTAGACCTATTCTAGTACTTAAATGTGAACAAGGCTTCGTGGGTTATAGGACACCTGGCAACCTAAAACTCGAATGCAATAAAGCAACATACGAGACTATTCTTGTTGAGCGAGCACAAAAAGGTCTGGTCCATCTTAAGGCACACAGCGGTAAATACTGGAGAATCGATGGCGATGGCATCTCAGTCGACTCTGATATTCCAGTCGATGGTTTCTACTTGGAACTAAGAGAACCAACAAGAATTTGTATTCGGTAGGTCAAGTTCTTGTTAGCAACAGTTCAAAGTTCTTAACTTTTAACACTTACAGAACAATGGATGGCAAATATCTTGGTGCAACCAAAAATGGTGCATTTAAATTAGTTGAAGACGGCACCGACACAGCCACACAATGGGAATTCTAAATTCCTGCAAACCAATCGACCGCAACCAGCCAATGTCCTTCTTGTCGGAGAGCCAAAATCGAGAATCATCGAATAGGAATTTCTTTGACCACTTAAATATACACACACACACTCACTTAAGGATTTTCTTATTCATAAAATAAATTATAATCATTATTATCATAAATAATTTCACCAGCATACGAGTGGATACCCCTGCAATATATTTAAAAGAAAACAAAAATAATATTTAATAATTTTATCTTTTATATATTTTTATACAAAAAGAACTAAACGCAAAAACAGTATCCGCACAACACATAAACTAAGAGAAAAAATAGTATTTTATACATTTATACGAAATTATGATAAAAAAAAGAAAAGAAAACTCAAAAATAATACTGCTCCCTTGCCAAAATATGGAGAGTGCTGATTAAATCATAAAACTTATAGCCTAGGAGCCCCCCATACAAGAAATTCCCGTTGCGCAGGTTTGCGCGGCCTTTCTGGCTAACTTAATTCACGCCGACCAAGCGCATTCGTCTTGGCTTTATCTTTTATTCCTCATTTAAAACTATAGTGGGCGCGATGACGTGAATTTCTGCTATGGGAGCTCCCCGCCTATTATTTCTGTTCAAAACGAAAATCCCTTGCTCTAGTGATTTATTTGAATTATTCCTTATTCGAACTTCTAAATGCATGCAAAAATTTAACTATCCATTGAAGTGAGAGTTAAAAATAAATATTTTAAATTTAAATTTAAGAAAAATCTTAATACTTAATGGCTGGCAAATTTATCATTTGCATAAGCCAGGCGCTTCTGCTGCTTTTCTTTTATTTTGTTAATTTTTTTTTTACAATGCGTCGAAAACATAAAAGCAAAACTACTCACTCACTCACACACATAATATTCCTATAAATTTAGAAACAAAAATAAACATTCAAATAACATAAAATAATACATTTTAAGGTATAGATCAAAACTTTTAATCAATTTATCTTTTTTTTTTTTTTTTAATTTTGCATTAATGTTTTTAATTTAAAATCATTTTTTTTTTTGTTATAAGTGTCGCTTTTTTCCTTAAAATTTGCATATTCTACTCTTAAAAAATTCTACCCTTTCGAAATTATTTATACATATTATTATACATACATTTACACATATATATTTATGAAAAAGAAAAAAAAACTCATTAGAATTTTATTTTAATTTTATATTTTGTGCATTTTATTCGCATAGAATTTAAAGATCAGAAAATAATGAACTTAAGTTATGTAAACGTAAATTAGTTGATATATCATTGAAATAAAAATATACTTAATGTATAATTATCCCCCAGAAAACGTATTTTTTTTTTCTTATAATCATCGCGCACTCAAGGGCTTTTTTCATTACCCTTTGTATGCCAAGAGTACAGTGCGACTATTAGGCAAAGAGGATGTACAAGGAGACATCGGTGAACATTGGTTTTAAATTCTTGAATATTGCAATCAAGCGAGTTCCACATTCGCGTAGTACGGCTAAAGAACGATTCTCTGAACATGACAATACGTCGGAAGTTGGGTTTAAGGGTGAACTGATGCGCATTCCTGGAGGCGCGGGTATTACGGTTGAATATTTTAAGGGGAGGAATGCAACTATCTATGTATTTCACTAGACCATAAACCGTTCAAGCAACGGTAAAATATGGTAAGGCATGTCACGCCGATGTTCAAGAGATGTAAATGACTCAGCGATGGTATGATCACCAATCATCTTGAATGCTCTTTTTTGGATACTGTCCAGAAGACTTGGCGGCAGCAAAGAGAGAGAAGGGGAGGAGGTATGCGTATACTAAGGCATGCCTCCTTTTCAACAGGCGGCAGCGGAAGAATTCCCAAGATGGAATCAACGGTGGCGTCATAAAGAAGACATGGTTTCGAAACACCAACAAGCCTCGGATACGGACGGAATTAATGATGACGACCCAAGCAAACGAAAGGACAACGAATTTCGGTCCTTTCACTGCTATAAAGCAGATATAACTGCCATCCCAGAAATGTCGAACTCATCGAATCCAATCCGGAAGGACGTCGCAGAAGAGGAAGACCGCGACTCCGGTGGAGCACACAGGTGGTAGAGGACCTGAACCAACTTGGCGTACGAAACTGGAGACAGTTAGCCAGGGACCGAGCTGGATGGAGAAGTTTGTTGGGTGAGGCCCTGGTCCGACCTGGATTGTAGCGCCACCATGAGTATGTAAGTAAGTAAGATCAGATCAGATCACGGATGTGTAAAAGTGAAGCTCTGAGCAGATCATATTCAATGTCCTCCGATTTAATAAAGAAACAAGGCTGGGCACTGAAATATAATTTTTCACTTATTATTTTAACAATTTTTTATTTACCTACAATGGACGCGCGACTGTCTTGGGAATCCATTTTTAATTTTATGTTAGTTTTTGTCTGTAAATTCGAAAAAACAAGTGACGTTGTCTTCGATTTGCTATCTGCTATTGCTCGGTCATTTTATCCTGAGAAAATGGATTTAGCTCAGAGCATGAACATTTTTAGCTCCAATATAGCGAAAAAAGAAACAGATTTTTTTTGACAGCTCCGTAATCTGATCTGATCTGCTCAGAGGTAAAAAAAGGAAAACGCCATTTATCCTATGTACGATTCGGTAACGGTGAAGGAAATCAAACTTCCAATCGGACATTTGCACCGATATCGGAGAATTCTCCAATCGGGTACGGTATTAAGGCTGAATAACTCGTTCCAGAGCCGACTGAAATTAAAAACAGCCATTTTTCATTGACATTTTTATTTGTTTTTTTGTTGTTTAATATTTTTATTTGAAACAATTATGTGAACCCTGTCAATTTACTGCACAGGACTCAAAGCGTGTGTGTAGAAACTTTTTTCTTCTCCTAGACCACGCTTAACAACATGTGGAATCTTCTTAGGGACCATGCTACAAATAAAACAAATAAAATTGAAAAACAATCCAAACGGTTTAAATTTTTGATCCTAACCTTATGCAATCAATTATGGGACAAACTGATACACAAAGTGTACATCCGGTACAATCATCGGTCACATGAGGAATATGAGTTTCCGCATCGAATTTAATTGCTTGATAACCAGAATCAGCACAGGTCATATAACACTTTCCACAGTTTATACATAGGTCCTAGATTAAGCAGAGTATTAAATTTACATTTTCCCTTAGAAGAACGACTCATACTTACATCATCTATCAAAGCTACGACTTGTTTTTTGTTATCCAAGCTCTTGTATGTTCCTACGTTAGGCAGCGCAAGACCAATGATGTCTTGAATAGATGGTACTGGCCTTATTTGCCTGCCTCCGTTCACGATTGCCACGTCGTTATCGTCAAGCTTCCACATTGGCCCCTTTTCTTGGCGTATATTGTGCATTATTTCTTCGCGTTTATCCTTAGCAGGTCCCAAAAATCCCAAGGTCTTTAATGATAGAAACGAAATGTTAATTTCAAACGCTTTCAATCGAACGTCTTTACGATTCAACTAGCTTCAATTCAATCGTTCAACTCTCAAGTTTGATTTATTGACGATAGTTCTTTTCAATTTAGTTCAATTTAAGGGCTAACTATAATGAGCGGAATCAAGCGGAAGCTAGTGTCAAAACCGAACGAAACGCTCGCTTCCGAACTGCCATGTGATCACTTTACCCATAATGAACGGATGTGTACGGAAGTATCTTTCAAAACAAAATATATGTTTTTTTATCTCCAATAATTTGTAAATTTTGGTTGCCATGCAACAAACAAGCAATTTCAAGAAATTAATTACCTGAAATCAACAAAAAATCAATAAAACCAGTGAGCTGTCAAATTTTCGTCCGTAAAAAGCGATGGGGAGCGCAGTTTACGTCCGTAAGCAAAACTAAACGAAAATTGACGAAACGGAGCAATCCGCTATTTAGGGCACAATATACGAATTCCTTGTATTCGCTCAGTTACGGACGGCTCCGTCCGCTCTGTTCCGTTCATTATAGTTAGCCCTTTACGCTTTAACTGTTTTGAATTCAACTAAGGGTAATTTCAGTTGATCTCAATCAAGTTTGTTCAACTTTCTTCAATTGTATTCAATTGTATTTGACTAACCTTATTGCCTTCTCCTGTCAGATGAAGGACTGGCTTTCCTTTTTGATGCTTCGACGTTGGCGGTGACTGTCCGTCCCAGAATTGAGAGTTCTTCGGTGGTGGGTTCGCCTTCAAATATAGCAAAGCCTTCAATCCAACACAATAGTCTTCGATCAGTGTAAAGTCCTGATTTTGCACAGATGAACAAACTTGCAACACACTCGCACCACAATGAAGGAACTGCAGTGCCACCTCCGCCGAATCAATACCACCAATACCGAGAATAGCAAATCCAGGGATTTTGTTGGCTATCGATGAAATCGCTCTCAGAGCCATTGGGCGCGTTGCATTTCCCGACACTCCACCGTAGGTTGTTTTCTTAGCCGCTCCAACTGCGGGCCATGGTGTGGCATCAGCTTTGAGGCTCATAAGTCCTTGAACGGTATTGATTGCCGACACTCCATCTGCATTTCCTCTCTTAGCTGCCATGGCAATCGACACAATGTCCGTAATGTTGGGTGTCAATTTGACGAAGAATGGAATCTTTACAGCTTTCCTCACCCATTTCGCAATGTTTTCAACCAACACTGGATCTTGGCCACATGCCAGACCCATACCTGATTCGCCCATACCATGTGGACATGAAAGATTCAATTCAAGAGCATCGGATCCACATGCTTCGGCTTGTGTGGCCAATTCTGTCCAGTCAGCCTCGTTATAGGAACACATAATGCTGGCAATGACAATTTTCTCGGGGAAGTCTTTCTTGAGTTCGGCAATTGACCGGAACCAGTATTCACAGCGTTTTTCCGAAATCAATTCAATATTAAGGAACGAACCTTGTTGGGGTCCATAGTTATAGCCAGATGTTGTACCCCGAACGATTCTTGGTGAAACATTTGTAACTAAATCCTTATCCAAGCCAAATGTCTTAGTTACCACGAAACCCCAACCTTGTTCGAAGGCACGACGAATCATGGCAGCACTTGTGGTTGGTGGAGCTGAGGCCAACCCAAATGGATTCTCGAACTTGAGTCCGCACATTTCTACTGAAATGTCAACTTTGTCAATGTCTGTGTAGAAAAGTGGCAACTCTGGTGGAGTTGTTAATGGAAGTCCCTAAAAAATAGAAAGAGTAATTTAGTTCACAGTCAACCAGGAATATATCGACGAATTTACCTGCAAATAGCAATGCATGTGCCAAGCAGCAGTCTTGCCATCGTTTACGGATTCAACAGTCGTATTGGCAACGCCAGCTAAATCGCCTCCACAGAAGACATTCTTGAGAGAACTCTGCATGGTAGAGAAGTCAATTTTGGGCAAACTCCATTTGTCCAGTTCAATAGGACTAAGGGCTTTCGTAACTAGGAATTGAAGCAACTTTCAGAAAATGTGCGTTCCAAGTTCTTGAGATAGAAATACTCACTCTCTGGATCATATAGACCCGATCCAAATGCAGAAATCACAAAGTTGGCCTTCAATCTTGTGGTTTGTTCCTTATCCTCGATCCATTTGTCATTTTCATCCTGTTCCGTGCGACAGAATTCCATGCCAGTAATCTTAAAACCCAAATTTATCAATAAGTCAAAAATTTTAACACAAGAAACTTCTCCAAACCTTGTTATCCTTAACGATAACCCTTAATGGCGACAAATATGGCATAAATTCACATTTCTCTTCCCTAGCAAGTTCGACTTCTTCAGGTACAGCTCGTATACCTGAGGTTCCCTTGCGGAAAACCACAAACACTCTCCTAGCGCCACATCTCAAAGCTGATGTTGCACAATCGAAAGCAGTATCACCAGCTCCCAACACTATGACATTTCCGTACAATTGTGGTAGAGCTTGACTTGCCTTACACGCGCAAAGACCGGGCTTGCTTCCGTTTGCCACGAGTGGAAGGAAACTCTTTGAAGTGTAAAATCCATTAGACTCATTGAGCTCCTTGAAAATTGGATCGACCTTAGGTTCTGGCAGACCAATTCCAAGGAATACTGCATCGACACCGGATGAAAGTAGACCCTTAAAATAAAGTTGAATTTAATTGAAATGGAAATAGAATTGAAATCGATTGAAATAAGATTTGAACTTACAGAAACAGTCAAGTCTTTGGTGGATAACGACCTTCCGGTCTCGATTTGAACCCCAAGATCCTTAACCAACTGAATTTCAAAGTCTACTACTTCAACTGGCAAACGGTATTGTGGGATCTCAGAGGAGCTGGCAAAAAATGAGATTATTAGTGCACCTCTAATAAAAATGTACTTCCCACCTCAGACCACCCAAATATGAACGCTTCTCATAGATTGTTATATCCTTATATCCTAACCGTCCAAGGAATGTCGCACAAGACAAAGATGCTGGTCCTCCTCCAAGAAGAGCAATTTTCTTGTTTGGATGGGCCAATGGCTTCTGCCCTGGCGGAACTATTTGCTTGACGCACATCTGCTTGAAAACATCGACGGCATAGTGCTGCAAGCCACCAATGTTGATTGGTCCTTCTTCGGATGCCTGTAAGTTGCAACCACCAACACAGAGGTCACTTGTTGGACAGACCATTCCGCATGTCAGTCCAAGAGGATTGTCAGATAGAATAGCCTTTGCAGCCCCATAATAGTTCTTGAAATGTACCAAACGATGAATGACTTTCTTTTCAATGCATTCAAGTTTACCTTATTGGCAATGCTCGTAATGAAGCTTTTAATATCCAGTTGAGTTGGACAAGACTTTTGACAAGGAGCATCTGCGCACTTTAGACATCTTGCGGCTTCCTTGAGGGCACCACGCTCGGACAGAGTTGTGTGCTTGATATCTTCGAAGTTATTCTTCAATTTTATTGGAGCCTAGAAAACAAGTATAATAAGAGACCTAAACTGCCTATCAATTATGGCTTTAGAAAGGGCTTTTGGACTTACCGTACAGGAATGATCAGAATTTCTCTTCCATTGTTTCTTGATAACCTTCGTTTGAGAAGTTGGAACTAATGAACATTTACTTTTGACCCGCGGATTCAGACTCAACAAGTTCTAGCGAAATAAATATTCAAAACTGTGAAGAAATGAAAAGGTTGTTTTATCACATACCTCGATATCGGGAATTTCTTTGCTCAACAAAGCTGGTGGACTCATGTTTTAAAGGTTAAATATCTGAAATGATAATGTTTTCTTGAGAGATTGTGAATATAGCGAAATACTATTGGAATTCAGGGTCTGAAATTTGAATTTGAATTGAATCAAATTCACTGCATGTATAGGTTATACACTGTGCCTCACTGAAACCATATTTCTCTTTTTTTTTATAATATGCACGCACTCAAGGGGTTTTTGTACCCTTTTTATGCCAAAGCACCAGTGCGAGCGTTAGGGAAAGTGGGATAGACGGAGAGGGCTACTGATGAGGTGTCGGTTAACATTGGTCTTGAATTCCTGAATATTGCAGTGCCTGGGGAACACAGAGTGTGGAAGCGAGTTCCACATTCGCGTAGTACGGCTGAAGAACGATTCTCTGAACATGACCGTGCGTCAGAAGTTGGGCTCGAGGGTGCACTGATGGGCATTCCTGGAGGCGCGGGTATTACGGTTGAATATCGTAAGGGGAGGAATGCAGCTGGCTATTTCACTAGAGCATAAGCCATTGAAGTAACGGTAAAAGAGGGTGAGGCATGAGACGTTACGTCGATATTCGAGTGACGGAAATGTCTCAACGATGGTATGGTCAACAATCATCTTAAATGCTCTGCTCTGGATACCGTCCAAATGACTTAAGTATATTACTGAAGCACCAGTCGAAACGTGGGAGTTGTACTCAAGCTTTGGACGCATATATGTTTTATAGATAGTAGCCAGATCAGAAGGGGAAAAAAATTCTTGTATCGTCTTAAAAAACCTAAACAACTTGCGGCATTTCTGGCGACATCGCATATTTGATCATTCCACAAAAGGTAGTCGATGATACACATACCGAGAATCTCGAGATACTCGGTTTCACTGATGCAAGTGCCACTCATGGACAATGGCAAGGGGGGTATGTCTCGCTTCAATGATACAAGACAGCATTGAGTTTTCGAAGCATTAAACTCTACTCGGTTTCTTATTCTCCATTGTACAATGCTGTTTAAGTCAGGGTTTAATGAGCTTATCATATTTTGCCGTTGCAGTTCCACATCCGAAGAGGAGAGATGTGAGTCTAAAAACGAATAAAAGCTAAGGGTACTATCGTCAGCGAAACAAAAAATTGGGTTAGAAGGTACAGACAAGAGATCATTAATGAAAATGAGGAAGAGGGTCGGAGACAAAACGGAGCCCTGGGGCACACCAGCATTTATTTTGTGGTTTAGTACAACTTGTATTGAATGGTTTGAAAGAAAGTTTCTAATCCAACGAAGAAGGGATTCATCGATACCGAAGGCACGCATTTTCGATGACAGACTTTATCAAACGCCTTTGAAATATCAAGTGCAACAATCTTACTTTCTCCAAAGCGATGTAAAGATTTGTTCCACTGTTCGGTGCGATAGACCATCAGATCACCAGTGGACCTGTTGCTGCGAAAGCCATACTGCCGGTCATTAAGAAGCTTTTGGTCTTCAAGATATTTCTTGAGCTGATAGTTTATCAGCGTTTCCATGACCTTAGAAAGAAGGGACGTAAGTGCAATCGGCCGATAATTGGAGGGAGGGGAGGATTCGCCTTTTTTGGGTATAGGCTGGATACATGCTGTTTTCCAACTGCTCGGAAGAACACCTCTTCAGAGCAATAGCGGGGATACCATTCGGACCAGCGGATTTATGTACATATGTTGAGATCCAAGGACTCGCACTACAGCACGAGTGCGAAAGAAGATTTGTCTTATGGAATCATTGACGCGCTCAAGAACAGGAGTCATGACACTCACTGGCAAAGAGTTGGAGGCGTACTGCCTAGCAAAAAGGTTAGCTTTCGCGAGCGAGCTAACAACTGGAGTGTCATTGTCAACGAGCATAGGGACCGAGGAAGAAGAAGAATTCTTCATATATTTTACAAATGACCAAAAATTCTTACTGCCTTTGGGACATTGCAGCATTTTTTGCCCTAATTTTTGGTCATGTAAAAATTTGGTCCTCTGAATATGGACATTGCAGGCCATCCTGGCTTGTTTAAACTTGTTCCGATTTTCCTCAGTTGGGTTGGCTCTAAAACACCGGAACTTTACTTCTTTTTCTCTGATAACCTCTTTACAGCTTAAATCGAAACATGATTTTTCGTTTGGTTTGATACTTTTAACCCTATACGGGATAAAAGTTTTCATTCCCAAAGTAATCATATTAGTAATCATATCTGCGCTGGGGCCTACGTCACTATCGAGGAAGCATAGTGACCAGTTAAAGATCCGGAAGAAGTGGTTGAGACCGTCCCAGTTGGCTTTCTTGTATTGCCATACGGTTCTCTTCGGAGTTCTTTCTTTAATTGGATTAGTTTGACACTAGAAATTTGCAGATATGATACTATGGTCAGATCTGCCTAGAGGTGTTAATACATTCATAGTTTTTTATCAGGGTCAGACGTAAGGAACAAGTCAAGATTATTTTCCGCTTGGTCATTAATGTCCGATATTCGAGTGGGCTCGGTGTCAAGCTGAGTAAGGTGGTTTAACTCAGCAAAGATTTCAGCACGCATTTCTTCGGGTGTTGTCTGGAGAAGCCACGAAGAATTGTGTACCCACATTGAAATCGCATATACCGAATTGCAGATGACATGACATTGTTTTTATTTTCTTTATTTGTAAACATGGCGGCAAGTACGTATGTGCAAATGTGTTTTTGATTCTGACTTCAAATTCGGAATCGTTTTTCTGTTCTACTCAGAACAAGAACTGTCATCTTGTGCCAAGTGAACGCATTCAGTATCGTTCGGAACGGTTCCGGACGGCCAAAAAAAAAACGCTATCAGTGTAATGAATTCAGTAAATTTGTGTCACTTGAATTCACGGAAATACCGTGCATGCAAAAAATATATATTCTGTCATATCTTCTGAAAGTAAAAATTTCTTGTGTTGTCAACAAACAGTCCCAAAAATCTTAAACATTAAACCTTTTATGTCATCTTCATTACTTAATTCAAGTGTAAACATTCATTTATTCTCTATTATGATTGTTATCAAATTCCAAATTCGAAGAAGCTAAGTGTTATGTAATCCACTTGAAAAACTTACTTTCCTTCCTCTCATAGAGGAGGTACTTGAGTCTATTAAAAGACTTAGAGATAAGATAGTGATGAACGTGTCGATTTTGATTATTTTAAAGTAAAACACAAAATTCCCTTAACTACAACTAAACTAATTTCATGCAATGGGTTTGGCAAACCTGCATTCTTGGTTCTCAATTGCAACAAGTTGTATTACCATAAATTTTCTCTACAGATGTATAGGTATAACCAAAAACTACGTGCTTCTGTTAGCATGTCAAATATGTCAATTGACATATTTGTTATTCAAATTAGTGGGATGCATTTGTCACAATTATTTTGCCATTGTTGTCTGCTGGTAAAACTTGTTTGGATACTAAAATTGTCGAAGATCTTAAGCAACCACTTAACTACTTGATCTTCATAAAGAAAACAATACAACGAAATAGAAGAAGTGTTTGTATATGCAAATGAACGCAAACTAGGTCCCAAATATTAGGCACAAGCATTAATCTGTGTTTAACTTTATCAGTCAAGGTTACGGGTTCGTTTTTCTGTCCATTATCAAATTTCATAGATTGTTTTTTTTTCCTCTGAACATATCTCGTGTTAAAATCAAACAAGTTCATGAACTTGTTTTACAAAATTTTATTGCTTTAGGCTTTTAGTACCATATTAAGTGGCTGTTAAAATGGGTCACTAAATTGTGTCTTCATTCATTCGACACTGCTTCACTGTAACTATGACAAACTGTCGCATATGGATACTATCTATCAATTAACGATGTTGTCGGTATCAAATTCCATTAAGATAATAAAGAGCTGTCTGACATCATTTTCACGATCAATCGCGAGTATTCTTTTGATTAACGAAAGCAAACGTTTTTTTTTTGTAATCTTTAGACAAAATCAAACCTTACAGCAGCGTTAGAGACTTGCACAAGAATCACTTTAGAACTAAGTTTGCGTTGATAATAATTTTCGTGTAGAAGAACAACAAATAATGAAAATTTAATAGATTGGTCCTCGCACTGGAAGCGCCAAACTGAAACTGAAGTGTACCTACTTGAGCTAGAAGTCGCTGAAACAAGTTGTTTGAAACAATATCATTCAAAGTTCTACATAGGAGGTATTATTTCTGTCTTATCTATAAGCTTTATGACAAAAGTGTAGTTGAGCTGACAAGTGTTAGTTTGATTCACTACATGATTTGTTGTTGATAGAAAGAGATAATAGAGAACGCCGTTACTTTTGTGCGGAACAGTGATGTTATCGAGTGGTTTAGCCTAACATTTTAAATGAAGATGGGTTCTTATCAATAAATCAGTATCATTGTTGAATTTAAGTACCTCGTTATAACAAGTGCGTCATAAATTTTATTGTTTAAGTTTGAGTTTGGTTTCGAAAAAGCGACAAACAATCGAAAAAAAAGTTCGTCATAGTCGAGATTATCTTTAACTAATTCATTAGAAACGTCGCATTGGGTGTTGTGAATAGAATTGAGAATTTACTGAAAGTTCAGCCTTTCTTTAAAGTTGAAGGTAGGGTACCAGATGTTTTGAAGGATAAATGGACTCTTATTACTTTAATCGTTTTTCTGTTCTTTTCAGAACAAGTATTGTCATCTTCTGCTAAGTATGCATGATTTTGCTTTTGATTCTGACTTCAATGTCTTGTTTTGGTATCCCAGGAAAACTCGTCCGTCTGTGTAAGATGACAATGGAAAACTCACGTTGTTCCATCGTAGTGCGTTTAAGGTTTTAGACAAGGCGATGCGTTGTAATGCGATTTCTTCGACATCATTCTTGAAAAGATTGTGCAAAGATCCAACGTCAACGCCAGAGGCACAATCTTTCAAAAGTCCATCCAGCTACTAGGATACGCAGACGACATTGACATAATTGGAAGAACACAGCGTGATGTCAGTGGAGTGTTCGTGAGTGAAGCCAGGAAGATTGGTTTAGCGGTTAATGAGGGCAAGACCAAGTTAATGCTGTCAACAAGAAAGGACAACCAACATCGACGTCTTGGTGCAAACGCTAACAAAAACAGATTTAACTTCGAGATAGTTAAGGACTTTGTATACCTGAGATCCGCTATCAACTCAGACAACAACACCAGCGCTGAAATCAAACGAAGAATCACTCTTGTCAATAGCTGCTTCTTTGGACTTAGAAGGCAATTGAGTAGTAAAGTCCTTTCCCGAGCAACTAAAGTGACGCTCTACAAAACCCTCACCATCCCGGTCATAATGTATTGTACAGCCACATGGACCATGACAACAATCGATGAAAACGCTTTGGGCTGCTTTGAAAGAAAAATTCTTCGAGTGATTTTTGGTCCGAAGATTCAACCAAGAACTGTACGAGCTGTTCAGCGACACTGACCTAGCCAGAAAAGTTAAGGTTCCACGACTTAGATGATTGGGACATGTAGAGCGAATGGAAAACAATTCTACGGCCCGTAGAGTCTTCGAATACAACCCGGAAATACGTTACAGAAAAGGAAGACCACGACTCAGGTGGAGCCGTGGAGCACACAGGCAGTAGAGGACCTGAACCAATTTGGTGTGCGAAACTGGAGACAGGTAGCTAGGGATCAAGCTGGCTGGAGTCGTTTGTTGAATGAGGCCCTGGTCCGACCTGGACTGTAGCGCAAACACAAGTAAGCAAGTAAGTAATAGTAGAGTCCTTATTAGCACTTCGTATTTATGTGGGATATTAATTAAAAGGCAAACCGATCATTGAAACAAATAATATAATTCTATAATTTAAGTTTTAGGATATTACAAAATAACTTCATTGACTGAGAGTCATTTAAAAAAGAGTATTTTAAAGTGTAACGAAGCGTGTAAAATGCTCTCATACAACAACATCAATTTTTCCATCAAATCCTAAATATACATATGCAGGCAAACTTATTCGTGCATATATTGCATACATTTCATTTGGCCTTGAAACCATACCAGACAATGCATAAACAAAGCATCTCGTATGACTCATTAACCCATGGCGTGTTTACTTTACATTTATCATCGACAACATTCTTTATGCATGGCAGCAAGTTACACCGAAACACATGAAAGTTCAACTTTCATTTTCGTACAATTCACACTTGGTTTTAGTAATAAAGTTCATATGAGGATGAGTACTTTCGTACTAAAATCACCACTACCACTACCTTTCGTCACTACCTTCAGTTGTCATTTCAACTTGCCGCAATTTCGTTGTTAAAGCTTCCCCCCACCAGTGGTAAGGAGTTTTAATAGCGAAGGA
Source organism: Sphaerophoria rueppellii (assembly GCA_920937365.1). Taxonomy (NCBI): domain Eukaryota; kingdom Metazoa; phylum Arthropoda; class Insecta; order Diptera; family Syrphidae; genus Sphaerophoria; species Sphaerophoria rueppellii. The sequence continues at coordinate 6,418,892 of CAKKXW010000001.1, forward strand.
AATTGTCCTCAATACCAACGTGCAGCAAGCGCAACAGTAAGCTTCCCCCACCAGTGGTAAGGGGTTTTAAATACTGAAGGAGATTTGTCCTGCATGCCACCAGGGGCCGTTCATGTACCTGCTGATCGACCAGAGCTATTGCCTGCTGTGCCAACGTTCCGACAGGGGCCGTAAATAAACTTGCCGATCCACCAGAGCCTTTGCCTGCTGTGCCACCAGAGCTATGCCTGCCGTGCCACCAGGGCCGTAAATAAACTGCCGATCCAGCAGAGCTATTGCCTGCCGTGCCAACGTGCCACCAGGGGCCGTAAACGTACCTGCTGATCCCCCGGAAATAAAACCGGTCGAGTAAAACAATTACCAAATTGACAAACGGAGACAGGAAAAGGAAATCCAGTAGTGACAGCCCTATCGCCAGTTGGGACCGGAACCGGAAATCCATCAAGTAGAGGCTTTAACCCCGAACTACGCTGGAAACCCGTAACCGAATCCATACCATACTGGAAGTGACATCAGTTAGAACTCATTCTGACCAAATCTGTACAGGAATCATTGCTTTTAAATCACAGTACCAAAGTTTATGAGTCATTCCTTTCATTCTGAAATATAATCTTTAAGAACTGTTTAAAACTAAATCAGATTTAATATTTTGGAAAAATTTTATTTATGTAAATAAATGTTAGATTTAAGTTCATAACAAAAAGTTAAATAAGTACTTAAGTTCCTAAATTAAAATATAGTTTAATATATGAACAAAAAGTAAAAAGTTGATTGCTGATAGGCCATTGTCATTTATCCAATTTAAAATATTTCTTTTCATCGCCGCCGGCCGATTTGCACATCTTTCAAGAGCTGTCAATACCAATTCTTCGTCCTGTTAATGAAAATTAAGGGAAAAAATGTAAACTTAAGGATACAGAAGCAAAAATACAATATTAAGCTAACGCTAAACGAATTCTCTATCTACATTGTTTGTATTATAATATGCTTATACTACATACCTTCAAATATCGGAGAGAATTGTTTTTGACTCCAACTCCTTGCAAACACTTTTATTTCATTAAATATACAACACACCACTTTTGAGCCTTTTATTTTATATACTAAAAGTTAAAGTTTTTCAATTAATGGATCAAAGTGTAAGAAATATAATATTTTCATTTATTTTAACTTTCTTTGAATTAAAATGCAAGATTAATTTTTTTTTTTTTGAGTTAATCTCACACAGAACCTTAAACTTCCGATTGAATTATCACGTTACTACCGACTGCTAACTCATGACATCATGTTTATTCGAAAATAACATTTGTTATTAAATTGACAACACTATTGTTGTATTTGATTACCATAGTTTTCAATGTGATAACTTTAAATTAACAATCATCGTATTGACAACCAAAATATTCTATTTGATTATTCCGGTTGTTAAAACGACAACTCTGATTTTCAAACTAGATACAAGAAATTGAAAATTTCAAATTGTCGCATTTACTATCAAGTTGTAAAATTTTGAGTCGACTTCTGAACATTTACATCACATTGACAATTTTTTTCATCAATATGAGAATTTACGGTTAACAACCAGTAATTGTCAATATGAAAACGGTTATTTTTTTCAGTGTAGTTATTAAGGTTTATAATAAGGAATTTGTCATTAGGTTCGAAAGACCTATCATTCAAGTTTCGTGTTTTCTTCAATAAACCTTGGCACCGACGAGCGAAACCCCGGCTGGGAAGCACATCATAAAAGGCAGACGATGTCTACGTTCTGGCGGTCAAACTTCTAATGATTCTTTATTTCATATTCTTCTTAATCGCCGTCTTCGTCTTTTCATCATCTCCCTCTTTTATGTCAGAATCAGCTGTAAGTAAACTGTTAGCTGATTCCAAATACGTCTGGGTTTACACTTAATATGGTGACCCCACATTTATTTACCTAATAAAATAGAAGTCTGAAGCCTTGGCAAAAATTCGAAGCACTTGTTCGTCTCCGCAACTTGCTTTCTATAAAAGTAATGATCTTCTTCTTGCTTCAAATATACTATGAAAATTTTGATTTTGCCTTATTTCTTTTTCAAATTCGCTCCTTAATTTTATAATTGTCGCCAGTCACCCTGTGACCCTAATATTCACAGTTGACCCTGTGAATATTATTTCCACCTACGGCTGTTCTCTCTTATGTGGCTAGCAATTCTACGGACTTTTAAGAACTGTACCTCGAGGAACAATGTTAAGAAATATCAAAATAAAAAGTATTGAAGTACTAGCCGACCCTGTTGATGCAATATCATAGATCATCTTCGGTTTTTAATAAAACTACTGACCAGGTTTTGGCCAGCACCGAAATCTTTCAACCTGAATGAATTTAAAATTTATTTAAAGAACAATTTTCTTTTATTTTATTTTATTATCGAACGATTTATCAGTCAGTCGTTCGACTTAGTTTGATTAATGACCTCTCGTTCACATTCGCCAAACGATTGTTGGCAGTCAATTCTTAACAGAATTTAGCGTCTATTGAGTTCTATATCAATTTACCGTTTTAACGTTTCTAATTTTAAGTTTATGCAAACAAGAAGAAAAACAAAAAAACAATATTTTAACGCCAATTCCAAATGTGATATCACAGTGACTTTAGTCAAGTCACCGGCTTTAGCTAATCAGAGCTAGGTCACATACCTAATGTTTCATTGAGTCAGATTTTAATATTCTCGTTCGACTTTTGTGCATTTTTATTGGTTGCAAATTTGCTGCCATCGTAGTTTTAACAATAACCGAAGTGTACCGGAAATGTAGTCTATCAAGTCAAACTGATGCATTTGCATAAAATTTGGTTGCTGATTTTTTTTGTTTAAAGAAGATTCAAACGCATTTAATCAAGTTCTCTCATGGTCTGTGATCTGATTTTGTTTTTGCAAAGATAATTAAGAAAGCATTTTGTCTAGGATTTTGCAATAAATATTTGCATGCAGTATCTATTCGGTTCACACAATTTTCGGTCGTTTATGTTGTTTCCTCTAGTGTCCGTCAAGTTGTCAATTTTTACCAAAACAAAATCAAAGTGTTACGAAAAACTTCCATTTTGAATGAAGAAACCTTATCGCAATGGGAAACAGATTTACGAGAATCAGACGAAGACGAGTTCAGAATGAGAATACAAAAAGGTGGCAAAATGGTGACAGGCATATTTACAGGCAGCCCAGAGGTCGTTATAGCATATTTCCCGACGCCACTGCAGATACTCCAACATGTGTCAAATGCATGTCTGGTTTTGTGCATGAAGTAAGAAGAAATCGCTTGGATGGAAATCGGCCAGTGCAAATGGATCATTGGGACACCTTTAAAAATGGTCTATCTTTCCCCATCTGTGGGGCCGAATTTGATGCCAAAAAGTTTGATGAGATATTCAAATTAAATTCAGCAAACTTGTCGCCACGAGATGAATCCGAAAATCCTGAAGACGTTCAGGATGATTCGTTTCGATCAGCAGTGGGCACTTCTACAGAGTTTAGTAAGTCACACTCATCTGCCACCAAAGAAGATAACGATGACAATCAGTCCTACTCTTCCATATTTGAAGTTTTTGAGAAGATGGAAACTGATGCTTTGTTGAATCAAGCCGCTTTGGATGAAATGTTCTTTTATCCAGCTATTATTTGTGTTGACGGAACTGATATTGACACCGAAGGGAAATCATGCCCCGAATATACAACAGTGAGCAGTAAAAACGGAACATTACCGTCTGAGGACATGCACTTTTATGACACAGTAGCCGATGGTTCTGAAATGACTAATCATCCTTCGAGTAGTTCTGAAAAACTCGAAACCTGTAAGTCAGATTTGGAAGGAATTAAAAACAGCAACCAACAAAAACCTGATGTCGTTGCTCTCCTCAAAACTCTTCCATTTAATGCAACGCAATTCGATACCAAACAAATCGATGAGTCAACTCGATACGACGGAATATTATTCAACGATTCTCAATTTGATGCCAAATTGTTTGACATCACTCAAAATAGTGATACCTTGTTGTTTGTAGCTCAACTCGTGAACACAGAGACTACTTGCATGCAAATGGATTTCACACAACAAGAAAATGGAATACGTTCTTTTGGTGAATCTCAGTTCGACGCGTCGCAGTTCAAGCACTTGGAATCGAAAGGGGATCAGAATAAACCCTCGATCTCTGTGAAAAGAGACGATGAAAAATCAATTATGGAGTGTGATGATGAGACTGAAACAAAGTTCTCATTTCCTCAACTCAATAACGATGACATCCCAGAATTTGAAGCTGCATTCATCCGCACAGCAGAGTTCGTAGCAAAGCATTTTGGCAATTTAAGGTTTCCCGAGAATAAAGCATGTCAAAGTATTTTTGCCAATTCGAATCGTTCGGTTCAATTCAATGGTTCACAATTTGACGCAAAGCAATTCAATTTGTCTCTATCACAATTTGACTCGAAGCAAATTGGCTTTTCAAGCTTTGACTCGAGACAGTTTACTGGGCCACAATTCAATGTGGTCAGATCCAACCAGTTTCAAAACCATCGTTTCCGATGTACACACTTTGTGAGACATCAACCGTTTTATAATGGCTGCTTCAGTGGAACAGAATTTCATGCCAGACATTTTCATTCTGCACAAGTTTTCGTGACGTGAGTTTCTTGAAGTCAAAATGTGGTGAGTATTGAGTCTAGGATAGACGACATTTATGAAGACTAAACGTTTGAATTTTGATTGAGACCAAAAATAAACCAGCGCACTGTGACGTATACTTGTTTTTTTTTTTAGTTTAAATTTGGCTATTGATAAAAGTAATCGAAAACTTTATTTAATTAAATATGTAGATAAGGAAATTAACTGTAAGAAAGTAAATCAAATAAATAAAAATATCTGGTAACAAAATTGAAATAAACAGAAGTTTCGTGTAGTTTTCAGCATCTTTGTCCTCTTTTTTCTCTCTTTCAAAACAAAGCCAAATCCCATTTTTGGTCAAGTCTATTATCAGCGTGGTTGGGTGTTGTAGGATCTGGGGGCATATGCTGTATCTTTTGCTACACACCAAGTGCTTACTTTACCTTCAAATGGTAACCACCGGGTACTGGTTATATGACTAGATATAACTTGCGGAACTTGTAAGCGCGAGTGCAAAACGGAGAAACAGAAGCACTTAACCAACGGCTCTACAAATTTGGAGGTTAGTGCGAGGGGCTGACAATCCCTCCACAGTAAAAAAAATAAGAAGTTATGAGAGAGATAGTAGCCTCGGATAATGACCCCCCTCTTAACGTAACCAGACCCGGAACGACAACGGAATATGCATTGAGAGTTGTATCTTGAATGTAACATTCTACACTAGAGGTGCAACTCAGAAACTTGAATCTGTTATCTCGCAATATAAGGAAGTATTACTGCGATCCAGGAAATACGATGGATAGGATCAAGGATAATGAAAAGGAAAAACTGCGACTTTTATTACACCTATCATCAAAGAATGCATATATTCGGATGCGGATTCGTCGTGGGAAATCAACACACGCCCCTACCGATGATGACTAGTCAAGCAAGCAGGATTTTTACGACCCCTGGATAGAGTTGAATAGAGCCTGGATACTCGGAGATTTCAATGCAAAAATCGGGAAGAAGACATCTGTGGCGGATTAGTTGGAAAGCAAGCCTCCACGAAGTTACCACAGATAACGGCTTCCGACTAATCGACTTTGCTGCAGCTCGTAATACGGTGATAAGTAGCACAAGGTTTCCAAGACGAAAGATCTACACAGCAACCTGGCGATCTCCGGATGGTCGAACCACCAACCAAATCGACCAACATCTTGAACGTGCTCACTTTCGAGGAGCAAATGTCGGCTCTGATCACTTTCTGGTAGTAGCTAAGTTTAGAGCTCGACTATCAAATGACAAAAAAAACACGTGCAGCCGCAAGAAAGAGGCTCAACATCGGTTGCCTTGGCACTCCGGATAACGCAGAGACTACAGTGAACGCTTGAATGAGCGACTCTCCGCCGTCCTCCCACAGATGTCAACGACTTGTGGAACCAATATCGCGAAATAATAAAGAACGTAGCCGAGCCAACCATAGGTTAGCAGCTACCGTCGAAAAAGAACCCGTGGTATGATGATGAGTGCACGTTACTGAAAAGAGAGACGGAAAATGCACGTTTGCAGATGCTGCAACGGAGAACAAGAGCAGAGTACCGAACAATAAGGAGAAATGAGAAAAATACGCTGTGAAGGAAGAAAAGAGCATCCGCTGTTTCTCAGCTCAAAAATCTAGAAGACTCTCGGGCCATGAACAACACTCAACGTTTCTTTAAAACGTCGAAGCAATTAGCGTTTGGTTTCAGAACCGGGACACAGGCTCTTCGAAACAGTGAAGTAAACTTAGTCACCAAAGCACAAAGAATTGTAGATGTTTTCAAGCAGCACTTCCAACAGCTACATTCTGCATATCCCTGCTTAATGTTGCATACAAAATCCTATCGAACATACTGTGTGAGCGTCTTAAACCTTTCGGCAACACAATAATCGGCACGTACCAATGTTGCTTTAGGCTAGGCAGAACAACGATAGACCCAATATTCACACTGAGGCAGATCCTGGAAAGACCAACGAATTTCAAGTCGAAACCCACCACAATAGATAGCATCCACTGCCAAAGGCTTATGATGGCGATGCCTGGATTCGGGATCCCGAACAAACTGAACCAGCTGTGCCCTACGAGCGACGCTTAACAATACGCTGTGCAGTGTGCAAATGGGTAACAGCTCATCCGAGTTATTCCAAACATGCGCAGGGTTTAGACAAGAAGATGCGCTGCCATGCCCATGTGACTTCTTCAACATAGTCCTGCAGCAGAAAGTGCTCAAGGAAGGTGTGAGCACGGAAAACACTATCTTCAACAAATCCACCCAGCTACTAAGCTATGCGGACGACATTTATACCATCGGTCGATCCAAGAGAGCTGTGCTTGAGGCCTTCACAGCGATTGATGAACAAAACAAAACATGTGTCCACCGCCTAGGACAAAACGTCACTGTTGGTAGCAGTAATTTCGAGGTAGTTAAGGAGTTCACCTACCTTGGAACAAACATCAATCTCACAAACGAAACCTTAGTGGAGATCCGGAGAAGAATTACCGTAGCGATCCGCTACTGCTTCGGTTTGGCAAAACAACTGGGTTCAAAACTCCTCACTCGAAAGACAAAAGTGTCTGCTATACAAAACTTTGATTTTACCAGTCCTACTTTACGGCGCCGAGTGCTGGGCGATAAGTAAAAAAGGGGAGTTATCTCAGGCTGAGATCCTTCATGGATTGTGAGCTGGATTCATTCTTCAGAAGCGAAGAGCTCGCTCTCTGTTCTTTAAAAAAATCAAAAACCAACATATTAAATTTGTTGCAAAAAAAACAAACAAAGTTGTAAAATTTTCAAATTTTCTTTATGTACATAAAAAATATATTATTAACAAAAGAAATTATAGAAATCTTTCAAGTCTTAAATTCTAAATACGAAAAATTAGTTTCGTGGCTTTAATCCTAAACGTCCGGGACGTCTTGCGGCCGGAGATGCTGTTGGTGCTGATTCCTCGCCTTGTGCAGCATCTTCTTCAGTAGCTTCGGCTTTAGCAGGCTTCAATGGCTTTCTTCGGCTAACTGTAAATACCAAATAAAAATAATGATTTCATTTATGAGACTTCAATGAGCTACGAGTAGGCCTAAAGAACTTACGTGCTGAATTGCTCTTGAATTTTGACTGGGAAGCTGGAGCTGGGGCTGATGAAGCTGATTCTGATTCGCTTTCACCTTCCTCCCTGGGTTCAGTGGCCTTTGGAGTTGGTTTTTCTATTGAATCAAAAAAAAAAAAAAAAAAAATGAAATGATTGATGAACAATTCTTGACGTCACAATAACCAACTCACCTTTCAGAGCTTTCTTAGCATTTTGCTGACGACGCTTAAGTGACGAGAGGAAATCATCATTTGTACGGAAAGGCCTAATTATTGGTCCAATTTTCTTAGGTGCCTCTGTGACGGGAGTTGTCGAGCTTGGTGTTGCATCGGCGGCTGAATCACCACCCTCACCCTCATTACCGTATTCCTGATTATCGTATTCCTCTTCATTAGCTGCCTCCTCTTCTCCATCACTTGCTGGCGCCGCTGTTGTCGTTGATGATGCTTTTGCACCGGGACGTGCTGCCGCTGGCCTCCTTAAAATGGCATTTCTCTTTGAACCTTCCTCCTCCGCGAACACCGATGTGCAAACAGCCACAAGTACAACCAAAACCAAGAAGAAGACTCTAAAAACACAAGAAATCACCAATTTATTCGCATTCCTCTTATAAATCTCTAATTATGTGCATTTGAAAAACAAAATATTATATAAAAAGTCACATAACCGAACCAGTCTCGAACAAATTCCAAGCAGGTTTGTGTACTTAAATTCTGATTTCTTTGAAATATCAAATTCGGTGGGTTGGGTTCAAAATAGCTTTTAACACTCTCTCGTGCAAACAAACAACAAAATCTCTTTTTTGAAGAAATGATGGATCGTCTCGTCATTGTTGTCAGGTAAAACAAGTCAAATAAATCCACAGCTCAAAATGCTGTCAGAAATACAAAAAAAGTACCATTTTCAAAGAGCTCAATCACGTTCCAAAATAAATTACCATAACCCCCAACTATCATCATCTGTAATCCACTGCTAATCCTCCTAATGGGTCTCAAGCAATTACATAAAGAAGATTTGTATGGTCTTATTTTTTGGCCGATTCATGACACGGCGGCGGCGGCCATGTGATTTGTTATAACAAAGAAACGTGCCTTAAAAAAAATAAACACTTAAATGATGGTGCCGAAATGCCAAACCACCAAACCGAGGTCCCCAAAGATCGGTTGACTTGAAAAGGTCGCTTGAACAGATTACTAATGTTGATAGACACACTTTACTCGTTATTATTAGTCGAGGCGATTTAATAGCCAAATTAAAGATACTGGTTGGGGCCCTGGCTGATTTATAAGTCGAAATGCATACATACTCCGAAAAAGACCTAAAAAAATGAATTTCTAGAAACCTTAACACAAAGTGCTCTTATCCACAAACATTCGTCTTTTGCGCATAAATTGTTCATTAAATAAAAGAAAAAAAAACTCGCAAACAGGTTTATTTCACCTATAAGCTCAGAGGTGGATTAAAGCGATACACAATCTGTCAGTTATATATATTTATAGGTATTTTGCTCGCGCTGTTTCCTTTTTGTTTCAACAACAAACAAGTAGTATAAAATATGAGACGTCCTTCAAGAAGAACTTTCACTTTGAGCTAAGAAAAAAAACAAGACTTGAAGCCGGTAGTAGAGATTCAAGTGTTAGAGTAGTCAGATTGATCGAGTGTATAATTGATCCTGCCATGCGATGGAGAACACAAAGAAAACAGCTAAAAACAAACCAGTAATGAGAATAAAGAAAAAAAATGTCAAATCAATGACAAAAAGGGTTACACAACTTTGTTTTGAGCTTTGGGGTCTAACCAAGAAAAAAAAAGATAGGAATTGTAAGAATCGTTAATAGCTTGCTATCTCAGAATGCTTAAGTTAAAATTCGGACAGAAAGTGTCAATCGTGAACCCGACCTAGAAGAAGTAAAAACAGCAATATCACGGCCGAAATCCAACAAAGCCGCTGGAGCAGATGGTCTAGCTACCGAGCTGTTCAAAACAGCAGGCGACGAGCTGGATAGGAGCATGCACCAAATCATCTGTAAGATATGGACAGAGGAATGTTTGCCTGGTGAATGGAACCTCAGTATTGTTTGCTCGATCCTCTAAACTGCGCCAACTACAGAGGAATCAGTCTACTTAACATCGCCTACAAGATCCTCCCTGCTGTAATATGTGAACGTCTCGAAGCCTTTCGTCTACAATCTGATTGGTCCTTATCAATGTGATTTCAGGCCAGGAAAGTCAACCATCGACCAAATTTTCACGTTGCGGCAGATCCTGGAAAAAACCTATCGATATCCACCACCTTTTCATCGATTTTAAGGCCACGTATGACAGCATCTACAGAGACGAACTGTATAAAGCTATGTCTAGTTTTGGCATCTCTGCCAAGCTCGTTTGCTTGTGCAAAATGACGATGGAGAACTCACACTGCTCCATTACGGAATGTTTCGACGTCACAAAAGGATTCAGACAAGGCGATGCACTGTCGTGCAATTTCCTTAACATAGTTTTTGAGAAGATAGTGCAGAACTCCACCGTCAACACCAGAGGCACTATCTTCCAAAAATCTGTTCAACTTCTCGCGTACGCCGATGATATTGATATAATGGGAAGAACACAGCGCGATGTCAATGGCGTCTTTGTGAGAATTGAGACAGAAGTGGCAAAAATAGGTTTAGCGGTAAATGAGGGAAAAACGAAGTATATGCTGTCTTCAAGGAAGGACACCCAACACCAACGGCTCGAACAGAACATCAACAATAGACGCATACAACTTCGAAGTAGTAGAGGAGTTTGTCTACGTAGGCTCCTCTATAATGACGGGCAATAACACCAGCGCTTTTTGGGCTAAGAAAGCAATTGAGTGGAAAAGCCTTCTCTCTAAAATTGTTCAACATCGTCATCATCCCAGTCCTGCTGTATGTCTCCACCATACAGAATAGACCTTGACAAAATCGGATGAAAGTTCCTAAGGTTGTTTCGAGAGAACGTTCCTTGGGTCATCTTAGGCCCCGTGTGGATTGAAGAGGAATGGCGAAGAAGATATAATAGCGAACTTTACGGGTTGTACAACTACATTAACCTAGCCAGAAGGGTCAAGAGTCTCAGACACCAATGCTCCGGCCCGGAAAGTCTTCGACTATTCCCGAGGTACGTAGGAGGAGAGGAAGACCGCGACTCAGGTGGCGCACTCAAGTGGAAGAGGACCTCAATCAACTTGGAGTGCAAAACTGGAGGCAGCTAGCTAGGGACCGAGTTGGCTGGCGAAGACTGTTGATTGAGGCCCAAGTCCAAAACGGACTGTAGCGCCACTTTAAGTAAGTATGTAAGTGTCAATCGATCATGTTCTGTAAGAACCAGCTGGATATAAGATGCAAGTCCTAAGCAACAGGTCGTTCTTGTGAAAATAAGAGAGGAAGACTCTAAAACTGGAGCAACCTATCTCTTCTGCTTTTTTTTTTCATCGACAAACGAATTTATTGTACAGTTAGAACGGACAACACTTTGGCAACCCTGCGCAAATATGGGCATACCGGCTTAAGGAAGTCTCTAATGCACCTATGACATTAGCTGTCACGATTTTCATACGTGACTTCTTCGTTGGTTTTTTGTTCGATGGTGGATCGCGTTTGAACGATCGATCGATTCACCAATTGGATTATGTTACCTCTAAACCGTACCTCCGGGCTAAATACCAATGTGTGTGTGCTATTTTTCTAAATAACGGTAAATTAATGGTCATTTTCTTTTTATAGCATAATGTGGTTGGCATAGAAGAAAATTTAAAGTTGCATTACGATCGCGATAAAGATAGAAAAAGCACTACTGCAACACAGGTGGTGGTGGCAAAAAGGTCATCGTATCTGCAGCAATTGCTGTTGTTTTTTTTATGTTTTTTTTCACGATCGTCATCGACATCGAGAACCACCGACATTTTTATGTGCCTGCAGCCTGGCGTCACAAGTCACAGCCACTGCCACACTCCAACACCACCATCCTGCTCGATTGTAATTAATAACCATTTTTCTTTCTCTCAATCTGCTGAAGTACCTTAATTTTTATTTTTTTTTTACTGCCACAGATAAAACAGAAACAAGTATTTCTGCGTGATTATTTCACACATAAAAGAATAAATACAAAAAGAAAAAAATGTAGCTGACCGGTTTTATGATCAAATTGAATGTTACATAATTTTGATTTTGAATAAAATTTGTGTCATTTGGGCCATCTACTGCCATCGGGTTTCCATGCAGAATAAATTTGCATATCTGGTATCAATTTTTGAGATTAATAGAGATAGAGAGTGTTAAAAGTTTTTGAGAGAATGCAAAACGTTGGATTGACCTTGGTCGTTCCATTACTATGCATTACGTCCTTACGTTATCAACTTTGACACTTCTTATTGTCAGTGTCGCAATGTTCCGAAATGACGTTTGTATTGTGTAACGAAATTTGAATTGTCCTAATTTTTGGAGGTGAATTCAATAGTTCGGTTCCACTTGAATTTTGTTCTTAAATTTGAACTACACTTTTTTTCAGGATCATTGTCAATTGTTATAGATACAAAAATGTAAGAGTACTCACTTGCTGTGAAATTTCATTTTTAAGTAAGTTTTTTGTGTGTTTTTATTCGAATACTAAAATGTATATTTTGTTAAGTTAAAAAAAGGAACGCAAACAATTTAAATTATTTCGGCACGTTCGTTCGCGGATGGACTTAATTTGGTAGTGTCAGACCACGTTCACTACTTATTATCGACTGCTGATACTGAGAAGACTAAAGAAACAATTTTACATTCGTCGAAGTTGTAGAGTTGGTTTTCAAGAAAATTAACATATCGGCTTGTTTGTTGGTTGGTTGGCAGACTGGTGATGGTGAGTTGGTGCTATAGAGAATTTGCTGGGTATAGTGCTGGTGCTGGCTGGTTCACCTGTGGAGCAAGAAGTTAAAACCTCTTTTTGGTGGAGGAGTAAGGAGTGGGAACGGTTAGTTGTCGCCATATCATCATACAGAAGGGCAATATGACTACTAAAGTGATTATGATTTTGATTCTCTTCGCTAAATGGAGTAGACAGACACCTGTACAACATTTTTAATTCCGTCATGTACAATTTTGATTACAAACCGAACATTTAACGTATTTTGCTTTAATTTGAAACAAATGATCTACATTTACCAAGAAAAAACCACTGTAACGACGAAATTTGATACTCGGCTTTTTCATCTGTCACTAACAGAAAACTTTAGGTTTGTTCTTTTACTCCCTAAAACTGCCGAAAACTGCCATATTCTCCCACTTTTCCGTTAATTTTTGTAAGTTCTGTTACTTTTGAAGGAGAAAAATGTTTCCCCTATTTGCCGATTTTAGCCACACAAATTTCTTGTGGCAGTTCTTGTAAGTTCTGTCAAACCATAAAAATTACATTGAATTTTTGTTGACGTTTGAAATAATTTTGTGTACCTATTTATTTAGTTTTTGGGAGAATCATAAAATTTCATCCCAACTCTTCAATTTTTGACAGTTCTTACAAAAACTGCCGAAAAAGTAAAAGAAAAGACCTTTTATTTGTGTCATTTTAAAGAACTGAACAGAATGCATCACCAGTCGCCCGGCGACTAATATGAAACAGTCTTCACCAGCCAATTCGGTCCCCAGCTAGCTGTATCCAGTTTTGCACTCCAAGTTGATTGAGATGCTCTTCCACTTGATTGCGACACCTGAGTGGAGGTCTTCCTCTCCTACGTCCCTCGTGAATAGTGTCGAAGGCTTTCCGGGCCGGAACATTGGTGTCCATCCGCTCTTAGTGACCGAGCCATCTGAGTCTCTGAACCTTGACCCTTCTGGCTAAGTCCATGTCGAGGTACAACACGTAAAGTTCGCTGTTATATCTTCTTCGCGATTCCCCTTCACAGGGCCAAAGATGACCCGAAGAACTTTGCTCTCGAAACAGCCAAAGGCACATTCATCCAATTTTGTCAAGATCCATGCTTCTGCACCATACAGCAGGACTGGGATGATGAGGGCGTTGTACAATTGTACCTTAGTTGCTCGAGAGAGAGCTTTTCCACTCAATTGCTTTCTTAACCTAAAGAAACTGCTATGAGCAAGAGTCATTCTTCGTCTGATCTCGTCGTTTGTTTTATTGCACGTGTTTAAAGCGGAGCCAAGGTAGACAAACTCATGTACTAACTCGAAGTTGTATGCGTCTGCTGTAACGTTCTGTCCGAGCCGTCGGTGTTGGGTGTTCTTCCTCGAAGACAGCATATACTTGGTTTTTCCTAAACCCATTTTTACCGCTTCTGAGTCAATTCTCACAAAAGCGCCATTGACATCACGCTGTGTTCTTCCCATTAGGTATATCAATATCATCGGCGTACGCGAGAAGTTGAACAGATTTTTGGAAAATAGTGGCTCTGGTGTTATCTAATATACCCGATAAAAAAATTTAATGGATGCACCAAACACAAAATATCTTCTTCATTACATTCAAATAAGAGGTGTTATTTTGGTATTCAAAGAAAAATGGCATTTTTTGAGATAAAAAATCGGATGTTTATTTCATTATAAAGAGGAAGGTATGCCGTAATAACGGAACACAGCGTAAGCCAAATGGCCGCCACGACCACGCTTACAGGACCATATCCTTTTCATGAAATTTTCCATAACCCAATCGCAAAGTGGCTGCCCTATGTCCTCGATAGCCTCACGAATTTCATCTTTGAGGTCTTGAATCGACGCTGGGCTGTTGGCGTAGACCTTATCTTTCAAGTGGCCCCAAAGGAAGAAGTCGCAAGGTATTAAATCACAAGATCTCGGTGGCCAATTGTGATCACCTTTTCGAGAGATAACACTGTCCGGAAACTTTTCCCGTAAAAGATCGATTTCATTGCTTGTGTGGCACGTAGCGCCGACTTGTTGAAAGTAAACTTTGTCTTTGATTTTTCGATGAAATTCAGGATTATTTTCATGCATTTCAAGGACCAAATCAGCAAAGACAGGACGTTGTTGATGATCAGCCGGCTTGAGTTCATGTGTTAATTGAACTTTATAAGCCTTAAAACCCAAGTCTTTATGCAAAATACGGTGTAATGACGTTTGTGGAATGCCTAATTCCAAAGAACGACAAGGAATGGACAAGTCTGGGTTTTCTTCAACACCTATTACAACAGTAATATATATATAAACAGTAATATTCTCAGTTGTTTTTGAGCGATGTTCACGGGTTTTATTCTTCACATCACTAACTTGTCCACCAATTTCTGCATTGCGGTCCGACAAGGTGCTTCACGACGACCCAAAAATGTTTTAGTTTTACGAACCGTTTCACCATATTTATAGTGAATTTTAATAAATTCAATGTGTTGTTGAAGAGTGTATCGTTCCATTTGTATTAATGGCATAGTTTCTACATGTCAAATGTCAAAAAATGACAGCTTCAAAAGTGACAGCTACCGGTATGTTCAAAATAACACCTCTTATTGGAAAACCCTTTAATTAAAAACATAAAGAAAAAAACATTTTTGCTAATGTTTTAATTTGTTTTGATATGCATATTTGATAGCCCTTCGCGCGACTGCATTGTGTTCACAAATTTCTTAGCGATTTAAGAAGCGAACTTTTGACAGCTGTCATTATCATCACCAGCCGTGTGACTGGTGACTGCATTCTGTTCAGCTCTTAATGTCGTTTTCCATTGGCAGTCCAGAAGCATTCGGAAGTGTCCTTCTGAAACCATTCCACTGGACTGACTTTGACAGAGGGAATGCTTCTGAGAAGAGCAGAACTCTTCCGTTTTGAAAAAAGAAGCGTCCGAAGAATGACACTTTCACCATAAAACGTTCCATTGAGGTAGAAAATGAAACGTCAAAACAAGACCAATGGAAAACGACATAAGAAAAACAAAACACTTGAAATTCACTCTGTGCCGTTATATGGCCGTCGCGCGTCTGCATTGTGTTCACAAATTTCTTAGCGATTTGAGAAGCGAATTTTCGACAGCTGTCATTTTCATCGCCAGGCAACTGGCGACTGTATTCTGTTCAGCTCTTAAGAAAGACAAAACACTTGAAATTCACTCTGTGCCGTTATATATGCTTGTATCATCTATATAAAATTCTGACTGTTTGTGTTGTAATTCAGAGGGCTTTTATTTCCCATCTCATAGCCATATAAAGAAGAATGATTTTCCATCAATTTTTGTTAGTCAACTTTGGGATATATTTTTCCCACTGTATATCTTCGATTGTGGGTAATTCCCCAAGCGTTGCATTTTGTTCAGGTAATGCAAACTATTCGTGTCTACATTTCGGTATGTCAATATAGTTATAACAATAATGAACAGTCTTCAGCCAAACCAAGAAGTGCAGATGAATCGACAAGAAATCCTCTTTTTGTGTGTGTTGGTTTCACGTTTTTGAAGTCAGAAAAGACAGTCGAATGGGTGTAACAATAGAAATGTCAGCTAAATTTAGGCAATACAGACACCCACGAAATGTTTATGTGAAACTTATTGGATTCTACTTTCGTTCTTTTTAAATGAATGGTTTAATGAACATAATTGTTTATTTTTCTTGTCCAAAAGAGTTAAACGAACGGTTGATGATACGTTAAGACGATGATGACGATGACGATGACTTAATGTCGACTTGTTGTCTTAAGGACCAGTTTTTTTCTCTTTAACTTTTCAATGAAACTTAAATTGCAAAAAAGCGACCTTGAAAACTGATGAATCCCAACAAAATTGGGATTGGCTGTTGATTACGTCGCTCCTTTTTTGTCTTAATCTTCCAACTCGTTTTTATGGTTTAATGGGCTTAACTATAGCTTCTCCGAAAAAATTGAGAAATGGAATTTTAAAATTTTGCTCGATCTAGTAGAAATTTTAATAAAATTTCCATAAATACTCTATTGGATGTGAAATTCAAATTTAATTTTAAAAATTGAAAATTCCAATTTTAAACGATCATTTATTGGAGGCCTTTTCTTTAAGTGCTGCCATATTTGACCAAATATAAGAAGTATGAAATTTTCTGGCAGGTTTGCTGGTTCTAAGGGATAAGGGAACTCAACTTATTCGCATTATTGGTTGGTTCCAATCCAATGACCTCTAGGGTCCATTGTGATACCACTAAGAAAGGTACTCATGGGAGAGTAATGAACTTAAACAAACAATTTTGTACTCTTATTGAAGTTAGAAAGACATTTTGTGTGGATCGTTGCTAGTTCACTGGTATGATCGAAGAAGGGATTACTGAGATTGTTTTTCCATCCATGCAGCTTCTACAGAAGTCGTTTGCGTAGACCCCTAGATTCCAAGCATGTCTACCTATGAGGCAGTGTCCTTTTATGACTCCAATTGTGCAGCTTATACTTTGTCTGCTGAGGGAAATCAAGCCTTTTGACTCTTTCAGGTCTGTGTTAAGCCATATTTGTTTGGTAGCTAGGCAGGTGGTGACCTGTGACCATCTACCATTTGTTGATTCTAGAGCATATTGTTTGAGAAAATATTTGCATGTAGCAAGTGGTGTTCCTATGTTTTTTCTTTGTCTAACAGTAGGCAGAAGTGTTCCGTTTTTGGCAAGCTCATCGGCCTTGCAATTTGCCGGGATGTCTATGTGACCCAGCACCCAAATGAGGTGAATGTTAAACTGTTCCGTCATCTCATTCAGAGATGATCGACAGTCGTTGACTATTTGAGAGTTTGTGGAGACAGACGCGACAGATTTGAGAGCGGCTTGGCTGTCCGAGAAGATTCATATATCATTGATTGAGAAGTCTATATGATAGACCGAGATTCAGTTGTTTCGAATAGATACCACTTCCAACGCCGTAATTGGTCTTTGAACCGTCTGTATAGAAGTGTAGCGTATTGTCTTCCAGGGGTATCTCTTCTTCCCAAGAAGATGTTGAAGGGATTGATACTTGGAAGCTATTATCGAATACTTTTTTTGGGGTGGTATAGTCTAAGCGATCTGGGGTAGATCTGAAGTTGTCTAAGATAGTAGTATGACCAGTTTTGTTACTGATCCATTGAGAAGTGGCTCTTAGCCTTTCGCATGAGTTGGTCGGCAGGTCGAATCGGAGTAGGCTGTTACTACTAATAAAACCACAACGAAGGAGTGTTCCCACCAAGGCACACCCACCGAGGGACGGCAGCGAATGAATTTCTCTTTTGGAATCAACAGTGGCATTTTCAGTTCCAGTTAGTAGTTCACTTGGTGAACACCTCTACGGTCTACATCGACTTATTTGAAGCATAGGCCGCTATCCAAGAAATGCGATGGGATGGACCGGGAAAAAGGAGGATGAGAAACTGCGACATTTACTATGGTGACCAAGAGCAACAACATCTAATCTTTGGAAGCGGATTCGTCGTGGGAAGCAGACTCAGGCAAAAAGTCTTGAGCTTTAAATGTGTAAGCGAATGCATCACGATAATCCGAATCAAGGCTAAATTCGGTAACATTTACTTAATATGTGTGCATTCCCCCACAGAAGAGACGACACGAAAGATGAGTTCTACGAGCTCCCTGACAAAACGTAGCTATGACATTAAAATTGTTCTCGGCGATTTTTTCTTTGGTGGAACAGTCGGAAAGCACAGCCTGCACGACACCACTTCCGATAACGGATTCAGACTGATCGATTTTGCTGCGGGGTGAAATGTTGTGGTAGCATGGCACCTGGTTTCCACATCTCAACATCCATAAAGGTACATGGAGATCTCCTGATCAATCAACCGTCAACCAGATTGATCACATTGCGATCGACGGAAGGCACTTGTCCCAGCATTTTAGATGTTCGAACATTCTGAGGAGCTAACATCGACTCGGATCACTACCTCGTCGTAGCAAAGGTAGTGCTATGAATATCCCGAGAACGGCCAAAACAAGGAAATGCTTCAAGAAAATTCGACGTCGGACGGCTGCAGTTGCAAGAG
Organism: Sphaerophoria rueppellii; assembly: GCA_920937365.1. Lineage (NCBI taxonomy): Eukaryota > Metazoa > Arthropoda > Insecta > Diptera > Syrphidae > Sphaerophoria > Sphaerophoria rueppellii. The sequence goes on from CAKKXW010000001.1 coordinate 6,437,570, forward strand.
ATCGCCAGATTCTTCTCTGATTGAGTGTCAAGTAACCTCTTAAGGAGTCCTATGCCGCATTTAATGTGCTGGTTTTCACACAGCCACCAAAAAGAAACCCCTGCCATGGTTTGACGAAGAATATAGGCAGGCTCATGCAGCCAAGCAGGAGGCTTACAAAGCTGCGCTGCATAGAAGGACAAGAGCTGCTAGTGAGCTCTACGAGCGGAAGAGGAGAGAGGAACGCCGGTTTCTCAGGAGACAAAATAGGAAGCATGAGAAGCGTCAGATCGAGGATGTTGAGAGAGCAAACAGCAGGAATGAAGTTCGGAGGTTTTATCGGGAGGTTAAACAGCTGGCTCAAGGTCATCGAGCAAGAACCGATGCCTGCAGAGATAAACAAGGGAACATCATAGTAGAATCGCATTCAATGCTGGATATATGGAAAGACCACTTCTGTAGACTGTATATCGGCTACGACGAACAAAACACCGCCGTCAGGCAGGAGCCTCTCATCGGACAACAATTCCGTGAACCCGACCTAGAAGAAGTAAAAACGGCAATATCACAGCTGAAATCCAGACAGAAGATCTGTCAAACCGAGCAGAACTGGATGTTCCATATGCAATCGCCCTAACTCCTCAGTCTGTGTTTAAAAGTTAGAAATGAACAGTTATTCTTATTAATTGATGTGTTTGCATTCCGATGTCAACGCAATTTAGTTCATTTCGCATGCAAATTTCTCTCAAATTAATTTATGCTTTCGTCAAAAATTACCAACGATTACGATACAAAAATAACAAACCCAACCTGATTATCTGGTCTGCATTCTAAATGGCATTCTTTTTCTCTCTTTAGCTTCTACCTGACTCAAATAATTTATTGTATTTAAAAACAATTAGGAGAAAAATATCAAAAGTAAGTTAAAAACTGGAAGGCACTGCAGATATGCAGGGAATGAAGCCTGTTCCAAAAATGTCTTTCTTGTTTCAAGCATTTAGATAAATAGTCATAGCTCATAGGGATTAATATAAAGCTGTTTATTTTTTCATTCAGTATTGCAGGGATTCATCAACATCAATTTATTATCAAGGTTGAGATCTATTTCATTCAACAATTTTCTCAAACAGGGAGATTATGAAATGATAAAATAAGCTTTAAGAGGAGATAGTCGCTCCAACCAAAACCAAATAAGTAAAGTTTGAATCTAATATACTTACTTACTTATCCGGCTCACAATCCATGAAAGATCTCAGCCTGAGATACTGCAGCCTTCCACCGTGAACGGTCCCTCGCATGCACTCTCGAGTCGCCGGGATGATAAGACTTTCTTGGCTGGAGCGTTGTCGTCCATTCGCTCGATGTGGCTGAGACAATGTAGTCTTTTTTTGGCTTTCTGGAGATGTGGTTGTATCTTGTTACAACTCGTACAGTTCTCGATTGAACCTTCTTCTCCATTCGCCATCGTCTCATACGGGACCGAAAATCCTTTGAAAAATTTTTCTTTCGAAAGTGCCCAGTATCAATTTCTCTTTTTTACTTATCGTCCAGCACTCGGCGACAAGATGTCTTCCTTGCCGATTTTGAAATCTCCGAGTACGATTTTGACGTCGGTCGTACTTTGAACATGCGCCGTAGGCTCTTTCTAGAAGGTCGTAAGAATACTCCTTGCTAGACTCTTCAGCATCATCGGCAGGGGTGTGTGCACATATTATAGTGATGTTTTGTAGTGTGGCCTTGATGTGAATTACAGCCAGGCGATCACTAATTGCCTTGAAATCCATGATTTTGGATGTAAGCCGATTCCCCACGATGAATCCATTCAAATATGTGCATTCTTTGATGATAGGTGTAATAAATGTCGCAGTTTTTCCTTTTCATTATCCCTGATCCTATCCATCGTATTTCCTGGATCGCAGTAATACTTTCTTATACTGCGAGAGGACAGATTCAAGTTTCTGAGTTGCACCTGGAGTGTAGAGTGTTCTTATATTCTAGGTACAAACTCTCAATGCATAGTCCGTTGTCTTTCCGGGTCTGGTTTTCATAGCAAGGGGGTCATTATTCATGGCTGGTGTCTCTCTCATAACTATCAATTTTTTTATTGTGGAGGGGTTGTTAGCCCCTCAACTGGGCCGTTGATTAGGTGCTTCTGTTTCTCCGTTTTGCACCCGCGCTTACAAGTTTCGCAAGTTATATCTAGAGATATAACCAGTACCCGGTCATTTAATTTCAATAAAATAGTTAAAGAAGTATTTTTTGAAAGTCCAATGGGTTTACCCATTCTAGCCGTGACATATCGGATGATATAAAACATACCAAAGAAGGAATATCATAGAAGAAAAGAGCTTACAACGTCAAACATGACGCTTTATTTAGCATTTTAGATAGTTGATTAAATGCCATCTTTATTCTAATGGCGTTTTACATTGGCAATTTAGAACAGTTTTTGACAATTCTAAAACTGTTCAAAAGTAACAGATCCGTTTAGGAAAAGAAGAACTCATTCACACATTCAAAAGTTTTTTTCTTTAAATCAAAGACTGTTTTCATTCTTGTAAAACATCATAAAATGTCAAAATAAATCTGATTTTCGTTGTAAAAATTGTTGTAGATTAATTTCAAATCTATTTCGCTACTTCCTGATATCCAAAAATCAAAAAAATTGTCCACACAATTCCAGCTCAAAAAAAAAATCCTTCACTCAGTAAAAAAAACGTTCGGAAATACTTGTTTAGTATATTCTGGTACAATAAAAATCACTTCCGTAATCCTCTGGATTTGTTCATTATGCACATGACACGTTTTCTGCTGAATGCTATCATTTCGTTTGACAGCCAAACAGCTGAACAAAAATATGAAAGCCGATAGAAAAAAAATAAAAAAAAATTATTGTCTTCTTACCCAATGGCTCTTTCAAGAAATATTCCAAGTGAAATTCCCAAAGATGCCGTCGAAATCACTGCCGAAGAAGCTGTCATGTACCAATATAAGATAATAGACAGTTGGGAAAAATCATCCGAAGTATGGGCTCTCAATTATGCACCTGAAATTCTCGGAGCCTGTGGCACCGTCACTGGCATCTATATGAACCAATATTTTCGATCTAAGGTCAAGTTGGGACAGTATGGACGTCTGTCAACCTACCTACCGATTGTTGTTCTGCCTGCCATCACCACACTCATATACCACAAGTTCTTCATACAAAAACAAATTTGCTAGAACCGTTTCAGTGTCCGACTTGTCTGCAAGTCCGAGCTGCAGTCTTTCAAACCTGCCTTGGTGTTGTCTATCCAACTCTATTGGCTCCCATTGCATCTTTCATGTTTGCAACTCGGCATTTTACATTCCGATTGCCATCGGTGACGGAAAAACCAATGGAAGTGGTGGCTGTTCTACGTAAAATGACAAAACCTATTGTGCCAACAGTTGGTGCAATTATTTCCTTCCATGCATTATTGGCCATGTACATAACGTTCAAAGAACACCAACAATATATAAATATGCAGAAGAAAATGCACGAAATCGAAGAAGAAATCATTGCTACCAATGAGATCGCCTTATAAAGGCCGACGTTCGTCTTACAGTTTAAAAGAAATCAAACAATAAAGTTGCTTAATTTATAATTTTCATCTTTATTTTACGGATTACAATTGATTAATTCAAGATTTTGCTCTACTATTGATTTTCAAAACGCGGAGACACAATTTGCGTATCCAAATTAACTTAGATAACTTGTGTTGGTTATCTTTAACAAAATTTTAATAAAAATATGCAAGAATCAATGGCAACGTTCTCTTGTTTCAAGCCAACAAATCCAGAAAATTACATAATCAAATAAGAATAAACATTTTGTTGTGATTAAAAATAATTAGGCGCAAAAAAAGTGAGCTGCCATAAAAGCTCAGCCAACAATACATTAATGAATTAATAGTTTATCTTTTCTATTTTGTTATTTAGTTAAGTGAAATCGGCAAAAATATTGCATTGGAACAACTTGAACACGTTCATTCTTGTCATATTTATTGAAATTGAAATTGAGACAATTTCCGGAGTAGGATGTGTGGTCGTTTGTTAGCATTGTACTTTGGCGTAGTGTGCTTTTCGTTCCAACGCTTCGCGGTACTCCTTGTAGTTCATTTGAATCTCTTGCGAACGATAACGTGTAAGTTTGATTGATTTGCGTGTTTCTGGGGTGATGGTTGCACGATAGCCACCCTTCCTGAGTAGTGAATCAATGGTTTGGGTTTGATCCCAACCTTTAAAAAAAAACAGTTATTTCAATTCAAAACCAAAAAAAAAGAAGTAAGACGTACCTTGTTCGGTAGCCACTTGGGGCAGATAAGTAGCTGTCCGTTTGCACCCTCTTTCATTGAGGAACTCAATTCGAATGCCATGAATGCCAAGTGTCCAATCTAAGTACCCGCGTGCCTCTTCAAAATTCTATTCGATTGGACTCTTTTAAAAATTTGTCTGTTTGATATTTTCAAAAATAAAAACAAACTTACTTGCAAAATGGACACCGACACAGTCAGTCTTGGGAACTCATCCCTGGTTATTGGAGAGAATCGGGAATCTTTCAATGCACTGGTGAGTGCATATTCGCGCAGACCCGAATGCAAATGCATCGCACTGAATGTTCCAATGCAACCGCGCAACCGTTTGTCCTTGCCAATCTTCCAGGTAACAAACAATGGACTGCAAAATCATTGAATTAAGTAATTTCTTTGGCAGTTCGAAATGTCATGCTTACAATGGTTCATTAGTAAATTGCGGCTGTCCTGGACCCTCGATGTTGTTAAGCTCGCAATACAGCACTTCAAAACAAAAGAAGCACATGTCTGGCAGAGCGACTTGATCCATCGGTTTGACACCGTTCGGAAGATGGCCATTTTGGTGATGTCCATTGGTCAAGCCGCCGTTCATGTGAAAGTGCGACCCGCCGCCGCCGTTCATTTGAGCATGTGCGCTCGACGAAGAACCACCACCATGTCCTGCTCCATACGAGGTGTCTTCACTTTCTTGCTGATTGCTGTGGCGATGGTGATTCGACATGCGATAGTTGTAATGGTTCTGATAGCCCGAATTGTTGGACATCCTGTGTTGCGATCTCTCCGACCTTGATAACGTTGAAGACGACGACGACGACGATGAAAGTTGTTTCGATGATTCAGACGATTTCAGGGGCGACAATTTGCGGCGACTACTGTTGTGTTGTTTCCTTTGACTATGGGGTTTATCTGCCATCCAATATTTTCTCGGCTCTTCAAGCTAGATCTTTGAAAAATTCAATGTAGGTCAAGTGTTTATCTCAGCAACCTTATTGCTAGCTTGGAAACCAAAGCAGAGCTTACCTTTTTCTCAATTCTTCCTCGTCCCTTGTCCGTTTCGATATCGATTGGAATCAACAATTCCAAAATCCCGCGTCGACCAAGCAATTTTTTTTTTCCTTCTGTGGAAATCGTAAGTTGTTTTCTTTTTTCTTCCTCCTTTGTGTTGGGTCCACGTCTTTGTACTTTGCAGCAACAAAACAAGATGGTAGTTCAAAGAGGCCGATAAGCAGCACACAACAGCAATCAGCACAATATTTTCCTTCTCCTTCCACTTCTGATTCAGAAACTTATTCTGAACTTGGCCTCGGTCTTCTGGCGTCGCACTTCACTTGAAACCCGATTCAACAACAACAACAAAAATATAAATTCAACTAAATCTTCCTAATCATTAGGAATTATTGGCTTTATTTGTTTGTTGGATATTTGAACTAGCTAACATATTAATAATTTTGTTTTTATGCATTTGTCGGATTGAATAACTTTTGTCTAACTTAGGTGCTGCTATAATTGTATTGTCGGATGTCGAACGAAGATTGAAGAAGAGAAAACCAGGAATACAAGAAAAAAAAAAAATAAACAATTGATTCAATTTTTCGATGCACACAAAAACACTGCTGGATTGGACGATGGTAAAAATGTGGAAAATGCCAAAAAAAAATTTAAGAAATGAAAAATATAGGCGAATTGTCAAAAAATATATATGTATGTATGGATATGTTTATATGTATGAATAAAAATCAGATAGGCAGTGAGTGGACAGGACAGTGAAGTGGTAGCGGAAGGTGTGGAATATATTTATAGGACAAAAGAAAATATATATGTATATGTACGTAGGAATGTAGATTTTACTTATTCGATGTTTTCACTTGCATTGTTATTCGTCTTCGTCGACTTCTCAACTTTCTTGGTTAACAATGTTCACTATAAACGAAATTTAGTTTCGTTCTTTTGCAATTGAACGGCGGCAGCAATTGATTGACTATTTAATTTACACATTATCTAAATTGATTGCACGACTACAATTGATTTGATTTAAAGTTTTTCATTGGATTTAAGTTTAATTTTATTAAATAAAAACAAGTCAATTGAACCCTGTGACTGCACTTGTGTACATGTACACTCGAAAGTCGAAAGTACAGTACGAATGCGTTTGAATTTTCGATATTATATGCGGTCTAGATGGGCAACGTAGTGCGGAATTTCGTATATGGAATTGAAGTGTTGAGGAATTCGGAGGTGACAAATGAACGAGTTCAACAGCATAATTTTAATTAAAAAAAATTTATTGTATTTACAAGCAGTTATTGCATTTGAATATCTGTGAAAAAGGATATACATTTCTGGAAAAATGAGGGTAATATCGTTTTCTTAAATTACCAATCTTACTTACTTACTTACTTAAGGTGGCGCTACAGTCCGTTATGGACTTGGGCCTCAATCAACAGTCTCCGCCAGCTAGCTCGGTCCTTAGCTAGTCGTCTCCAGGTCCACCTGAGTCGCGGTCTTCCTCTCCTCCTACGTCCCTGGGGAATAGTAACGAAGGCTTTCCGGGCCAGAGCATTGGTGTCCATCCGCTCTAAATGACCGAGCCATCTGAGTCTCTGGACCTTGACCCTTCTGGCTATAGGTCCATGTCGTTGTACAACCCGTAAAGTTCGCTGTTATATCTTCTTCGCCATTCCCCTTCAATGCACACGGGGCCAAAGATGACCCAAAAAACTTTCCTCTCGCAACAGCCTAAGGCACTTGCGTTCGATTTTGTCAAGGTCCATGCTTCTGCACCATACAGCAGGACTGGGATGATGAGAGTGTTGTACAATTTTACCTTGGTTGCTCGAGAGAGGGCTTTTCCACTCAATTGCTTTCTTAGCCCAAAGAAACAGCGATTAGCAAGAGTTATTCTTCGTCTGATCTCGGCGCTAGTGTTATTGTCCGTGTTTATAGCGGAGCCTAGGTAGACAAACTCCTCTACTACCTCGAAGTTATATGCGTCTATTGTGACATTCTGTCCGAGCCGTGTCGGTCGGTGTTGGGTGTCCTTCCTCGAAGACAGTATATACTTCGTTTTTCCCTCATTTACCGCTAAAACCATTTTTGTAGCTTCTGTCTCAATTGACATCACGCTGTGTTCTTCCCATTATATCAATATCATCGGCGTACGCGAGAAGTTGACAGATTTTTGGAAGATAGTGCCTCTGGTGGTTCTGCACTATCTTCTCAAGAACGATGTTAAAGAAATCGCATGACAGTGCATCGCCTTGTCTGAATCCTTTTTTGACGTCGAAAGATTCCGTAAGCTCGTCGCCAACCTTGATGGAGCAGCGTGAGTTCTCCTTCGTCATTTTGCAAAAGCGAACGAGCTTGGCAGGGATGCCAGAACTAGACATAGCTTTATACAGTTTGTGTTTGTATAGTACTGTCATACGCGGCCTTAAAATCGATGAAAAGGTGGTGGGTTTTTTTTCCAGGATCTGCCGTAACGTGAACATTTGGTCGATGGTTGACTTTCCTGGCCTGAAGCCACATTGATAAGGACCAATCAGATTGTTGACGAAAGGCTTCAGGCGTTCACATATTACGGCAGAGAGTATCTTGTAGGCGATGTTTAGTAGACTTATTCCTCTATAGTTGTCGCAGTTAAGAGGATCTCCCTTTTTCAGGATCGGGGAAACAATGCTGAGGTTCCATTCATAATCTTACAGATTATTTGGTGCATACTCCTATCTAGCTCGTCGCCTGCTGCTTTGAACAACTAAGCAGCTGGTCCATCTGCTCCAGCGGCTTTGTTGGATTTCAGCCGTGATATTGCGGTTTTCACTTCTTCTAGGTCGGGTTCACGAAATTGTTGGCTCCTGTCAGACGGCGGTGTTTTGTTCGTCGTCGCCGTTATACAATCTACAGAAGTGGTCTTTCCAAATCCCCAGCATTGAATACGATTCTACTATGATGTTCCCTTGTTTATCTTTGCAGGCATCGGTTCTTGCTCGATGACCTTGAGCCAGCTGTCTAACCTTTTGATAAAGCCTCCAAAGTTAATTCCTGCTGTTGGCTCTCTCAAAATCCGCGATCTGAGGCTTCTCATGTTCCCTTTTTTTCCTCCTGAGAAACCAGCGTTCCTCTTTCCTCTTTCGCTCGTAGAGCTCACGAGCAGCTCTTGTCCTTCTATGTAGCGCAGCTTTGTATGCCTCTTTTGTGCTGGCAGCAAAGAACTTCTGGGGAGATTTTCGGAGACACGACCGGAAAGGGATCTAGCAATCTCTTGCGCTTGTAGCCGTTTGAAGCATTTTCGCATGTTGGCCTTGATCGGGATATTCGCATTCGTACCTTGGCTACAACAAGGTAGTGGACCGATTCGATGTTGGCACCTCGGAACGTGCGGATATCTTGTATGCTAGAGAAGTGTCGTGCGTCGATCGCAATATAATCAATCTGGTTGACGGTTGATTGGTCAGGAGATGTCCATGTTCCCTTGTGGATATCGAGGTGTGGGAAACGCGTACTTGCTACCATTACCTCTTTGTCATTGTCGAGGAGCTCGTAGAACCTGTCTTTGATGTCTTCATCCTTTTCCTCAGTTGGGGCGTGAGCACAGATGAGGCTGATGTTGGTGAATTTAGCGTTGATACGGATTCTCGTGATGCGCTCATTCACTGAGTTGAAACTCAAGACCTTCCTCCTGAGTCGAGTCCCAACTACAAATCCATTTTCAAATAGACGCTGATTTTGTTCCCGGTAGCAATCGCCGTTGTAAATTTCGCAGTTGTTCATTTTATGTAGGCCCGAACCATCCCATCCCATCCCATGGCAGTTATATCTGCTTTATAGCAGTCAAGGGCTTCCGCTAGTTATTCGGCTGCATGTGGTCTGTTAAGGGACCTTACATTTCAAGTACAAAACCGAAATTCGTTGTCCTTAAATCGTTTGCTTGGGTCGTCATCATTAATTTCGTCCATGTCCGAGGCTTGTTGGTGTTTCAGAACCATGTCTTCTTTAGTCAGTCATCCCGATGCACGACCTGGCCCCTGGAGGGCCAGGTCTTTAGTTTAACTCTAAGACGAAGAGCCGGCCAAACCGCTCCTTATAGGCCTGAACTGCGAATATGTCGTAGTAGCCCTATAAGGTGTTCACTAAGTAGTTCATCCTGACTGGAACTGTAGACGCCAGCGTTGATTCCATCTTGGGAGTTCTTCCGCTGCCGCCTGTTGAAAAGGAGACATGCCGACAACAACTTCCCACTGGGGTTGGAATCCAATCTTCGGTTGAAGGTACTGGGCACTTGATGTTCAACACGGGGAGGTGGATAGTAGGAGTTGATAGACAGAGGTTTCTGTGGACTGTAACGACCTTTTTTCCCGTGGTTCTCTTGGGCTGGTATATTCCCGGCGGCTAGCTCAAGTCGCGGGTTCTTGAACCTCGGTCGTTAACAAAAAAAAATCCAGCCTTCATGCGTCTTTGGTCTTAGTCAGACGCGCGAGCAAAGTTGCCTCAACCCTCCCTTCCAACGATTGCCTCCCTCGCCAGGGCAATCCCTTATCATGGCTTCTTCCCTTATCCCATCATTTCCCTTTCTTACCGTCCTCTCTCATCCCCCTATAGTACTTTACCTACTCCATATTCATGTTGTTGAACGTTTCAACTTATCTTCATTATCGGATGAAATACAAATGGACTATTCATATAAAATCATTTAAATCAGTTTATTGTTGCGTTAAAATGAACTAAATTATCAGTTAAAAATGATCTCTAAAAATGATTAATTACAAAAAAAAATTATTTAAAATGAGGTGGCAATCATATTTTCGTTCTCAATCTTGACTTCAATTAATAAAAATCGTCATCGATTTATTAACAAGATTGGATTATCAAATCTCTTTTGTCTTCTTTTCTTTATAATTAACTTACTCTTTTCAATGCTTTACAAAAAAAAATCAATCGAATACTTTCTCTTTCTTTCTTATCGCGAAGTTAAAATCGCAAGAACGAAGCTATTTCAATATATTATTATGTCTCTAACTTTCGAAGAGTCTTATACGCACAGATATATGTAAGTATATATAAGTAATTTAAAAATGACTCACCGAGTTAACTCCTGCGGAAGTGGCCACTGCTGCTGGTTATTACCTTGGTGTTGGTGCAAACGATGATTTAAAATATCCTTACATACTAATGATATTGAAATAACTTATCTTCTATTCTCTATTAATTTCGCGATAAAATCTTTCTTCTCTTTACGTTTCGCGAAATGTATTTCTTGAAATCAAAATATGAAATCGATTATAGATTTTGCCTCTTCGAAGGTACTACAATTTTCAATTTAATTCAATTAAAAAGATTATACTAAATAACATACAATTGACAAATAGAAAATATATATGTAAATGTACGTATATGTACTTTAATATAAGTGCAAATATATAAAAAAATGAATTTTAATAAAAAAAAACTATGTCGGTGTTGGGATTCGATCCTGGAACCTGCAACTCGGCTGGGTTATTTTCCAGCGCCGGAACGCTCTAGGCTGCTAGGCCTTTTGGTTTGGAGTGGGCAAACTTTGGTGTTAAATGGCCACGTGATTTCTCGTTGGGTTTTGGTGGTGGAGCTTAATGTGAAACCTTATTAATTTTCATGAAACCCTGATGTAAAAAATAAAAAATCGTACCTTTTTTATATTGTTCCTGGCACAAATAAGATTGCTTAATCTATCCCTTTTTTTTTTTTTTTAAATCGAACCACTTAAGACACGTTTTACTTATATTTAAACTCAACAAAAAAGAATTTAAAGTCGAATATGTATGGAGATATGTACCAAATTACGATTTTTCTTCGACTAACTTTTTTTCTGGTTTTTAGAGCTTCTGTTCTACTCAACTTGCACAAGAACTTTGAATTCTCGTCATACAACGACACCACTTGCTACCCAATTTTAAGATTCTTGTCTAGAAAAATTCAGCAAAGCTATGCATTCCTTAGCGGTGATTCTCTTGGCTTTACACCAATACTAATCCCAGAGTCCTCATATCACTAACATAATCAAAACACAAATGCATCCCTGCTACGGTGACATTGAAAAATGTTGCACTTTACGCACTATGAATTTGAATTCATAGTCAACATTTCGAGTCTTTATAGCACTCTGTACAAAAGATGTTGCATACTTTTGGGATAATTTTGAGCTCTACCGTTGAAATACGAATCGAACTGATTTCAAATTGGAAATTGTTTATTATTATTAAAACCTAGGTTACAGGACGCTTGTGTCCTCTTGAATGCACGTGTTTACCCTTCGAACATCCAATGAATTTCACCAATTTAAAATAAGTTCCACCAGCAGAAGCCAAGAAATCTTTGTTTTTTACCAGAGTAGTTGATCTTCTTTTGTTCAACCGGTCTTAACCGTATTAATTGTCAGATCCTAATGTCAAATAAAACTCCACACATTTTCAATTCAATGTTTTTTAGTATATTTTTCATTACAATCTAATATAAAACAGATCTCTCGTTTATTTATAATTAATAATATTAATTACAATAATTATAAAAATTAAAAATTAAATTAAAAACAAAATCACCAGAAAGGAAGATCTAAGGTTACAAGTGCATGTGTGTGTGTAGTGTGTAATTTTTTTTTACAATTCTCAAATTTGTTTGTTGCTTATGCTTACCTATAATAATAATTTTTTTATTCATTTTACTTTAATCATTTTATAAATTCACATTTGATTCTTAAGCGTAGGCCACCATGTGTTGCACAAACGTTTTCAACTAGTTTTTTGTTTTTTACCGACTTTGCTTACAAATTTTTGTTTTTTATTTTTTTTGTTATAATACTCATTAATTCATCACAATTTTCCGTTAACACTTAATTTTGTTTCATTTTTTCTATAAGATAAGATTTTATTTATTTTTGCACAGTCATGAAATAAAAATTTAAACAAAAATCAAAATTATAACGGCTGTTGGTAAACGATTAAACAATTGTTTGTGTGTTAAATGCAATCGGGAAATTTAAAAATAGCAAACAAACTATCGATTGTTGGAGGTGTATCGATTATTTTCGAATCGATAGTTACAGAAGTTAAGATCAAACTGTGGTTGTGAGTGCAAAATATAATATTTTTTTTTATAGTTTTTTATATAAATATATATATGTGTGTATATATATATATTAAGCGATACTTGGGATAGTTCGCAGATAAAGCCTAAAGATTCCTGATTTCGGTTTTGTCTTTCATTTCTTGAAATCCAAAGATATGACTCTTTCCTATAATATAGTTCACATTTACATATACATACATCTGAATCTAAATATATTTGTGTTTCTGTGTGTGTATAGAATATTTATGTACAGTGGACTTAGTTGCGTTTCAATTTAAAATTTCAATGTAATCCTAATTTTGTGTTTGTTTTGCATTAAACATATAAAATCCTTAGAATATTATTTAACAACAATTTATTATGGTACTTAGTTTTTTTTTATGGCTACATGCTCCACATGGCATAAGAGACCTTGTTCTTTACTTAAGAATAGCTAGCTATATATCAGTTTCAGGGTGTATGGGATGAAGAGGTGGAGTTTTTCAAACTCGTTCAGACCCCATATTTTGTGATTGGACTTATCTAGGAATTGTAAGCGTTTACGTTTGATGAAAGTCTTGGAGCCGTTGCCGTTGGTGGTTGGCATTCGTTTTCGTCATCGTCACAAATGCTCTCCGGTGCTGACCACCGTCTTTTGCGGGATAAGGAAGCGTCGACTGGCTGTTGTTGGGTTTCGGTGTCGCAGCTATTTTGAGCAGCGTTGCCGGGTGGAGACGAACTATGGGGTTCTGGATAAAAGGAGGATTGATTAGATGGCGGGCGGGATTTTTGCACTGGGGCGGAATGGGATTGTGGTGGTGGTGGTGGAGGTGGTGGTAGTGGGTGTGATGGTTGTAGGGGTAGTCTCGATGCTACAACCTCATGCCCGAGCAGGCGATGATACGGATGATGAAGATGAAGTGGAGGCTGGTAAAATTCATGATGCCTGGAGATCGTGTTTTCGTAAGCAGATTCCTCATAAGGATTATGAGACAAGGAATTGGGTATGTAAGTTGGAGCGCCCATACTTGTAAGGCGATGAGTTACATTGCTGCCGATTGCATTCGGTAGAGGAGCAGGAATTGCGTTTTCAGGAGCAGCGGCCATCGGTGTTGGTTGTGATGGCAACTTTCTGGACAGATTTTGTGGAAGCGAAATCGGTTCGCTCTTGTCAAAATTTTTGGACGGAGCTTGATGAATATTATTGTTGTTGTTGTTGCTGCTGCTGCTATTGGCTGAAATTTGGCTCTGATGGTGTTGCGGTTTTTCCTGGTTGTGTTGAGCAGGTTGCTGCTCTTTCGAAATCAACGAAATGCAAATATCACCAACCTGTAATCGCTGGCATTTTAATCCGAATGACTTGAGGGTTAGATCGGGATTGCATGAGGCCCACCCTTGTCCGTAAACGAAAAACGGATGCTCCTGAGATACTTCAACATCGGCCTTAAACGAGAAAAAGGTCACCATTTGTGTTAAAAGATCTATTACATTATATATTTTTGACAGCAGTTAATATGTGACATCAATTGATAATAATCGAAAAGTTTTACCAAATTTTTGTTTGAAAATTCTGACAGATGGCGTTTTTCTTTTTTACCTCTGAGCAGATCACATCAGATAACAGAGATGTCAAAAAAAATCTGTGTTTCTTTTTAAGCTCAGAAAACCTATTTGCCAGGATAAAATGAACGAGTAAATAGAGCAGATAGCTTAGTGAAGACAACTTGACTTGTTTTTTTTCGGATATAACAGACAAAAACAAACATAAAATTAAAAATGGATTCCCAAGACAGTCGTGCGTCTATTGTAGGTAAACAAAAAATAGTTATAATAATAAGCAAAAAAATTATTTCAGTGCTCAGGTTTGTTTCTTTATTAATTCGGAGGACATTGAATATGATCTGTTCAGAGCTTCGCTTTGATATATCTGTGATCTGATCTGATCTGCTCGGAGGTAAATAAGAAAAACGACAAGAGCGAAAAATAAACTCACCTTTGAACGGTTTTTGTCATAGCTAAACGTAATTATCACACTGCTTTGTGTAGTACTAATTTTGACCACAGTTGATTCAGCCAACTGATGAAACGCACTTTTCTCCGCCGATTGTATAAAGTCCTCTGTTCTCATATCTTCGACTCTACGCAAGGCACCATTGGCCAGTTCGATAAAAGCTCCTTTTGTGAAATTACTCGTCGAACTGTTGCTATTCGATCTGTCAAATTTAGAAAATGTGTCAAATATGACAGGCATATAAGTTGGTGCATGTAAACTCACCTTACAACAGCAGCAGTTATTGGTGACTTTCTCTTTGCTGAGTCACGATCAGATGGTGTTGGCCTCGTAAGAATTCTATGTTTCAGAGAGCCCTCCTTACCGCTGGGCACTTTAAATCCGCTTACAGACTCTGGTGCGGCTGGAGAAGTATTGACTTTTCCATTCAAATAAGTGCCATTCATGTTACTAATGTCCTTTGAGTTGCTTGATGGTGGATAGGAAGAATTGCGTGCCAAAGGACTGGAAGATTTACCGCCATTGTTGTTGGTGTTGTTGTTCAAAAGCACTTGTGGATTTGTGGTTCGAAGAAGACCAGCATTTGGTGGAGGTGGAGGTTGTGCAACATTTGTTGGAACACTAGATTGATAGACTCCTGCAGCCTGGAGATAGGGTGAGAAAGCGTCATGCTGGCCACCCAAATACGTTGGACAGGGTCTAATGGTATTGTGGTGGACAAGTGCATGATGTCCCGGGAAGAGAGCTGATGTCCTGTAAGACAAACAAAAAATGTCAAGAAAAATAAAAAAAAAAATAACATTTTTTTCAAACTCACCCATAGAGGGCTCTACTGGCATACATATGAGGATAGTTATACTGGTACGCTGCAGCGCATGCAGCGGCTGCAACTGCTGCATTATTTGTCACAGCCAAACTTTGCGCTGTAAATGGCATCTTTTGCTGGTACATTTCCGACGATGATGTTGCTGACTTCCGACTGCAATCGCTTCCTTCAGAAGACGATGGAGAGACCTGAGACACATCTGGTGGAATTGAACTGGGTGGTGTTCTGCAGTGACTGTTACTGTTGTTGTTGTTGTTGTTGTTGTTGTTGTTATTATTGTTATTGTGGTTCATCAAATTGATGTTATTTGTTGTGACTAAATTTACAGGCCCATACTGTTCATTTGAGTATTTTGCAACCGATTGTGACGTGATGGACTTATTCACATGGTTACCGTTATTGTTGTTGATGCTTACTTTATTGCTACAGTTATTAGAATTCTTATCACTCGCCGAACCATTGTTGTTGTTCAGAGAATTGTTGCTGTAGCCTTTGCTTAGATTTGTTGCGGATTTTCCTGAACGCATATTTAATGGAATGGCATTGCTGGAGTAGCTGTTATTATTATTATTATTGAGATGGCTGTTGTTGTTGTTGTTGTTATTGTTGGTGGTATTAAGATTATTATTGTTGAAACGCGGCTGCTTGGGATGTGGCCGAGCGAATTCTGCCGAAGACATGTTATTGCTGGAGCAAATACCTTCTTGACCTTGAAAATTTGTCGCTTTTGAGCGTGGAGATCGATTTCTTGGTGAATTTGGCTGCTGCTCCTGTGCTGGAAGTGTCGTCTTTGACGATAGAGCTAACGGAGTTGATGACGACGACGAGGTCGATGTTGGAGGCCTTGGTGGTGGCAGAAAGAGATCACTACTGCCACTGTTGCCGTTTCCCAATAGAGTGTTGTGGGATATATGACTATTTGCAGCAGATACACTGATATTGTTATAAATTGAGCTTATGTATTGATGCTCAAGTCCGGGTTCGGTTTTGATTGACGATTGATGGTGATGATGCAGGTGAGGTAGGTGGTGCTGGTGGTGGTGGTGGTGGTGGTGTGGAGGAATCACAGCTGCAGCTGCTGCTGCAGCTGAACCAGCGGCTGCGGCTGCTGCAGCGATTGCAAAAGGATTATGGTGAGCATATGGATGTGCGGCCGCAGCTGATGCAGGTCCAAAACTCTCAACAGCTGATGACATGGAAGTGCGTGATTATTTGGGAGTTCGATTTTGTTCGCGCTCTTTTGTTTTTCAATTGAAATTATTTTTCTAGAGCTTGACAATCTTGAAGTTTTGATTTAGGCTTTTTAAAAGTCATTTACTCTTTTTTTCAAACGGAGAATCTGGAATTATATTAAAACACTGTTTTATTCAACAATTGAATTTCGTGTAAAAATTGTTGATTAAATGCTAAAAAGTATTGTTCGTCTTAGAAAAATTTGTAAACTGCAGGTGGCCATGGCTGAGAGGATTAAGTAGTTGATTGCTAAGCCGAACGCTACGGGGTCAAGCCCCAGCTTCGGCAAACATTCTTTTTCTACAAAATTTGCCAGCTTATCTGAGGCCACCTGTGCAATGATATGAGGCAATAGGTTCGTTCGATGTATTCAGCCCCGGGGTGCCCCGGTGCTTGTCACTACCCTGAACAGAGCTCTCAAAAAATTGAAAAAATGCTCTGGGTTTGGTTTCACATCGAACGCATTAGTAGTGCTCTGTGCTTTTTTTCTCTTTGTTGTATGGAAACAGCTGATTCGAACAGCTCCAAAATTCTCACCCCGAAAAAAACTTGGGGCGATTCAGAGCGCTCCCGGTGCGAGCACTGAATACACATCGAACACGGTGGAAATGCACCGGAGCGAAAAAAGTGCGACATCGAACAGCTCAGTGCGAAATCAGAGCGCCACAGAGCGACCCAGAGCGCACATCCAACAAACCTAATTAAAATCTGTGTCTCCTTCTCTGTGCCACGTAGGTTTATCTTGTGTGTTCTTCCTTTCTATGTATCTATCTGTCTCTCTCTCTGTTGTATAAGTGCCTTGTTCAGTCGCCAGTACTGCTATGTGTCTGAAGTTCGTTACGTCAATGTCAATGTCACATTTGGCCAAAGATTAAATAAATAACAAGATGGGAAACTGACTTACGTTTCACTCCCTAGATCCCGCAATTTTCATTTTCTTTCATTTTATTTTCTTTCCTTGTACATGAATAATACAAAAACAAAAACAATATGGTAGGACCATATTTACTGTGTAAAAACACGCATACTTTCACAAAAACTATGGTCCAAACTGTGATAGTATTGGTAAAACCACGCATACTTTCACAGTAACTATGGTCCGAAGCTTGTAGGCAACTGTCACTTTGACAGCCTTGTTTCCCATCTTGTTACTTATTTAATCTTTGCATTTGGCTCACTTTTCCTCATAAAAAAAACGTAACGTAACGTAATAAGCTATAAAGAAGTTTAAGGAAAACTATCTACGAAGTCTTTGCTAGTGTCCGTAGCTTAATGATTGGGTGCATTGGCCGCTATAAGCAGAACGTCATGGGTTCGAGTCCTACTCTTCTCCATAGTTTTTATTTCATCTTTCACGGGCACTGCCTCTTGCGAAGAACTGTCAAAACTTCCAAGAGGTATCCATCTGTCATGAAAAAAGTGATTCCCAACTTTACCGTTCGGAATCGGCGTTAAATTGTTCAATTCTTCACACGCAACCAGAGAATTGTTGATGAGAGTAAGCCACTAAGGCCTTGGCTCGTCAAAAGCTGTTGCGCCACTCTATTTTTATCTACGAAATCTTTGAAAAGTTAACTGATTGGAGGATTGGCAGATTCGTGTATTTGTTTTAGAAAATATATCACTTTTTTCAAGAAGCATTGACAGTTTATCGAGCGGTGACAAAATCGTTCAACACATCTTCGTAAGAACTAGGAACATGAAGATTCCGAACACAAGCCACTAATCACGATAGACGGAAGGAATTCAAACAAATTACACACCTCCAAATCACCTTTATTTTATTAATTTAAAATCGATTTAAGAATCTCTTTATTGACTTTATATCACAGTTTCGGTTTACGGCGACACACAGGAGAGGAAAAAAAAGTCTTGTCTATCTCAAAGATCACCGATCGATTCAAAAATCAAAATCATACTAAACTGAGGCATTCCCATAATTTTCGGTCAGCCTTAATAGCGCTGCAATAAAAACATCAAACAAAACAACAAAATCCAAAAAGGCAAGAAAAAAAAGGAAAACACTCAATATTAGTTCGTTTTTGGAACACCATAAGGTAATCCATTCAGTTAGAGTGTGCATGGCTTTCGGGTTTTCCAGGAGTTCTTCAATAAAATTCTTTCCTCGAAAATTTGTACCTGCGTGTGCGTATAGATAAGTTGTACAAATGGATGTTTGGTCATATGATAGCACACACCCACCCATGGCACCTTGGAATTTCAGTTGAACACACACTGTTCACAACTTTTCGAACCAAGGAGTCACTATAACAACAACAATGAAATAAGAATCTCCGAAGAAGGAATAGAAATGACAAGTGGCGGATTTAGTTTGCAAAGAATTCTCTTAGAGTGATGGATCATCTCGCAGTAAAATTGTCAACTGAGAGTTAAGAGAGGCCCCGGAAAAATATATTTTAAATTGTTTCAAAGGCAGTCCAGCCCTGAATAAAAGGAGAGCCAAGGGAACAACACAAAAATAACATCAAAAACAATAATAAAAACTACAGCAACTTTATATACAGGTAGGCGACTACAACGATGATGATAAAGGACACATTTCGTTATGGTTCATTGAATTTCCCACTATCCATCTATCTATCTTTTTTTTGTGTTTTATGATATTCCTTTTGTATTCGCTCGACATTGAAGAGAAGGTACCTGATGCACACACTTGAGTTTTGACAAAGGACTCTATTGTGTCCTTAGGCACCATGCGCTCCATACTCTTAAAAGGCTTCTCGGTACCTACATCACATTCAAAGATTTACTTATATTTTGATGTTTTTATATTGTTTTTTTTCAGTTTGAGTATCTAAAGTATGATTTTTGGTGAAAAGATGATTAGCGGGAATTACAACATTTAGGTATCTCTCTGCTGACCGCGCCATCACTGCTGGATGTCAATGAAATAGTTTATGGATTAGATATGCAGGCAAGTGATTGGTTTTCTAGAGCATCAGACAGTTTAATGTTTTCTGGATAAATATTTTAGTGTTTACGATCATTATAACCATTTAATGACAAACTATTTCATTGACAAAGAGTACAGCGACTTGCCTGTCTTTAAAAAGCCTGTTTCGAAAGAATATTAAAGCTTAATACTTCCATGGTACCTGGCAGACGTTATTCTGAAGGAAAGCTTAGAAAAGAAACCATCATGATTACTTTCAACTTGTTTCCAGTAAACACCATTAATCCCACCCATATCTCCCAGAGCTCAAAAATACTTCCTGGCGTGTTTTTTACTAGCAATTCCAGCAGGGTGATCTTTTTTGACGAATGCCCATATTTGTCGGACAAAATTTTTACATGACCAAAAATAAAGGCAAAAATACTGCAATGTCCCAAAGACAGTAAGAAGTTTTGGTCATTTGTAAAAGAATTCTTCTTCTTCCTCTGTCTCTATGCTCGTTGACAATGACACTACATGTTGTTTACCTTTTTCCTTGGCAGTTCGCTGCCAACTCTTCCCTGCCATGAGAGTGTCATGACTCCGCCTGTTCTTGAGCGCGTCAATGATTCCATGGAACAAATCTTCTTTCGCACTCGTGCTGTGGCGAGAGTCCTAAAAGATCTCAACATACATAAATCCGCTGGTCCGGATGTTATCCCCGTTATTATTCTCAAGGGGTGTTCTTCCACGCTGGCAAAACACTTGCTCAAGCTAATCCATTTATTTTTCTCTTCTGGGCTCGTTCCAGCCAATCTCAAAAATGGGCGTATCGTCTTCTCCCTCCAATAATTGTCCGATTAAACTAACGTCCCTTCTTTTTAAGTTCATGGAAACGCTGATAAACTATCTTACTTACTTACTTATGGTGGCGCTACAGTCCAGGTCGGACCAGGGCCTCACCCAACAAACTTCTCCAGCCAGCTCGGTCCCTGGCTAGCTGTCTCCAGTTTCTGCACGCCAAGTTGGTTCAGGTCTGCATCTTCTGCGACGTCCTTCTAGGTTGGATTCGAAGACTCTACGAGCCGGAGCATTATTTTCCATTCGCTCAACATGACCCAACCATCTAAGTCGTTGGACCTTGACTTTTTTGGCTAGGTCAGTGTCGCTGAACAGCTCGTACAGTTCTTGGTTGAATCTTCGTCTCCATTTTCCATTAATGCAGACAAGACCAAAAATCACTCGAAGAATTTTTCTCTCAGAACAGCCCAAAGCGTTTTCATCAGTTATTGTCATGGTCCATGTCTCTGCACTATACATAAGGACCGGGATGATGAGGTTTTTGTAGAGTGTCACGTTAGTTGCTCGGGAGAGGACTTTACTACTCAATTGCCTTCTAAGTCCAAAGAAGCAGCGATTGGCAAGAGTGATTCTTCGTTTGATTTCAGCGCTGGTGTTGTTGTCTGAGTTGATAGCGGATCCCAGGTAGACAAAGTCCTTAACTACCTCGAAGTTAAATCTGTCTTTGTTGACGTTTGCTCCAAGACGGCGATGTTGGTAGTCCTTTCTTGTCGACAGCATTAACTTGGTCTTGCCCTCTTTAACCGCTAGACCCATCTTCCTGGCCTCCATCTCAAGACTCATAAACGCTCCACTGACATCACACTGTGTTCTTCCAATTATATTAATATCGTTTGCGTAATCCTAGTAGATGGACGGACTTTTAAAAGATTGTGCCTCTAGTGTTGACGTTAGAGCTTTGCCCAATCTTTTCAAGCATGATGTTGAAGAAATCGCATGACAACGCATCGCTTGTCTAAAACCTTTTTTGACATCAAAAGCGTCCGTTAGGTTTTTTCCGACCAAGATGGAACAGTGTGCACTTTTCATTGTCATCTCACACAGACGGACGAGTTTTTCTGGAATTCCAAAACTAGACATTGCTCTATATAATTGGTCTCTGTAGACGCTGTCATACGCGGCCTTGAAATCGATGAAAAGGTGGTAGGTATCGATTTGAAGTTCCTCGGTCTTCTCCAAGATCTGCCGTAGGGTGAATATTTGATCGATGGTGGACTTTCCGGGCCTGAAGCCACACTGATAAGAACCTATCAGGTTGTTGACGAAGAGCTTCAAACGTTCACACAGCACGGCAGACAAGATCTTATAGACGATGTTAAGGAGACTTATACCTCTGTAAGTGGTGTAGTTCAGGGGATGTACTTTCTTGAAGATCAGATTCCATTCGTCCGGCATACTTTCCTCCAACCAAATTTGGCAGATGAGCTGGTACATGCTCCTAACCAAATCATCTGTGTCCAGCTGCTTTGTACAGTTCGGCGGCTAACCCGCCTGCTCCAGCGGCTCCACATTGAATGGTTCTGTATTGCTGACGGAGTTTTGCTCGTCATTATACAGCTTAGAAAGTGGTCTTTCAATTCCACTACGATGTTCCCATGATGGTCTCTACATGCTTCAGTTCGGGGTGTATCAGCCCGAGGTTTGTTTCACCTTCTATCTACTCAATCGCGCGCTTCTCATGCTCCCTTTTTTCTTTCTGAGAAGCTTATGCTCCTCTCTCCTTTTCTGCTCGTAGAGCTCACGAGCTGCTCATGTCCTTTTTTGCAGTGCCTCTTGTTTGTTTAAACATTTTTAGCAACTCTCAAAAATACAATTTATTTAATTTTCTTCAAAATTGTACATGACGCACCAATTCATGTTGAATCAAACAACAAAGCAAGTTAAAATCTTAAACAATAGAATTACTGAATTTTGAATAGATATTCAAAGTTCAAACCCCACGCATTATTCGCAGTGCGGCTTTGTATTTCAATTCAATTTTTAACCTCAATCGCCAATGTCATTTTTCTTATTGTTAAAATCCCAATAAACTTACGATGTATTCTTAAGAACCCCCAATAGCAGATACAAGTTGAAAATTTGCCTTTTTTTCTCCACTTATTCATTTAATGTATAATCAAAGCTAATAACAAAACAACAATGATTTGCTTGTGAATTGAATTTGCATTTCATATTTTCTATCTCTATCTTTTATGTTCAATTGAAAAGATACAAAACCCGAACACATCAACAAAAAAAACACAAGTAGATTTATATGTTGATAAAAAAAAGATAAAAAATCAAATCCATCACAATATCTCGCCTTCTAAATTGAATAATAAACAATTTGTATTTAAGTCATATATTCTGGCGTCGTTATCGTATTCGGCGATGTCGATGAAAACACACCTTTTTGTAATAGATACGCGTTTCATTCGATACGAACCACGAATATAAAGATAAAAACCCCAAACGTATGTTTAATTCCGATACATAAAAAAAAAACATCTATATATGCAGAATTATTGCTTAGTAAAATAATCATCGGTTTTTTGTTGCTGATATTTTGTTTGATTTTGTTATAACAAACACTACACACGTTTATTTATTATTTTTTTTTTGATTTTTTTTTTTTTGTTGAGTACAAAACTTCGCACATTAGTACAAAAAAAGACGAGAATATTTCAGTTGAAAAAAGGTACGAAACAACAACCGCTGAATTGAGTAAATGTGGGTACTCATATACTGAGTCACGTTTTACGTTGTCGGTGCCGGGATACTTGAATGTAATAAATGTATCTGCACCATACATAAAATGTATATAGATATAGGTACTGGCTCTCTTTTGAATTAAAAATAAAACAAAACAAACGAGAAAAAAAATTGCGTGTGTAGGCCGACCGAGCGACGACAACAGCGACAACATCAACGACCGGCATGCGAAACTCTAGCAATTGTTTGAGTTGTTAGTTTTACCCACTTTTTCCTGACTAGCTATACACCAAAAGCAACCGATGAATAATTCCTTTGACGCCACACGCCAAGCCGCACACGTAGCAAAACAAAAAAAAATGCTACCGATTCTGAAATACTCGTATACAAGTTAAAGATTTGAGTTTTTTGAGGTATTCATATTTTGTATCCGAATACACTCCACACGGGTATCGAAAAAAGAATATAAAAATGCCTAAAAATAGTCAACTTACCGGCTAGAATGTGGCAGAGCAAAAAAATTAAAAATTTATCATCGGCTTTGTTATCAGTAGAGAAAGAGAGATACCTTCCCTACCTCTACCCCATTCTACTAACATTATTCCAAGTTAGAGCCAAAGAAAACATACAAGAAATATGAACAAAAATAACAATTTTTTTTAAATCTCTTGCCAAATGCTGGTGAATTTTGAACTGTGTTCAACACGCCTTGACAGGGATGGAACTGGCAGAAGAACGGCCCCTCATAGCCAAAAAATTAATGAAATTATTTCTTCCTACTTAATTATCCAGCTGGATAATGGCTCGTTAATGGCTGGGCGATAAGCCAGCCATTAACGAGTTCTTTCGGATGCTGTGGCAAGATCCATCATATTTTTCGCCTTGCCCCGGTAAGCGGCTCTGCCGGGGCTGACCGTCCTTCCGCCTCACTCGTGGGAACAAAAATGAAATCAAACCGAAAAATTACAAGAAAAATCAATCGAGCCCGGGCTGACAATGCGGTCACATCTCCTGTAAAGGCTGTCGAGTCTACTCAGGGTGTGAACGAGTTGTCTATCCTGTGGTTGTGACTAATGGCGGGAGTCTTTCTCCCTCTACTAGCCGTAGAAAGAAAGAAAGAAAGTAAGAAAGCAACCTCTACATGAAAGAAGTACCTGTCAGTGGAACAGCTGTGACGCTCGGCTGTCCCAAGGGCGGTAACTCCACACCCCACCCCATCCCCGCTCCTGCTAGGACGTCGCAAGTGACCTCAAGAAGGGACACCCCATCCGGAGAGGCAAGATCTACGACATGTGGAAAAGACTAGAAGAGTGAGAGCGTACCCCGATTGGTATCGGTAGCGGTTAGATCTGGAGGCGGATCCACAACTGTAACACACGGACACAGCTCTGGGTCGACCAAAAAGAGGTCCATGAGGTCACAGGCCAATCGAGATCAGCGTAATGCTACTCTGATTCTGGCCGCCAGTCGATGTTATACCGGCGGCGCGTGGCGGAAAGAATACCGGAGCAAACTGAAAACTCGAGTGGGCTAGTGGCTTCTTTAGCAGAGTTAACAAACCGGCCTGCAGCGACTCAACGTCAAAGCGCAATAGGTCTCTTGAGGTCGACAAGCCTGATGCGAAAAGGCAGAAGTGCATTCCAGCAGCACAACAGCCTTCAATTAAGATCTTTCTTTTAGCGACGCGCTCATAGGCAAGATCATAGCCGCAGTCATTGACAGGAGTCATGTGGATGGCAACATCTCTCATGATCAATGGGCAGACGTCAAGGCTCACCTTGGTAGATTTCTATCTGTCATCGGGGATAATCCGAGGCCTCTCCCAGACACAGCTGATGCAGGATGGTACCAAAATCGATCTGTACAGGGCTGCCAGAAGTCTGGCCTGCCAGAAGAGGCCAAGCTCGAGGTTGTTACAACGGAGAATATTCCTTGCCGACCGAGAGCACGTATAATGGTCCCGGCTCTACACAACTGCCCAGATAAGATTTTGAAATTAATCAAAACAAGCAACCCAAA
This sequence comes from Sphaerophoria rueppellii, assembly GCA_920937365.1. Lineage (NCBI taxonomy): Eukaryota > Metazoa > Arthropoda > Insecta > Diptera > Syrphidae > Sphaerophoria > Sphaerophoria rueppellii. The sequence continues at coordinate 6,462,490 of CAKKXW010000001.1, forward strand.
CCGACCTACTCACGACTGGAAAGTCCCAAAAGTTGAGAAGGAGACAGTGGGTCGCTATAGATCAGCTCTCTTGGTGATCAATAGGGAATCACTAGCTCCACTCGCCGCTACCGAAGGCGTGATTAGGTTTGGTTTTGATGAAATCATAGTCCGTATCTACAAAAAAGATGAAGATTCGCTAAACGCGCCCCCCACAGAAGCCCCTTCAGCGGAAGGAAACGCTTCACTACCCCCAAATATATGGAAGTCGATGAAACACCACAAGTGGAACCATCAACCTCCACAGCCCTTAACAAGCCATCCGACGTGAAGGCTAACCCTATAGTCGACAGCAACTCCGCCATGGATACTGAAGACTCTTCCTTACGTTTTGTTCTAGGCGGTGGACAGATGTTGCTTTGTTTGTTGATAGCATGTACTTTGTTTTGTCCTCATTCACTTCAAGACCAACAAGTTTCGCCTGTTTTTCAATCGCTGTGAAGGCCTCAAGCCCTCTTGGATCGACCGATGTCTGTGTCATCCGCATAGCCTAGGAGCTGGGTGGACTTGTTGAAGATAGTGTTTTCCGTGCTCACACCTGCTTTATGTTGGAGAAGTCACATGACAACGTATCTCCTTGTCTAAACCCTGCGCATGTTTGAAACAACTCGGATGAGCTGTTACCCATTTGCACATTACACTGGGTATTGTTTAGCGTCATGCAGCACAGCTGAATCAGTTTGTTCGGGATCCCGAATTCACATATTGCCATCACAAGCTCTTGGCGATGGATGCTAATATAAGCGGCTTTGAAGTCGATGAAAAGATGGTTGGTTTCGACTCGAAATTCGTTGGTCTTCTCCAGGATCTGCCTCAGTGTGAATATTTGGTCTATCGTTGTTCTGCCTGCCGTAAGGCCACACTGGTACGTGCTGTGTTGCAGAACGGTTTAAGACGCTCACACAGTACGTTGGATAGGATTTTCTATATCCCTGCTTAAGTTTTTGCATGACATAGGATCGCCTTTTTTGTAGATGGGGTATATGGAGCTTATCGACCAGTCAGTGGGCATGCTTTCTTCCTCCCACACTTTGTTGATGACCTGGTGCATGCGGTTCAACAAAACACTTCCTCCATATTTAAAGAGTTCCGTAGGTATGCCATCCGACCCGGCGGACTTGTTGAAAGCCAAAAAATTAATGAAATTATTTCCTCAACTACAGGTATTTCCCTCTCAACTAAGGTCTTAAGTAAAAATTGAAAAAGTATAAACTTGACCAAAATCCGGCATTGTGTTTCTGACAGTCTCGTCGTTGTCATCGTCATTGTCGCTTTTTGAGCCCCTCCCCAAAAAAAAAGCTTGTTGGCCTTGGCAATGACACCTAGATGGTGAAAGCTGTGCTGTCGCTTTCCGATTATGTGCACACACTCGCCATTATAAAAATAGCAATACCTAATCTTTTTTTTTTCTCTTTATTTTGTTAATTCATATTCTGAATTTTATATATAAGTAAATAACGTATGGGAGTTTGAGGATTGTTTTGTCATCCCCGTCGTACAACTACGCAAATGGGTAAATATTTATGGGATGTCGTCTACGGCAGGCAGCTTGTCATAAATATTTAATTCAAAGCTCTGAGATACCAGAAGATAGAAAGATAATGTTTTATTTAATTGCATGTTTGACCCGAGAATTGGGAGAGATAATAAATAAGAATTGTTAAATTATTTTTATCCATTGCAAATGTTTTGAGATTCTTTGAGTAATGGGCTTAAGACCTGCAAATAAAGATAAACCAGAAAAATATATGGAATCTTTTTGAATGTATTGGTATTAGATTTGGGTTAAGGCCAGGTCCACTTGAAGCTATAAGACGTTTCCTGGGAGTCGAACAATTTGCAGCTTTAAACTATAAAGACATTTAGGATCACTTATAGTATCTGTGTGTATAGTTTTATGTTAAATCGATTTCGTATTCGTATTTGGGTGTAGAGCTTTTGCAGAAACCCTTAGAAACTTCACCAAATAGTGTGTCTGCTGATAAGTCGGTAACTTATATTGACATTTATTTATGACCTAATATGCAGCTCTTGATGTTCGCAGAGTAGCAACGTGCATTCAAGAAGCCCCTGTCTATCAACTCCTACTCTCCACCTCCTCGTGGTGAACATTGGGTGCCCAGTACCTTCAACCGAAGATTTTATTCAAATCGCAGTGGGAAGTTATTGGTGGCAGCAAAGAGAGAGAGGAAGTATGCGTCCACTTAGGTATACCTCCTTTTCAACAGGCGGCAGCCTAAGAAATCCCAAGATGGAATCAACGGTGGCGTCTACAGTTCCAGTCAGGAGGAACTACTTAGTGAACACTTTATAGGGCTACTACGACATATTCGCAGATCAGTCCTTTAAGGAGTGGTTTGGCCGGCTCTTCGTCTTCGAGTTAAACTTAAGACCTGGCCCTCCAGAGTTTCAACACAGTGAATGAGCGCATCATCACAGTCCGTATCAAGGCTTAATTCAACAACATCAGTCTCATCTGAGCTCACGCCCCAGCTGATTAAAAGACAGTTTCTACGAGCTCCTCGACAAAATCTATGAGCAATGTTTAAGCTATGACATTAAAGTCGTCCTTGGAGACACCACCTCGCTGCGGGGCAAGACGTAATGCTAGCAAGTAAGCGTTTCCCACATCTTGATATCCGCAAGGGAACAAGGAAATCTCCTGACCATCAACCGTCAACCAGATTGATCACATTGCGATCGACGCACGACACTTCTGTAGCATGCAAGATGTCCGCACTTTCCGAGGTGCCAACCTTGTTGTAGCTAAGGTAAGAATGCGGATATCCCGATCAAGGCCAACACGCGAAAATGCTGGGAGGAAATTCGACGTCAAACGGCTACAATAGCAAGATATTGCTAGATCCTTTTCCGATCGTGTCTCCAAAAATCTTCTCAGAAGTCCTTTGCTGATAGCATAAAATATAGACAACCATTGGTAACACTTCCAAGCAGTCATCAGAGATGCCGCCTCGGAAGTGCTATGGTTTACACGGCCACTACAACGAAACCCCTGGTTTCACAATGAATGCCGGCGAGCACATGGAGGTAAACAAGAGGCATACAAAGCGGCGTTGAAAGAAGGACACGAGGACGAGCAGCTCGTGAGCTCGAGAGAGGAGCATAAACTTCTCAGAAAGAAAGAAAGTGAACATGAGAAGCGAGCGATCGAGGTGATAGAGAGATGTCACAACAGGAACGAGGTTCGAAAGTCATACAAAAAGGTGAAACAAACCTCCCGGGCTTATACACCCCGAATTGAAGCCTATAGAGACCGTCATGGGAACATCATAGTGGAACCGCAGTCAGTACTGAGGATATGGAAAGACCACTTTTCCCAGCTGTATAATGGCGATAACGAGCAAACGTCCGTTAGCAATACAGAACGATTCAATTTGGGTGCAGAAGGGCAACAATTCTACCCACCCGACATGGATGAAGTGAAGATAGCGATATCTAAACTCAGGTCGAACAAAACCACTGGAGCAAACGGGTTAGCCGCCGAACTGTACAAGGCAGCTGGACACAGATGATTTGGTTAGGAGCATGTACCAGCTCATCTGCAAAATTTGACTATAGGAAAGTATGCCCGATGAATGGAAGCCGATCTTCAAGAAAGGACATCCTTTGAACTACATCAACTACAAAGGTATAAGTCTCCTTAACATCGGCTATAAGATCTTGGCTGCCGTGCTGTGTGAACGTTTGAAGCCCTTCGTCAACAACCTGATAGGTGTGGCTTCAGACGCGGAAAGTCCACCATCGATCAAATATTCACCCTACGTCCAGATCTCGGAGAAGACCAATTAATTTCAAATCGATACCTACCACGTTTTTATCGATTTCAAGGCCGCGTATGACAGCGTCTATAGAGACCAATCATATAGAGCAATGTCTAGTTTTTTGCATCCCAGAAAAACGCGTTCGTCTGTGTAAGATGACAATGGAAAACTCACGCCGTTCCATCATGGTTGAAAACAACCTAACGGATGCATTTGATGTCAAAAAAGGTTTCAGACAAGCGATTCCTTCATCATCATTCTTGAAAAGTTTGTGCAATCTTTCGAAAGTCCGTCCAGCTACTAGGAAAATTAGACGACATTTCACATAATTAAAGGAACACGACTTAGATTGTTGGATCATGTTGACCGAATAGAAAATAATGCTCCGGCTCGTAGAGACTTCAAATCCAACCCGGAATGACGTCGCAAATGAGGAAGACCGTGACTCTGGTGAAGCACACATGCAGTGGAAGACCTGAACGAAACTGGAGGCAGCTAGCTAGGGACCAAGCTGGCTGGAGAAGTTTGTTCGGTGAGACCCTGGTCCGACCTGAACTGAAGCGCCACCATACGGAAGTAAGTAAAGATATAAGTGCTACCAAAACTACTAAAAATACCAAATTTTGGAGGAAGGATGTAGAAATTGTTTAAATTGTAAATGAAATAACTGATAACGACGATTTCAGATGTTTCGTTGGTAAAACACTTAAATCACATTAAACGAATTCGAACTATTACAAAATCGTTTATCATAGATCACAATACAATTGCATGTGTTGAAGATAGACTCGATGGCAAACCAAGAAATGTAATTTACTTCTTTTTTATCTCCATTCGACACAGCTTAACACTTTATTACAAATTTGCCAATTACAACATAATTAAGCTCCACACTTACTACTTCGTGCATCTATATCTATAAGTGTGACTAAATATATTAATATGTGTGCATGTACGTCACAGAAAATTGATATCTATATATAGCAACTTTTAAATTAGATTCATTTGCAATATAGCTATTTTTTTCCCATCGTGTTTTCTTCTCCTCTTTCATTCGCTCCATCAACAAACAAAATCAAACATAGGCACATACAAGCAACACAAGAGAATCGTGTTCTGTTTATTTAGCACAGTAACTGAGAATATTTTGCAACTTAACCTTTTTTTAGGTACACAAACTAAATTACATAGGAACAAACACAACACAACATTCTCGTCGTCTCACATATCAACAATTCAACATAATATATCGCTGCTTTTTTTCCTATCGAACAAAATCCATTAAGTTCTCTAGAATTGATGAGTTATTGTAAAATGATATCAATTAGAAAAAGTTAATGAAGACACACAACGAAAAGTATCTATGCGAACAAGAAAAAATAATAAAACCATTGACAGATAGTTTGACCCCTTCTTGCCGGAGATAGTGTATCTTATCTATAAATTGAGTACCGAGCTATCATCCATGTTTATATTTCTGTTTCCACAGACAATTCGAAGCTCTTAATGAGCTAATGTAAGCGTTTATTTTTTTTCTTTGACAGATGCGATAAAAAAGAAACATACCGACACATTCTCGCACATTTTATTAACTGTCATTCATAGTATCAGAGCTACCACGAGCTTATTATGTATCCATGTATATGCATATGGAAGCATTTCCCCCTCGCTTGCTGAAATTTTGTTAACCATCAAACTCGTCTAGCTTCAAATTCATTCAGCTTTTCACCCCATAAAAGCTAATTGCTGAAATAAACTTTTGTGGTTGTTTTATTTTTTTTTGCTTTTCTGGTTTCCCTTTTATTTAAACTTAATTCTCTGTGTTCGATTTTAAAGCAATATGGCACGGAGAGTGTGCACAAACACACTCAAATGAGAAATTAAATGCACAAAGTGGTTGTGCGTACTTGTTTTGATTGTTTAATCCACAGCTACACCCACTGCTATCTTCTTAGATGTAGAAGGAGCTTTTAATAATGTCCTTACTGAATCCATCGCAGAATCACTTGTAGACTTCGGTGTTGAGATCTACATTTGAAGATGGATAATATCCATGCTTAGTAATAGTTAGGATATTCAACGTGTACCAATTATGCCAGCTGGGGAACACCCTAAGGAGGTGTACTGTCTCCTCTTTATGGCTTTTGCTCCTGAACAGCATTCTTGCGAAACTCGAAAGTAGTGGAGTGAAAGCGGTTGCGTACGCCGATGATAGTTTCAGGAAAATTTCCAAGCGTGATATGGTTTTGAGGAAAGTAAGTACCTGGGCGGCGAGCTGTGAACTAGGTGTTAACACTAACAAAACCGAGTTGATGCTTTTCACCACAAAACCAACGTACCACCACCATTCACTCTACCTCGATTAAACGGTCAAACGCTATAATTGTCTTCCAGTGCTTAATACTAGACACCAAATTAGACTGGAAGCTTAACATTGAAGAACGGGTGAGGAAAGCGTGTGTCGCCTTCTACGCCTGCAACAAAACCTTCGGCAAAAAGTGGGGCCTCCAGACAAAAATGATCAACTGGACGTACACAGCGGTTGTTTGACCAATACTTGTTTATGGTTCCATTGCTTTGTGACCTGCTCTCAGCAGAGCATCCCTACCCTAAACACCGATACCCACCACCTTTTCATCGATTTTAAGACCGCGTATGACAGCATCTACAGAGACGAACTGTATAAAGCTATGTCTAGTTTTGGCATCTCTGCCAAGCTCGTTTGCTTGTGCAAAATGAAGATGGAGAACCCACGCTGCTCCATCAAGGTTGGCATCGAGCTAACGGAATCTTTCGACGTCAAAAAAGGATTCAGACAAGGCGAAGCACTGCCTTGCGATTTCTTTAACATCGTTCTTGAGAAGATAGTGCAAAACTCCACCGTCAACACCAGAGGCACTATCTTCCAAAAGTCTGTTCAACTTCTCGCGTACGCCGAAGATATTGATATAATGGGGAGAACATAGCCTGATGTCAATGGCGCCTTTGTGTGAATTGAGACAGAAGCGGGAAAAATGTGTTAAGTGATAAATGAGGGAAAAACTAAGTATATGCTGTCTTGGAGGAAGGACACCCAACACCGACGGCTCGGACAGAACGTCACACTAGACGCATACAACTTCGAGGTAGTAGAGGAGTTTGTCTATACCTTGACTCCGCTATAAACAAGGGCAATAAAACCAGCGACGAGATCAGACGAAGAAAAACTCTTGCTAATCGCTGTTTCTTTGGGCTAAGAATGCAATTGAGTGGAAAAGCCCTCTCTTGAGCAACTAGGGTAAAACTGTACAACACCGTTATCATCCCAGTCCTGCTGTATGATGCAGAAGCATGGTCCTTGACAAAATCGGATGAAAGTGCCTTAGGCTGTTTCGAGAGAAAAGTTCTTCGGGTCATCTTTGGCCCCGTGTGCATTGAGAGGGAATGGCGAAGAAGATATAACAGCGAACTTTACGGGTTGTACAACGACTTGGACCTAGCCAGAAGGGTCAAGGTCTAGAGACTCAGATGGCTCGGTCATTTAGAGCATATGGACACTAATGCTCCGTCCCGGAAAGCCTTCTACACTATTCCCGAGGGAAGTAGGAGGAGAGGAAAACTGCGTATTAGGTGACGCACTCAAGTGGAAGAGGACCTCAATCAACTTGAAGTGCAAAACTGGAGACGACTAGCTAAGGACCGAGCTAGCTGGCGGAGACTGTTGATTGAGGCCCAAGTCAACAACGGACTGTAGCGCCACCTAAAGTAAGTAAGTATCCTAAACACCTCAACAAAGGTTAGAGTCTTGCTCCCGTCAAGAATCGACTGGGAGGAAGGCGATGTGACGAAAGACTTTGACACAACTATCTTCACGGATGTTTCGAAGATGGAATGGATGGTGTTGGTGCAGGTTAAGATTTCAAAATCCTATAGATTTCCTGATTTCGCAAGTGTATTCCAGGTAGAATTGTTAGCGATAAGGGAAACTTGTATAGCCCTTAAAGATATCCGACAGAACCTAAATGTAGCTATACTAACAGACATTAGAACTGTTTGTTTCTTTTTTTAATTTGACAGATTTCATACCTAAATGCGACGGCTTATATATCAATTATCATTCTTATGTCAAAATTATACATACACGCACATAAGTTGTCATCAGCAGTCATAAGAAAACAACATTTTGAAGCTGTTAATCCTTAACAACTTATAAGCTTTCTTTAAACAATTGAATTCATGTAGGTTTTTCTGTTTCAAAACCTAAACTTACCCTTAAAACTAGGTAACAATTGAGAAAAAAAAGAGATAAAAAATAATACTTGCACTTGCACATACCTTTGCGAAATAATTATGCAAAAAAAGTTTTTGTGTAATCAAATCGGCATTCTGACAGATAACAAAAGTGACAGATGACAGTTGTTGTTGACACATCGCCGTAAGACGAAAAAAACTCCATTCATCTGTTGGCAGTTATGAATTTTCAGACATCACCGCACCAGAAATAGTATTAATTGTTTTTATTTGTGCGTTTCAACTGTATGTGTGTATTTTTTTTTTTTTTGTATTTTATTCATTTCGCATGGCAGTCATGTACTTATATATGAGACAAGAGTAAAACTATCATTTATCTTGCACTTGATTAGACATAACAATTCAAATCTGGTTTTGTTTCTCTCTCGTAACTCGTTGTATTAGTGTATGGTGTGCTTTTGGCTTGTGTGTTGGCTGGTGTTACACCCGCTCTCAAACAATATAGTCGGTGAAATGGCCTTGAACGAAAGTTTTCCGTTTTCCTTTGTCAGATTTGTGTGTAAAATCCTGATTGTTTGTTTGTTTGTATTGACCAAAAACACCTAGCGATTGATACACAAACACACATACACACGCACGTCAGCACACTTTTTTACACACGCTCTAGAACTGATTAAGATTGAGTTATTTTTTTTTTTTATTTATTTTTTCGAAAAGTTGTAATATCGTTCCGAAATTCAATCGAAAGTGTTGTAAAAAAAAATTACATAATTTAGGTCTCAAAACGACCACACTTGATAGATTATTTTCTACCACCCACCAACGACATCATCAACAACAGCAACAACAACACACAATAATTTAACAATTTTTATTGCTTAAGGCCTAGTGACAGTTCGTTGTCTTGTCACTCTGACTGATTTTCGGTTGCGGAAACACATTCTTCGAACTTAACAAACACACAATGAAGTAAATAACAATGCAAAAATGCCGTGCACCCGTTTAACTTTTTTGAAATTAGTGTTAAAATATCGTGAGAGAACGGGCGGTGCGGTTGGCATAGAGTACCGTAGCCGAATGAGATTTCTACACGAGGAGCTTTTTTATTGAATTGAGAAGGAAAAGACGAACGAAAAAGAAACAACAACAAAAGACAAGAAGCAAAAACACAAAAAAAAAATAAACAAAAACCAGCAACAACATCGGGAAATAGGTACTCTGAGCTCAGCCAGCGAGAGTAAACAGAGTAGAGTAGACACCCAACTGGATGGTGTGTGGTATTTACTTCGATATCTGCTAGTGTTACGATAGATACGTACAATTTGTTCGTTGTATATAGTATCTATAGGACTAGAACCTGATACACGTGATATAACTACTACAATTCGAACGAACTTGGAGGACTTTAAGCCATCATCTGGTTGTTAAGGTGGTGCGCTGTCATGCCATCTCTTTGCCTCTGCTCTCATCTCTTTTATTCTAGTTCACCCACAACATGAAAGTCTGCGAAAACTCTCGTTTAAGTAGCATGAACGAGAATTATGAACTCCAGGGCTGTATTTGTAGTTTCTCAGCTGAAGGGAAAGCCTTGAGAATTAAAAATAAATAGAGTCGCGCGATAGCTCTTGAAGAGTCAAGGTCTTAGTGGCTTATTCTCTTCAAAAATTCTCTAGGTGCGTGTGAAGGATTTAGGGGACCTACAATTAAACGCAGATTCCGAACGGCAAAGTTGAGAAGCACTTTTTCATGACAGATTGATACTCTTGGAAGTTTTGACAGTTCTTCGCAAGAGGCAGTGCCCGTGAAAGATGAAATAAAAACTACGGGCACGAGTAGGACTCGAAGCCACGACGGACGTTCTGCTTAGCAGCCAACGTACCTAACCACTAAGCTACGCACACTACAGCCTTGAGAATTATAATAATTAAATTAGGAGGTTGTTTTCAAACTCCTTTTACATACAAAAAAAGGTTCCACATACGCCAAAGTGAACCGATTTTCTTTAAATCACTTATCTTTTTTATTTTGAAAATGACGTTTGTTTCAGTGGATATTTGGGGACAAAAGTCGTACACGACAATGAAAAAACTAACACTTTTAAGGACTATTTTCCATTCTTTTGGTTTTGAATTCTTTGAAAGTGAATGAAACTCAAAAAATTATGTGTAAACATTAACATTGTCAGTCCTACCATGTCTTCTTCTACTCTGAATGAAACCTTTACACTGAAGCTCTAGCCTGCGGTAATAACCCCCGTCACTCGTTCGCACTACACTACAAGCACAACCAACAATCTACAATCGTTGAATTCCCGTCGTCGTCGCCAACACTGTTATCGTTCGGGAGAGACCCAAACATCAGTGTGCTCTTTATGATTATTTTTGGGGAACTGGTAAAGCTATAGTGTTGGCCTTCGGGTCGGTGGTGGGCGATATGGCAAAAGCAGAATTGAATGGGTTTGTAAATAAAATTCTGGGTGTTGCTGTTGATGTACATAAAAAAAAGTATCTCTGGTCTATTTTATATTTCATGGAAAGCAAACTGTAATTCATTTGGATCAGAGATATTATTTGGGCTACAAGAAAACACATACACAATGCCTTCAAAACAGTGGGAACGGGGTCTAGGAAGGGTGATTTTTTGTTGTTCGTAATTTCGGGATGTTTACTTTAACTATCCTTATATAATTTGATGAGTACACTTTGAGTTTTGAAACGTAAACAACAGATACAGCACAAAAACGGGTGTTGTTTTTTGTTATTTTGTTTAAATTTAACTACTGAGAGAAAATCTTTGGAACTACACGGTTCGAATGTTTTAAGTTTACGGAAAACTGTATATGAGGTTAGGTTCGGTGATAAGGGGTGTTCACAGCGTGAACTGTTGCATACACGGAGGCCTACTAGTCCATTGTGATCCCCTATAAAAATAAAAGTTAGCATTGATGCTCTTCAAAATTGCCGATTAACGTAGACTGGCTGGTTAACGAACAAGCCTGTGCTATCTATAAATTTCCTCATGTTTGCCATTGAGACCTGTGCTAGATCATCCAGTTCCAAAACATACCTGTTCCCTAAATGTCGGAGTCGGTTAGTTTGCAGGTTCGGACAGTCACAGTCACAGAGCAGGTGTTTAATGGTTTCGATTTCCTCCTAATCCTGACAGCTCCTACATAAATCGGGTGCAAAAGCCCCTATCTTGTTGGCCATTGTGCCAATGGCGAAATGTACCCGTTAGTACACCTATCAGGATTTTAATGTTCCTTTTACTCAGCGATAGAATATACCGAGTTTCCTACATAAACTTCTAGGTATTATAAGCAATCGTCCTCGGAGTACCCCAATCGGGACGAATGGTCTCATATTTGAATGGTCGCTACTACTACTATCTGCCTCTGACCCTTTCCTGGCTAATTCATTTACTATTTCGTTCCCTTCTATATTGCTGTGTTAAGGAACCCAGCAGAGCTTAACCTGATTAGTGTTGCAGATTCTATTAAATTTCTTCCTACAGTTAGAAACTGCCTTTGATCTTGTGGTCTCACTGGCTAAGGCTTTGATAACAGACTGACTTTCCACGAAAAAAGTAATCTCCGAACAGCTTAGCTTTTCATAATGTGCCATTTCCAGTTGCTTTTTCAATAACAAAGATCTCGGCCTGTAAGACACTACAGTCAGCTAAGAGTTTAAACGCCTCTATGATGTTGAGAGATTGGCAAAACACTCCAGCACATGTTCCTGATTCCATTTTTGAACCGTCAGTGGAGAAAGGGATACATATGAAGTAACTATGAATTCTCAAATTATTTTGGGCATTTTTTACTAAAATTTTAACTGTAAATGCAATATTGTTTAAAGCGTTTTCCTACGCCTTTATATTTTCACCGAAAAAGGCAGAGACAAACATAAAAAGCTCAAAATACGTCTATTTTAAGAAAATCGGTACACTGTGGCGTATGTGGAACTTTTTTTCTTTTTTTCATAAAAAGCCTCGAAAACATTTCTTCTGTTCGAGAGAAAAATGACGTAAAAGAGATCATTGTTTGGCATCGCAAATTGTTATTTACATTATTGACAAACGCCAAAGTGTCTTCAGAGTTAAATAAAGTCATTGTACGTCAGCGTTTATGGAAAATACACCCCAAGGAATATTACACATTATTCTTGGTAGTACAACTAGAAATTACATCAATTAATTACTGGACTTCACCCAATGAAGAATTTAACCACAATAAACATCTGATTCATCCAAAAACTTGTTTTTTTATGTTTTTCAATGAATTTTAGGAATCACTCCAAATGGTGGAGTGGCGAAGCAGCTTACGGTAACTACTACTATGAAGTTTAAAACTATGCAATCGCAAAACTTGTTTTCGCAGAAGGGCCTCCCATGGTTGACAGGTCGAAACGTAGTAGGCTGTTACTACTAATTACCTCACAACGAAGTAGTGTTCCCACCAAGGCACGCCCATCGAGATCCTCTAAACTGCGCCAACTACAGAGGGATCAGTCTACTTAACATCGCCTACAAGATCCTCTCTGTTGTAATATGTGAACGTCTGAAGCCTTTCGTCAACAATCTGGTTGGTCCTTATCAACGTGACTTCATGCCAGAAAGTCAACCATCAACCAAATTTTCACGTTGAGGCAGATCCTGGAAAAAACCTTTGAACTCCAAATCGATACCCACTACCTTTTCATCGATTTTAAGGCCACGTATGACAGCACCTACAGAGACGAACTGTATAAAGCTATGTCTAGTTTTGGCATCCCTGCCAAGCTCGTTCGCTTGTGCAAAATGAGGATGGAGAACTCACGCTGCTCCATCAAGGTTGGTAACGAGCTTACGACATCTTTCGACGTCAAAAAAAGATTCAGACAAAACGATGCACTGGTCATGCGATTTCCTTAACATCGTTCTTGAGAAGATAGTGCAGAACTTCAACGTCAACACCAGATAGTGCCTCGGCTATCTTCTAAAAATCTGTTCAGCTTCTCGCGTACGCCGATGATATTGATATAATGGGAAGAACACAGCGTGATGTCAATGGCGCCTTTGTGAGAATTGAGACAGAAGCGGCAAAAATGGGTTAAGCAGTAAATGAGGGAAAAACTAGGTATATGCTGTCTTCGAGGAAGGACACCCAACACCGACCGACACGGCTCGGACAGAATATCACAATAAACGCATACAACTTCAAGGTAGTAGGGGAGTTTGTCTACCTAGGCTCCGCTATAAACAAGGGCAATAACACCAGCGCCGAGATCAGACGAAGAATAACTCTTGCTAATCGCTGTTTCTTTTGGCTAAGAAACCAATTGAGTGGAAAAGTTCCCTCTCTCGAGCAACTAAGGTAAAATTGTACAACACTCTCATCATCCCAGTCCTGCTGTATGGTGCAGAAGCATGGACCTTGACAAAATCGGATGAAAGTGCCTTAGGCTGTTTCGAGAGGAAAGTTCTTCGGGTCATCTTTGGCCCGTGTGCATTGAAGGGGAATGGCGAAGAAGATATAACAGCGAACTTTACGGGTTGTACAACGACATGGACCTAGCCAGAAGGGTCAAGGTCTAGAGACTCAGATGGCTCGGTCATTTAGAGCGGATGGACACCAATGCTCCGGCCCGGAAAGCCTTCGACACTATTCCCGAGGGACGTAGGAGGAGAGGAAGACCGCGACTCAGGTGGCGCACTCAAGTGGAAGAGGACCTCAATCAACTTGGAGTGCAAAACTGGAGACAGCTAGCTAAGGACAGAGCTGGCTGGCAGAGACTGTTGATTGAGGCCCAAATCCACAACAGAGTGTAGCGCCATCTTAAGTAAGTAAAGTAATGATTTAATTTTTAGAAAAGAGATAAGGAGAATCGGTTGACTTACTTTTCTTTCGATTTTGTCCATTCGCTTGTTCTGAAATAAAAGAAAAGAAGAAGTTAGTAAATTTTAACCCAAAAACTCTGGTAGATCTAAGGTGCGTTCACATTCACTTCCCATAACGATCAAAATTATAGGAAACTACGTTAAACGTCTATAACAATCCGAATCAAAGAAAGTGAGATTCCTTAAGAATATAACCTAAATTCCATTAAGGCTAAAAAAAAAGACACCAAAATAAACGCATGACAAATCTCTTTGTTTTTTTATCAAAAAATATTTATTTATCTCAGTGCCATTTTTCCCACAATTTACGGACAGACAAAAAATAAATTCAAGTGTCGAACATTATATTTGTTTGTTTCATTTACTTTGGCTGAACTTGTTTGTGTTCGTGTGCGGTAGGTAAGTATCTGCTCTCCGGTATCTTCTCAGTATTCACACTTAACACATTTATATTAATGAAAAAATGTCTGTGTGTGTCAGTTTAATCCAACCACCACGACAAGCACCCCTAGAAACAAGATTCTGAATGAAAAAAGCATGAACGTCGTTTGCTATCGCTATTTTCCTATACACATATATATGGGTGCAAATATTCGTTTCTACCCTCTTCAACCAAGACTCGTCGTCGCCCTCACCATGGTCGCAGTCGTGTCGTACTCGTAATCGTCTGTCCAGGAATTTATCTACACACTATACTTGTAAGAAACCAGTGTGCTGAACAGCTGAACAAGGGCTGTTTTAAAACCAACAGCAACAACAAAAAGAAAAAAGCTTTCAACATTGCACAATTCAACAGTCATGGATTGGATTGAAGGTCGTTTGGCGACGATAGAGCTAGCGTATGGCAGGCAACCTTAATACGGCGCGGCACGGCGCGACAGAGCCACCCTTTTCTTGCGTTGGCGTTGGCGTAATAGGTAATGCTACTGACTGACGAGCAGCCAAAGTGTTAGTCATTAGCCGGCTTCGAAGGCCTTGGGTACTTGGGTTGTGGGTTCTGGGTGGTGTTTTCAGAACTACATTTTCAATGGCTATGTATATTTATATAATATAAATGGGTAAGGAAGAGATATCGTGTGTTCTTTCAAGGACGATTTCATTTAAAAATAAATCAAAGGATTTTTGCTTGAGCAAGTTTTGGGTGCTGATGTGGTTTTAATAAAGTTCAAGGGATACCACGAACAATGAAGCTAGAAAGTTCTTTGATTGAACCCTAATTAACATGGAATTACACTCCTCAATGAGCTCATAATTTAAACAAAGCAAAAATATTTGCTGAAAAGCCATAAGTGGAGCACGGAATAGAGATAAGGTGAGATGAGCATGTTCTTTGTTGCATGGTCTATACCGTTAAAAGTTACCAACACTAGAAACAACAACATCTAGATGAATGACTACGCATCAGAGTATCAATTTTCCAGCACAGTCTAGTTATGATATCCGTCCCTTTGGTCGCCGACGTTACATTTCACTTTGTCGAAAGGTAGAATACCTTCCTCTGATGTGACAAGAGACTGGCGAAGAACAAAGCCACAACAACATGGTTCAACACACAATGTGAATGGATAGAAAAGGGAAATAATTCAACCTCCAGTCTATTGTGTTATTTGCGTTGTCGTCCAACCATCGCTTTAGTACTTTTTTTGTTTTGTTTAAGAAGAATAAAAAATGCTGAAGCACCATGCCGGCCAATACAATACCGAGGCCGACTGACATGACAGAGAACGACTTGAATCACAGAGCAAGCTCTACTATATACAGTGTACACATATTCAATTTATAAAACAAAAGCTAAGTGGTTTTGTAATTCATTTTTCTTACAACAACGGTTACATGGATAGGTTATGATTATAGGGCGGCACTGTGGGGGCTGAAATAGGGTTTGCGAAAACATACAGAACTGTGAGAAAAAAAGTTTATCGTAAAAGAGAGTTTGCTATTTTGCTTATACAAATTTCTTACTCGAGTTCAAATAAGTTTTAAGTTTTCCGAGGAATCTGAATTACCAAAGAAAAACGTCAGTTGATTTATCGAAAACCATCAATTCTTTCAGACTTGTATCCTGTTCACACACGCATCGAAAGTTTTTTTTTCCAGAGATAAGAAAAGATAGGAAACTAAGCTGTCAAACTGGATTTGCCTAAAAGCTCTAAAGCTCAAATTGAAGAACGGTGAGAGTGTATGCTTATACGTCAGTCAGTTTCCGGTATCCTTCCTTCTCTAATCTCTGGTTTGGTCTCTCTTAGGCCGTGTGCGAATTGGGTTAAAAAGCGGTTAAAACTTGACGTTTGGTTAAATTTTTACACTTCACATTAAATAAAATGTGTTGAAAATTAGACTAGCTGCGGAGCAGGTTAAAATATGACAGTAGTGGTTAAAAATTCATCCATTTTTAACCACAATTCATCCAATTCGCACACAAGTCATTTAAATGACAGATAAACGGATGAAAATATGCATGAATTCTTTTTTGAGAGATAGCATTTCAAACATTTGTAATTTGAAGAGTCAACTGAACAGCAAAAAGAAAGTAAAAATTAACGTGTGTCGTCCCGTCTAAACGAGTAAGTCAGCGAACAATTTTCAAATATTGGTGAATTTTTTCTTAACAGCATTTTAAACAGCTCATAACTACGATGTTTACAGTAAGAGTATCGAGAGTATGAGAGAAACGTGTGTTTGTGTTCTTGCGACAAGTGTTAAGAAGGGAGTAACGCGTGTTTCGACTGGTAGTATCATACCAAGAATTGAGGTTGACCTACACAGAAGTATTTCAGTTGTTGTAGCTATTCGCCATTCCACCATGAAAACAGCAGTTCCGCTCCGACAGTTGATGGTACCCTTAAATAGACCTCTTATGCGCATGTAAAAGCTTTTTTCCATGGAATTTGTAAAATATAGTTTTTTTTTTTTTAAATATCTTTGTCTGCGATTGAAAGAGAGTGGTGAGATTCAGAAGGATAAAGGGCGTTTGGCTGGCTTTTGCGTTTTGCGAAGCACTTTGTACTACCAACAGAAGTCACCGTAAAGCTTCACATCCCTGGACTGGACTGAATGGTTGGATGAATGGGCAGAAGAACTTGTGTCTCTCTGGCAAAA
Source organism: Sphaerophoria rueppellii (assembly GCA_920937365.1). Classification (NCBI taxonomy): domain Eukaryota; kingdom Metazoa; phylum Arthropoda; class Insecta; order Diptera; family Syrphidae; genus Sphaerophoria; species Sphaerophoria rueppellii. The sequence continues at coordinate 6,479,517 of CAKKXW010000001.1, forward strand.
GCTTATAAACGTAAACTTTGTCGTCGACAAGTACGACATATATTCGACATTGGAGGGTGGAAGTGGTGTTGGTAGTGATGGCAAAATGGTCGTGTGTGTAAATCATTTATTTCTGAATGAAATTATAGTATGGGGGTTGTTTTATTTGCAGCTCGTGTAAGTGTTGGGAGGAATAGTACGTAGTAAGGATGTATATTTTGTTGGTCCTTATTTTTATCCTTGGGGTTAAGGTCTTCCAGGATATTCTTGCGCAGTCTTGTCACGTGCATATTTGTGTACTATATTTTTTTTGAAGGATGTTTTGTTGTTTTTTGAAAAAAGACTCATAGAAAAAAAAATGAATACCTTTCAATTTAGAAATGTTGCCTAAGTGTATTTTTGTTTGTGCAAAAGGCTTTGTTTATTTAAAGACTCTTTTAATTTTTTTTTATTCTGTGAATAATGTTAGAATAAAAAACGAATATAACTACGGCAACTGCTACCGGGAACAAACTCAGTGTCTATTTTTATGTGGATTTGAAGTTGGGACTCGACTCAGGAGTGAGATCTTAAGTTTCAACTCAGTGAATGAGCGCATCACAACAGTCCGTATCAAGGCTAAGTTCACCAACATCAGCCTCATCTGGGCTCACGCCCCCACTGAGGAAAACGATAAGGACACCAAAGACAGGTTCTACGGGCTCCTCGACAAGACCTATGAGCAATGCCCTATAGCTATGACATTAAAATCGTCCTTGGGGCACCACCTTCGATAACGGATTTAGGCTAATCGACTCCGCTGAGGGGCGAGACGTAATGGTAACAAGTACGCGTTTCCCACATCTCGATATCCACAAGTGAACATGGAAATCTTCTGACCAATCAACCGTAAACCAGATTGATCACATTGCGATCGACGCACGACACTTCTCTAGCATGCAAGATGTCCGCACATTGCGAGGTGCCACCATCGACTCGGACCACTACCTTGTTGTAGCCAAGGTACGAATGCAGACACGCGACAATGCTAGGAGGAAAGTCGACGTCAAACGGCTACAATCGCAAGAGATTGCTAGATCCTTTTCCGGTCGTGTCTCCAAAAAATCTCCTCAGAAGTTCTTTGCAGCCAGCACAAAATGTAGAGAACCAGTGGCAACACTGCCAAGCAGCCATCAGAGATGCCGTCTCTGAAGTGCTAAGGCTTACACGGCCACCACAACGAAACCCCTGGTTTGACGATGAGTGCCGGCGAGCACATGAAGCTAACCAAGAGGCATACAAAGCGGCGCTGCAAGGAAGGACCAAGCATCTCGCGAGCTCTACGAGCAGAAACGGAGAGAGGAGCATAAACTTCTCAAAAAGAAATATAGGGAGCATGAGAGGCGCGCGATCGAGGAGATAGAGGGATGTCACAATCACATTAGGAACGAGGTTCGAAAGTTCTACATAAAGGTGAAACAAACCTCGGGCTGATACACCCCCAACTGAAGCCTGTAGACCCCATCATGGGAACATCGTAGTTTAACCGCAGTCAGTGCTGAGGATATGGAAAGATAACTTTTCCAAGCTGTTTAATGGAGATGACGAGCAACACTCCGTCAGCAATATGTAACCATTCAATGTGGGTGCAGAAAGCCAACAATTCCACCCACCCGACATGAAGTCGAACAAAGCCGCTGGAGTACACGGGCTAGCCGCCGAACTGTACAAAGCAGCTCGAGATGATTTGGTTAGGAGCATGCACCAGCTCAAAGTTTGGGTTAGGAAAGCATAGCCGATGAATGGAACCTCAGTATCGTATGCCCGATCCTCAAGAAAGGAGATCCCCTGAACTGCACCAATTACAGAAGTATAAGTCTCATTAACATCGATCAAATATTCACCCAACGACAGACCTTGGGGAAGATCCAGGAACATCAAATCGATATCTATACCACCTTTTTTATCGATTTCAAGGCCGCCTATCCAATTATATAGAGCTAGTTTTGGCATCCCAGTCCAGAAAAAAACTCGTCCGTCTATGGAAGATGACAATGGAAACTAACGCTGTTCCATCATGGACGGAAACAACTAACGGACGCTTTTGATGTCAAAAAGAGTTTTAGACAAGGCGATATCATTCTTGAAAAGATTGTGCAAAGCTCCATAACGTCAACACCAGAGGCACGATCTTTCAAAAGTCCGTCAAGCTAATAGGATAGCCGGACGACATTGACATAATTGGAAGAACACAGCGTGATGTCAATGGAGCGTTTGTGAGTCTTGAGACGGAGGCCAGGAAGATGGGTCTAGCGGTTAACGAGGGCCAAGTTAATGCTGTTGACAAGAAAGGACAACCAACATCGACGTCTTGGAGCAAACGTCAACATAGACGGATTCTAGGTAGTTAAGGACTTTGACTACCTGGGATCTGCTATCAACGCAGACAACAACACTAGCGCTGAAATCAAACGAAGAATCACCTTTGCCAATCGCTGCTTCTATGGACTTAGAGGGCAATTAAGTAGTAAAGCCCTCTCCCGAGCAACTAAAGTGACACTCTACAAAACCCTCATCATCCCAGTCCTCATGTATGGTGCAGAGACATGGGCCATGACAACATCTGATGAAAACGCTTTGGGCTGCTTTGAGAGAAAAATTCTTCCAATGGTTTTTGGTTCTGTCTAGCTAGGGAACGAGCTGGCCGGAGAAGTTTGTTAGGTGAGGCCCTGGTCCGACCTGGACTGTAGCGCCACCATAAGCAAGTAAGTAAGTAATAAACGAATATAATGAACTTTCCTTAGTTTTAAACAATGTAGCCTTTCATTTGAATTTTTATTTCCTTTCGAAAGTTTAAGAACCGCTGAAATAGTCAATTTAATTCTATGAGACTCCATTTTAGAATCCTCCGAGTGCACTAAGCATTTTAGCTTCCATTTTTTTATTATTCCTCCTACATTCCGTTTTCTGATCTAAGCTAACCTAAAAAATAAAATAAATAAAACAACAGATCCCACCTCGTTTCTGAATTACAAATTTTACATTTCGAACATTTTATTTATTTCCATTGTAATCTCTTTGTACACTGAGTGAATAATTTGTTTTGTCTGAAAGTGCCAGCAGTACTATCCCAATGTTGCCAGATTGTTCACCTTGCATAAAATTTTCTTTTTCTAAAAAGCATACAAAATTGTTTAAACAAAAATAAGCCTTAATTTGAAATTCCTTCAACAAACAAATAAAACTAAAAAAAAGGGAAAAATGTTTAAACTACAGACAATGGAATTTTTAGATTTTGTTTATTTATTTTGTTTTTGTTTTCATAAAATCACAAAAGAATTGAAAATATTTTTACAAAAAAAAAAAAACAAAAAATAATCAAACAATTTATGCGCAACGTCATTATTCATTCAAAGTTTAAGAATTTTGATTTTTCTTTTCGTTTTGTTTCGGCCCGACAACGACCGACGCGACACAAGCCGACGGACGCATGAGAAACCCTGTAGTTGTAGAATTTTCAAATATTTATTTTTTCATAAATTATACCGGTTGTGAATAAAAATACGCCAAAGAAAAAGATTTTTTCTCAAAATACAACTCGAGTATTGTGTAATTTTTATTTTCGAAACAAAACCGTTGAGGTGTATAGATGGCGTATAGGTACGGCGGCGCGGCGGTGGCGGTATGCATAAATGTGTATAGTTTGAATGTTTCGCCGTTGTTGATCATTTGGCGTTTGAGATCTTTTTTAATTTATTTTGTATACAAACGCTTTCCGTGCAGTTTTGAATTTAAGAATAGAATATTTTATTTGCGTCCGATTGGCTTGTGTTTAAAATGAGTGCAAAACAAAATGGATTTTTAAATTAATTTTTAGATAACATGGCACTTTATCTTGCATTTTATTACACAAATGATGATTGTTTTAAGAACTGCGAAGGAAAACAACATTTTGAATTGATTTTTGTACAGAGAACTTGCATTTTGCAACACTGTCACTGACATATTAATTATGAAGTTATATTGGGTAAATGATGGGCGCCATAGCCATTGAAGATTTCTTATTGAGTTGTACAAAAACGACTGTTATATTCCATTTTTATAACTATTTTGTGCTTTAAATGAAACTAGAGAGACATCTTGTGTCGATCGTTGCCAGTTCACAGGTATTATCGAAGAAGGGATTACCGAGATAGTTATTCCTTCTATTGGCGAATGCTGGGCATGTACATAGAAAGTGTTGGACTATTTTCTCTTCGTTCTCGCCGCTTCTACAGAAATCATTAATATAGACACCTAGACTCAAAGCATGTCTACCTCTGAGGCCTATGTTATGTGAATGACTTAGGAAAGAGGAGTTGGAGAGGAGATGTCCATGTACATTGGTCTTAAATTCCTGAACATTGCAATGATTTGGAAAGACAGAGTGTGGAAAGGAGTTCCTCATTCACGTAGTACGGCTAAAGAACGATTCTCTGAACATGACCGTACGTCTGAAGTTAGGCTCGAGCGTGAACTGATGGGCATTCCTGGAGGCGCGGGTATTACAGTTGAATATCTTAAGAGAGGAATGCAATTGGCTATTTCACTAGAGCATAAACCGTTGAAGTAACTAAATAGGGTGAGGCATGTGACATTACGCCGATGTTAAAGAGATGTAAATGACTTAACGATGGTATGATAACCAATCATCTTGAGTGCTCTTTTTTGGATACTGTCCAGAAGACTTAAGTATGTCACTGGAGCACCAGCCCAGACATGACAGTTATACTCAAGCTTAGGACGTATGTACATTTTGTAGATGATAGCCAGATCAGAAGGGGAAACCTTAAGAAACCAAAACATCTTGCGGCATTTTTGGCGACATCGCATATGTGCTCGCTCCACAGTAGGAGGTTAGTGATGCACATAGCCAGAATCTCGAGAGTTCGGTCTCATTGATGCAAGTGCCACTCATGGACAGTGGCAGGGGGGTATGTGTTTTCGAAGCATTAAACTCTACACGGTTTTTAATTCCCCATTGTACAATGCTGTTTAAGTCAGAGTTTAATGAGCTTATCATATTTGCCGTTGCAGTTCCACATCCGAAGAGGAGGGGTGTGAGTCTGGAAACGAATAAGAAAAGCTAAGGGTCAGCGAAACAATTAATTGGATTAGAAGTTACTGACAAGAGATCATTGATGAAAATGAGGAAGAGGGTCGAAGACAAAACGGAGCCCTGGGGCACACCAGCATTTATATTATGGGTTTCAGACTTGAATCCGTCCAATACAACTTGTATTGAACGGTTCGAAAGAAAGTTTCTAATCCAACGAAGAAGGGATTCATCGATACCGAAGGCACGCATTTTCGATAAAAGAGCAAGATGCCAGACTTTATCAAATGCCTTTGAAATATCAAGTACAACAATCTTATTTTCTCCAAAACGATGTAAAGATTTGTTCCACTGTTCGGTGAGATAAACCATCAGATCACCAGTGGACCTGTTGCTCCGAAAGCCATATTGCCGTTCATTAAGAAGCTTTCGGTCTTCGAGATATTTCTTGAACTGATAGCTTATCAGCGTTTCCATGACCTTAGAAAGAAGGGACGTAAGTGCAATTGGACGATAATTGGAAGTAGAAGACGATTCGCCTTTTTTTTGGAATAGGCTGGACAAATGCTGTTTTCCAACTACTCGGAACAAACCCAGAAGAATAGGATAGATGGAAAAGCTTACGCAAGGGTTTTTCCAGCGTGGAAGAACACCTCTTCAGAATAATAGCGGGGATACCATCTGGACTAGCGGATTTATATATGTTGAGATCCTTTAGGACTCTAGCCACGGCACGAGTGGGAAAGAAGTTTTCTCCCATGGAATCATTGACGCGCTCAAGAGCAGGCGGAGTCATGACACTCTCGGGCAACGAAGAGTTGGCGGCGAACTTCCTAGCAAAAAGGTTCAGACGCGACACTGGAGGTATGCAACCGAGGGGAGGAAGAAGAAGAATTCTTCATATTTTTTACAAATGACCAAAAATTCTTACTGCCTTTGGGACATTGCAGTATTTTTTGCCTTAATTTTTGGTCATGTAAAAATTTGGTCCGCCGAATATCGGCATTGCAGGCCTTCCTGGCTTGTTTTAAACTTGTTCCGGTTTTCCTCAGTTGGGTTGGCTCTAAAACACCGAAACTTTCCTTCTTTTTTCCCTGATAACCACTTTACAGCTTGAATCAAACCAAAATTCGTACATAGTCCACGAACATTACTATAGTCTACTCTGAAATATTCGATCATTGCAATGCACAATGCACTGCCAGGAGCACACTACATTGATTGGGAAGTCTATATGATAGACTGAGATTCAGCTGTTTCGATTCAGTTAAGACAAACTGTATTTTACTAATAGAATTGTCCACTTAGTCCACTGAATAAGAGTTAATCCTTCACTATTCTCTGTGATTATTGAATTGGCTAAATGTAACGAATGAAGCTATTCGTCATTGGATTAACTGGTAAGGTTCCAGAGCGGCATAACCCCACAATTAGATAAAAACAAATCTTTTCTGAAGAAAAATAATAATTTCATGTATCCTATTAATAAAAACTATTTCTTACAAACAAAAATGTTTTCAAATTTTAATTATAAAAATTTTACTAACAAAAAAAAAAATTAAATTCATTTGCTGATTGATTCATTTCTTTTTGCAAGAAAAATTGAAATAAGCGTTTTTCCTAAAACACAAGATTATAAATAATAAATGAGTGTTGAAGAATTTAATTATTTATTTTTTGTTTTCCACACATTCTTTAAGAGCATTCCTTTATTCCTTTCAGATAAATCATCCCAAAGTTAATTTATTGTGTATGATGTACATTTATAAATAGAAACCACTAAGTACACTAATGGAATTTATTAGCGCGTAAACACACATAGAGAGAAGTATTGCCGCCAGGCCGCCACCACCACCGCACCGCACAGCCCGTGCCAACAATCGGCCGACCGACCACGACCAACCAGTCATCAAAGAGTCAGACTCAGACAACTCAGCAGAAGAGGCATTTCCTCACAACCAAGCTGACAAATTAATAAAATACAAAAGGCCAACAAGAAAAATGACTACACACACACCCAAAAAAAAAAGAGAGAACACAAGAAATCAAATGAAAACCAAGAATTATAGTAACAAAGAACGTAACTTATAAGGAGCAGACGTAAAAAGAATTACCAAGAAAAATTAAATCGAGACATCTACGCAAGAATGTGTAGTAAATTTCTGCGCAGTGTGTGAAATAATTGATGAAGCAAGAGATGGCAGAACAGCAAAAAATAAATGATAGAACCAACGACGAGCAACAGGAAAATAAACAAATTAAAAATAAAGGAAGAATTTTATTTGTATAAAGGAATTATTTTTATCGTTTACAATTTTATCGCCAAACATTTTTACTACAGATACTACGAGATGAGTTTTTTTTTTGTTTTGTATGTATATGCAGATAAACACATCGTTATGCGGCGTGGTTGCACTTTTGTGCCTTGCCATGAGGCCCTTTTCGTTCAAGGCGATACAGTACAGGGATAGCCTCAGTGATCACTGGACAGCCTTTTAAGAGGCCCTTTATTTGACAGCTTTAAAAAATGTATGTGTTCGTTTCCACTTCTGAAATGGAAACTGATGACATTAGTTTAATGTAGATTGATGCTTAAAATTCAAATCACAACAAAAACATAAATGTAAAATATGGTTGCGATTCATGTGGTCCACACGACTAACTTCCCAGAGTAGAAAAATAAAGGGTTTTCCAATAAGAGGTGTTATTTTAATATTCAAAGACAAATGGCATTTTTTAAGATAAATGATCGACCATGCTTACCGTCCTTTTCATGAAGTTTTCCATAACCAAATCGCAATTGACTGCCCTATGTCCTCGATAGCCTCACGAATTCCATCTTGACGTCTTGAATCGACTCTGGGCTGTTGGCGTAGACCTTATCTTTCACGTGGCCGCAAAGAAAAAAGTTGCAAGGGGTTAAATCACAAGATCTCGGTGGCCCATTGTGATCACCTCTTCGAGAGATAACACTGTCCGGAAACTTTTCCCGTAAAAGATGCATGATTTCATTGGTTTTGTGGAACGTCTTGTTGAAAGAAAACGCTGTCCAGATCAATACCAAGAGATGCGTTTTGCTTGTTGACGTAGCCTCCGAGGTGGAAATGGGCCTCATCAGTCAAGATGATTTTTCGATGAAATTCCGGATCATTTTCATGCATTTCAAGGACCCAATCAGCAAAGACACGACGTTGTTGATGATCAGCCGACTTGAGTTCTTCTGTCAACCGAACTTTATAAGCCTTAAGACCCAAGTTTTTATGCAAAATACGGTGTAATGACGTTTGTGGAATGCCTAATTCCAAAGAACGACGAGGAATGGATAAACCTGGGTTTTCTTCAACACCTTGGGCTACAACAGCAATATTCTCAGTTGTTCTTGAGCGACGTGCACGGGTTTTATTCTTCACATCACTAACTGGCCAACAGCTCGAATTGTCCACCAATTCTGTATTGCATGTACACGAACGTTAGTTTTCAAAGTAAAGTTCAATAATGATGATTTGAGGACATCATACATAAAGTTCATTGAATAACAGTGGCGCCATCTGTCAAAAATTGGACATACTAACTCGTGGATTCATGTACAACTACTTTGCACAGTAAAAAAAAACCGCCCATTTATACTCGTGAATATTGTAGTTGTATTTTCTAATCGGAATAGTATATCCGAAGATAAACATTTATATGGCAAAACAGCGTTTGGTGGGTCAGCTAGTAATCAAATATAGTCTGTGATACTCCTGAATATTTTTTTTGTAACAATAACTATAAATTTTTTTGCATACCTGTTGAAATTATTGCAGAAATGTTCATAATCTTCATTATTTTAGGGTTGTCTTAGACTTTTGATTGCCATTAAAAAACCGCTAAGCCGATTTCACTCAAAAGCTAATCAATTCTTAACAACACAATACAGCGTTGAATGAGATCAATTTTATGACAAAACGATGAGTGGTTCGCGAGATAATCGAGCTGAAAAAACGTTACGCACATTCGAACACACATACACACACATAGACATCATCATAAAAACGCTTGATTCAGATTCTAGTGACCTCGAAACATGGAGATATGAAAAATTGAAGATTCACAAAATCGGACCAATTACAACAACTTCCTCTGGGAAGTTAAAAAAGAGCCAAGTTCTCCCGTACAAAAATTCTGCCTAACAAATCAGCCACGAAAAGTAATGAGATCTAAAAGAACGCCAAGTTCTAGGATTCAGCAAATAATCTTGGTGCATTGCAAATGTTTTAAGTGGACTTACATCGAATCGAATATTAGTTTTGAAAGAAACTTGTGACTTTTTTACCTTGCAAGTTTTACAAAGTTTTTTTAATAGTAGGTTACTAAGAGAAAACCTGCCAACTACTGTACTCCAAAGTGCTCTATATAATTTATACTAATAATGTAAAAGTAGGCGGCTACCACGCCCCCTGATTTAAAAATTTCAAATTGTCGATTTTTTCCTTTGTATGGACCACATCACCTATCACTGTGCCAAATTTCCTGATTCTACTGCACTCCAAAGTGCTCCTTATAATTTAAATTATAATGTAAAAATAGGTGGCTACCACGCCCCCTGACTGAAAAATTTCAAGTTTTCGATTTTGTTTTTTGTATGTGCTACACCGTACCAAATTTCAAGTTTCTAGGGCAGCGGAAAATGCTCTGAGTTGTTTCCTGTAAAAAAAAAAAAATGTAGTTCCAAAGTTAGAAAACTTGGCTGGGCACCACCGTACCCCTTGATAAGGGCATTCAGCTTTTATTAAGGACATAACAATGTAGAATTAACCTTTATGCTATGGATTAAGTAGAAGTCGAGGGTGGTGTAGCGATAAGTAAAAAAAATATAAGAAACACTGTTTCTCTGTCAGTTCATTAGATGGCGCTTCAATCGATTTCCTTAGGCCCGATGCACACACGCGATTTCTTATCGCAACTATTCAGGGTACACTTGCGTCATTTTAAATCAGGTTTCAATCTTCAGATTGAGTTTGTCTTTCAACAGTGGAGGTTTACAGGAAGAAAAGAATTATTTTCGCGTACCTCGTGCATAAAAATTATGTTCTTAATAAAAAAAAAAACGACGTCACTTACGTTAATGACCATCGGAAAGGACAATTTTATTCATCGTTTCAAAATATGAGAGAAAATCCTGCACATTTTGTTGACTATTTTCGAATGAGTGTAAGATCATCTGAAGAGTTGGCGGTTAAAGTTTCACCAGAAATCAAAATCTAATCAAATAAAAACAGTATCAAAATCAACGCATGAGTGCACTGCACAATAGAAAGAACGTAATCCAAGACACAAATGCGATTTTTTGTCGCTGCGATATCGCAGAAACTTTTGCGACCTTTTACCGCAGAAATGTCGCTGCGATATCGTAAGTGTGTGTACACCACTCCATTTGATTGTGAGTACCGCAGTGTCGCAAAAGCGATATCGCAGCGATAAAATAAATACATAATGTGGCGCGACAGCTCTTGAAGAGCCAAGGCCTAAGTGGCTTACTCTCATCAACAATTCTCTAGGTGCGTGTGAAAAATTGAGGGGACCTACAATTTAACGCCGATTCCGAACAGCAAAGTTGAGAAGCACTTTTTCATGACAGATGATACTCTTGGAAGTTTTGTCAGTTCTTCGAAAGAGGCAGTGTCCGTGAAAGATGAAATAAAAACTATGGGCACGAGTAGGACTAGAACCCACGACGTTCTGCTTAGCAGCCAACACACCTAACCGCTATATCACGGTATCGCAGCCATATCGCCGCGAAAAAAAAATCGCAGACATTTAGGTAAACGTCACTTTACTATTCCGGAAACAGATCAATTTTTTGTAATGAAATTTTAACCCATGAATTAACTCTTATAAATGGGTGATTTTTTAGCTGGTTTGGTTTTGGCAACACTGGTTTTGACAGCTGACGTGTGTTTAGTACCTTGTGTCAAACAGCTTCAGTTTGGTTTGCAATTCAACCATGGATCGTCTTACAAATGAACAACGCTTGCAAATTATTGAATTTTACTATTAAAATTCGTTCTCGGTTCGAAATGTTCATCGCACGCTGCTTCGAAAAATTGTGTTCAGCGATGAGGCTCATTTTTGGTTGAATGGGTACGTAAATAAGCAAAATTGCCGCATTTGGAGTGAAGATCAGCCAGAAGCATTGCAACAGCTACCTATGCATCCCGAAAAAGCCACTGTTTGGTGCGGTTTATGGGCCGGCGGCATTATTGGGCCATATTTCTTCAAAGATGATGCGAATCGCAGCGTTACTGTCAATGGTGAACGCTACCGAGCAATGATAACAAACTTTTTTTTGACCGAAATGGAAGTTCTTGACTTGCATGATATGTGGTTTCAACAAGACGGTACCACATGCCACACAGCACGCGAAACAATGGCGCAATTGCGAGGCGAGTTTGGTGAACAGTTAATTTCACGTTTCGGGCCGGTCAATTGGCCGCCTAGATCGTGCGATTTGACACCATTAGACTATTTTTTGTGGAAGTATGTCAAAGCTAATGTCTATAGGGACAAGCCTGCTTCGATTGACGTACTGGAAGCCAACATCCATGCATTCATTCGTGAGATATACCGGCCGATATGTGTGAAAAATCACCCTTTATAATTCTTAGTTAACCTTTGGAATAAGAATAGAATAGGCGTTTTTTTTTTATCAATATGGCTGCTCAAAATGGAAATAACATTTTCCTATAGGATACAATTTATTCCTCCATTTACTCTTCGGATATCCATGCTCAAGGCCTCCTTTTGTTTCAATCCGCCCCTTTAGTTCTTCTACAAATCGCGATTTGGCAGTTGTATATAAAATATATTTTCAGCGAGACGTTTTCTGTTTTATTTAGATCGCTTTGCAACAAATGAGTGGGAATTTTCATGTGTTATGAAATGTCGTCAGTGACTGGGAATGTGTCCGAAATACTCCCAGAGAAAAAATATCCAACTAGCTACAAGCTACAACTTCAAAGTTAACGATCAACCATAGAACAGAAATTGCAATGCAACAGTGCAGATTATCGCGACATTTGTAGTTTTAATTTTTCTTATTGCTTGAGTTTTGAGCATGCAGTTTTTTTTTTTTAAGAATTCTCTAGCTCACTCTCTTAATAAGCCGTGCAACTGCAGTATTACATTTTTAGTTCTTTATAAAAAAAAAAAAACAAAAAAAAAAACCAAATAATAAACATGATTGTTAGCACGTCTATTCAGCTGTAAGGCTGTACAATATTTAAGTGAAGAGCAGACAAAAGTCGTTTTGTTTTGTCTGGCCTGGGTCTTGTGCATAGTCTTGTGGTTATATAGAATATTCATAGATTGCACTGCACATACATGCAGATCCCCTGCTTGGATGATCGTCAATTTTGCCATAGAGTTCAATTAGGTTTTATGTTTTGCAATCGTTACAATTAGAATGCAATTACTTTATTACTATAATAATGTGAGTATCGTCTTCATCATGATGATTACTCATTTGTTGCGCGAGCAGTTGTTTCTTTATAACATTGGTTTTGGTTCTTATTTTGAATAATTGTCTTGAAAATTAGTCATTAAATCTTAATTTAAGTGAGAAATTGTAGCAAAACGTGACAATGCATGCAGATAATTATCTTTGTGTTGTGAACATAACTCTTAAATGGCGCCCAACACAAGTGACTTTGTTATCCTTGTTTGCAATTTATATGTTTTTGTTATAGAGACGGAAGTTGTTGGCGGCAGCAAAGAGAAAGAGGGGGAGGAGGTATGCATCCACTAAGGCATGCCTTCTTTTTCACGGTGGCTTCTACAATTTCAGTCAGGATGAACTACTTAGTGAACACCTTATAGGGCTTCTACGACATATTCGCAGCCCAGGCCTATAAGCAGCGGTATGGCCGACTCTTCATATAAGAGTTTAACTAAAGACCTGGCCCTCCAGGTTGGGGGTCGTGCGTCGGGGTGACTGTATGGCCACATAAAGAAGACATGGTTCCGAAACACCAACAAGCCTCGGATACGGACGGAATTAATGATGACGATCCACGCAAAAGATTTAAGGCCAACGAATTTCAGTTTTGCACTTGGAATGTTAGGTTCCTTAACTGACCACGTACAGCCGAACAACTAACGGGAGCCCTTAACTGCTATAAAGCAGATATAACTGCCATGGGATGGGATGGGATGGTTCGGGCCTACGTAAAATGAACAACCGCGATATTTACTTACAACGGCGACTGACTGCTACCGGCGTCTATTGGGATGTGGATTTGTAGATGGGACTCGACTCAGGAGGAAGGTCTTAAGTTTCAACTCAGTGAATGAGCGCATCAAGACAATCCGTATCAAGGCAAAATTCACCAACATCAGTCTCATCTGCGCTTACGCCCCCACTGAGGAAAAGGATGAAGACACCAACGACAGCTCCTCGACAAGACCTAAGACCAATGCCCTAGCTATGACATTAAAATCGTCCTTGGAGACACCACCTCCGATAACGGATTTAGGCTAATCGACTTCGCTGCTGGGCAAGACGTAATGGTAGTAAGTACGCGTTTCCCACATCTCGATATCCACAAGGGAACATGGAAATCTCCTGACCAATCAACTATCAACCAGATTGATCACATTGCGATCGACGCACGACACTTCTCTAGCGTGCCACCATCGACTCGGACCACTAGCTTGTTGTAGCCAAGGTTCGAAAGTGGATATCCCGATCAAGGCCAACACGCGAAAATGCTAGGAGGAAATTCGACGTCAAACCGCACAAAATATAGAGAACCAGTGGTAACACTGCCAAGCAGCCATCAAAGATGCCGCCTCTGAAGTGCTATTTCCTACATGGCCACCACAACGCAACCCCTGGTTTGACGATGAGTGCCGGCGAGCACATAAGGACATGGGCAGCTCGTGAGCTCTACGAGCCGAAAAGGAAAGAGGAGCATAAACTTCTCAGAAAGAAAAAAAGGGAGCATGAGAAGTGCGCGATCGAGGGGATAGAGGTATGTCATAACAGGAACGAGGTTTGAAAGTTCAACAAAAAGGTGAAACAAACCTCTAGGGCTTATACACCCCGAACCGGTGTCTGTAGAGACCCATCATGGAAACATCGTAGTGGAACCGCAGTCAGTGCTGAGGATATGGATAGACCACTTTTCCAAGCTGTATAATGGCGATAACGAGCAAACCTCCGTCAGCAATACAGAACCATTCATTTTGGGTGCAGAATTCCAACAATTCCACCCACCCGACAAGGACGAAGTGAAGATAATGATATCTAAACTTAGGTCGAACAAAGCCGCTGGAACAGACGGGCTAGCCGCTGAACTATACAAACCAGCTGGAGATGATTTGGTTATGAATATGAGGATGCTTCAGCTCATCTACAAAATTTGGTAGGAGGAAAGCATGCCCGACGAATAAAACTTTAGCTACGTATGTCCGATCCTCAAAAAAGGAGGTCCCCTGAACTGCACAAATTACAGAGCTATAAGTCTCCTTAACATCACATACAAGACCTTGTCTGCTGTGCTGTGTGAACGTTTGAAGCCCTTCATCAACAACCTGGTAGGTCCTTATCAGCCATCGATTCACCCAGCAGCAGATCTTCGAGAAGACCCAGGAACTTCAAATCGATACCTACCACCTTTTCATCGATTTCAAGGCCGCATACGACAGCGTCCTCAGAGACTATAAAGAGCAATGTCTAGTTTTGGCATCCCAGAAAAACTCGTCCGTCTGAATAAGATGACAATGGAAAATTCACGATGTTCCATCTTGGTCGGAAACAACCTAATGGACGCTTTTGATGTCAAAAAAAGTTTTAGACAAGGCGATGCGTTGTCATGCGATTTCTTCAACATCACTCAATGTCAACAGCTACTAGGATACGCAGACGACATTGACATAGTTGGAAGAACACAGCGTGATGTCAGTGGAGCGTTTGTGAGTCTTGAGATGGAGGCCAGGAAGGTGTCTAGCTGTTGACGAGGGCAAGACCAAATTAATGCTGTCGACAAGAAAGGACTACCTACATCGACATCTTGGAGCAAACGGAAACATAGACAGATTAAACTTCGAAGGTAGTTAAGGACTTTGTCTGCCTGGGATCTGCTATCAACTCAGACAAAAACATCAGCGCTGAAATCAAACGAAGAATCACTCTTGTCAATAGCTGCTTCTTTGGACTTAGAAGGCAATTGAGTAGTAAAGTCCTCTCCTGAGGAACTAAAGTGACATCATCATCCCGGTCCTCATGTATGGTGCAGAGACATGGACCGTGACAACATCTGGTGAAAATGTTTTATGCTGCTTTGAGAGAAAAATTCTTCGAGTGATTTTTGGTCCTGAGACAAAGATTCAACCAAGAACTGTACGAGCTGTACAGCAACACTGTCCTAGCCAGAAAAATTAAGATCCAACGTCTTAGATAGTTGGGTCATGTTGAGCGAATGGAAAATAATGCTCTGGCTCGTAGAGTCTTCGAATACAACGCGGAAGGACGTCGCAGAAGAGGAAGACCGCTACCTAGGTGGAGCACACAGGTGGTAGAGGACCAGAACCAACTTGGCGTGCAAAACTGGAGATAGCTAGCTAGGGACCAAGCTGGCTAGAGAAGTTTGTCGAGTGAGGCCCTGGTCCGACCTGACGTTCTTTAGTACCAAAACACTAAAAAACAGTTTAAGCACAATTCTTAAGAAAGTACATGCTCCACTGCCAAGTACCTACTCGAGCGTGAAAATATTTTTAGTACTGTTTAGTACTGTCAGTTTTCAAACTTGGTTACTCTGTTTGTCTTCTTTAAAAGACTTTGATTTGATGAGTCTGGTATTGCCGATCGTTGACACGTGAAAAAAAAAAACAGAGGAAGCGGAGCCAGATTTTTTTAGAGATTCTAGGTATAGGTACTTAGATCATTCTTGTCCGGGCATGTGTGCAGTAAAAACACGCTGCAAAAATGAACAAACAGAAATTCTACTTCACAAAATTCAACTCCACAATGCGCAATTTCGATCACTTTCATCAACAAGATAAACCATAGGATTAAAAAAAAAACCTATTGATCTTGGAAATTCTGTTAGTAAAAAAAAAGCTAGATAAGCAAATGGTGAACAAAAAACTGAATGGGCATTAATTTCAAGATAAGAAGTTATGAAATAATTTTTTAACAGGAAAAACCATTAAAAAAATACAACCGTCAATCAATTAATTATAACAAGCTTATAATTCTCAATTCTAGGGTAGAGTAGAGGCACCACTTAAGGATCTTATCAAATGAACTTCGTTATTTAATTTTTAATTCCCAACAACTTATCATTTGAAGCATCTCCAGAATTCGCCAATTTATTTATTGTATTGGCATTTAAGTTTGTTTATGAAATCAAAGATGCTTGCTTCTAATTCGCCCAAGTTGTATGTTGTATCAATTGTAAATGTTTAATTTGGTGAAACAGATCGACTTTCTAATCAAACAAAGCCAACAAATTCTATTCCTCAATTAAATTTGTTTGTTATTGTTGCATGTGTGCCCCAGATGTCGAGGAAGAGTTGAAAAATATCTTTGAAACGATTTTATAACGAATGCGATTGAACTCTGATGCACCGATAAAACCATGTTGCATGCGTATACAACTGCATGCCGCCACTACCACTGGCGGCGAGACGCGACGACGACGCACGGACGGAGACGTTGTACGTGGCGGTTAGCAACTATGTAATGTGCGTTTGAAAGAATTTAACCTGCTCTTGCTCTGAACATGGCATTATGGGTGCCCATTGAATGATTAGCTTGATCTACGAGAATTGATGGAAGAATAAATATAGAATTTTCTTGTTTGTGGTAAACAAAAAAAGGCCTGTCTGATGATAGGAATTTTGACAGCTACCAAGTCGATCATCGTCTGTAATTCTATATAAGAAAAAAAAAGTCTAACAAAAATGAGCTCGTTGTTTTTCGTCTTCTATTGAAAATTCTTGTAAAAATAGGAGAAAAACTATTTTTCTTTTGGATTAATTAAATATGAAGAGAAGAAAAATACAAATGGCAATAAATCTGATTCATTCTTTTTGACTGTCTAATACATACCTGTACAGGGCCTCACAAAACAAACTTCTACACCCAGCTCGGTCCCTAGCTAGCTGTCTACAGTTTTGCACGTCAAGTTGGCTCAGGTCCTCTACCACCTGTGTGCTCGGCCTGAGTCACGGTCTTCCTTTTCTACCACGTCCGGGCTGGATTCGAAGACTCTACGAGCCGGAGAATTATTTTCCATTCGCTCAACATGACCCTTGGCCCTTAACTTTTCTGGTTAATTCAGTGTCGCTGCACAGCTCCAACAGTTCTTGGTTGAATCTTCGTCTCCATTCTCCTTTTATGCAGACAGGACCAAAAATCACTCAATGAATTTTTCTCTCAATGCGGAAAAAAGCGTTTTCATCAGATGTTGTCATAGTCCATGCCTGATCAGGGTTTTGTAGAGTGTCACTTTAGTTGCTCGAAAGAGGGCTTTGCTACTCAATTTCCCTCTAAGTTCATAGAAGCAGCGATTGGTAAGAGTGATTCTTCGTTTGATTTCAGCGCTGGTGTTGTTGTCTGAGTTGATAGCGGAACCCAGGTAGACAAAGCTTCAAACGTTCACACAGCACGGCAGACAAGATCTTATAGACGATGTTAAGGAGACTTATATCTCTGTAGTTGGTGCAGTTCAGGGGATCTTGCTTTTTGATGATCGGGCATACGATGCCTGCTGAGGTTCCATTCAATGGGCATGCTTTCCTCCGACCAAATTTTGCAGATGAGCTGGTGCATGCTCCTAACCGAATCATCTCCAGCTGCTTTGTACAGTTTGGCAGCCAGCCCATCTGCTCCAGCGGCTTTGTTCGACTTAAGTTTAGATATCGCTATCTTCACTTCGTCCATGTCGGATGGGTGGCCTTTTGCACCCAAATTTAATGGTTTTGTATTGCTGACGGAATTTTGCCCTTCATTGCCATTATACAGCTTAGAAAAGTGGTATTTCCATATCCCCAGCACTGACTGCGGTTCCTCTACGATGTGCCCATGATGGTCTCTACAGGCTTCAGTTCGGGGTGTATAAGCCCTGGAGGTTTGTTTCATCTTTTTGTAAAACTTTCGAACCTCGTT
Organism: Sphaerophoria rueppellii; assembly: GCA_920937365.1. Classification (NCBI taxonomy): domain Eukaryota; kingdom Metazoa; phylum Arthropoda; class Insecta; order Diptera; family Syrphidae; genus Sphaerophoria; species Sphaerophoria rueppellii. The sequence goes on from CAKKXW010000001.1 coordinate 6,497,723, forward strand.
CCTGTTGTGTCATACCTCTATCCCCTCGATCGCGCGCTTCTCATGCTCCCTTTTTTTCTTTCTGAGAAGTATATGCTCCTCTCTCCTTTTCTGTTCGTAGAGCTCACGAGCTGTTGGTTTCGTTCATTGCAGCGCCACCGCTTTGTATGCCTCTTGTTTAGCTGCATGTGCTCCGTGGCCGTGTAAATCCTAGCACTTCAGAGGCGGCATCTCTGTTGGCTGCTTGGCAGTGTTGCCACTGGTTCTCAACATTTTGTACCAAACATAATTACTTTACAAGTCCCCAGGGTCCTGAAATTAAAATATTGTCACCATCGGTACTACTAACAGTACCACCACTTAAGGCTCTATTTCAAGAAAGTCTTAAGAGTAATGAGAATTAGACACAATACTCTCAGCAAAACTGAGCCTGGAGATCAAAACAGATGTTCTATGTTTAAGAAGAAAATCGCTTCACAATATTTTTCGTTTACCAATAAAATTATTTCAGACTTGGTTACTGTATACAATTTTAAACGTTGGCATTCTACCTGATAGCCAATAATTTGAAAATAACAACAACAAACTCAAAAATCCAGCACTTCTCCTTTTGTGGAGATTATACAGAAACCACCACCTCCTTCCCTTCTCTGAATCAGAATCATGTTCATGTTCACTCCAAAAAGCCGGTTTTCTCATTTAATTCTTTTCTTTCTATTTGGAGCCTCGGTTTTGGTTAACCATAGCTGCTTTAGACTCTGTCTCAATTGACCACGAGTCCACGTCCACGACCATGTAAAGAAATCCCAACCTATATAGCACAGAATAAGTAGAAGTCGTTGTTGTAATGAAACGTATGGCAAGAGCTCAGGCAGCGTAAAACAGCGGATTGAGGGATATTTTACGTTTGCTGCGTCATAATCTGCCCCAACCGGTTTTGGGGTCTGCTACAACTTCTTCACTTCATCAAAGGAATTTTTGTCGTCATGTGTACGCATAGTAAGATCAACCGACTTGTATATCCGTAAAGAAATACAAGTTTGGTTATCGTTTACCAATTGGGGAGTAGTTTTTTTTTTTTCGAAATTTGTTCCTTTTTTCTCTTGAAAGACTTGAGTCTCGGTCTACACGTTGCACACTGAATGTTGCTGGAAAAAAAAATAGAAGAAAAAGAGGTTTTTGGTTTCATCTACCTGCTGAGGCTGGTTGCTGGATGCTTGATGCTGCTGGTGTACGTTGACTTCTGCTTCTGGGTGGAGACAAGAGCGATGATGAAGGTGATACACAAACTCAAGACAACAACAAAATTCCTCTCAAAGCCAACAGAAGTACAACTGATATGTTGTTTAACCAAAAAGTAGACGCAAAAAAAATAAAACTGGTACTTCCACTATTCTTATAGTAGAATAGCGATTAGGAAAAGCGAGAGCGGACAGTGGAGTGGGACCGAAAGGCGACCGATCAAAGACTGGTTATAGCTGTGTGTCTAGCTATCACCATATCTCATCTACCCACCTCAATGCCCGTATTTGTAGATATCTTACTGGCATACACCATTTGTTGTTGGTCGTCATTATCCATATTGAAGTTGTAGGCATAGTAAACAGCACACAAGTAGTGTGCCTACGTAAATCGTATTGTAACGTAGTAGTATTCCGATAGCTAGGAGCAAAAAAAGCATAATATATACTCTATGAACCTCTGATCGTGTCGTGGTTAAGTAAAGATTCCCAAATAAATAAAAAGGAACAAACAACTATCACAATGATGATTGCCAACGAGTTTTTATTGAAAGAAAGTCGATCGTTGCTTATAATATGTTAGACTTCAATTTTGTCTTTGTATTGAATCTTGTGTGAAAGTTTTAAAGTGGTCCTTTTTAGACTTTAAGTCTTGGACTCTTTGTAAGTCTTGAAGCATTGTTCTTCTTCTTTCGGTGGGAATCACGATGGAGGGTTAATTTGTTAAACAAATTCATGACCTTCAAGCCAATGTCTACGAATATGAACCTACTAGAAGAATTCTTCAACACGTATTATAGGTTAGGTTAGGTTAAGGTGGCTGCGGATACAGAATCCGCACACTTAGGGAAAAAAGGGCCCATTGTGATACCACATGATTCTAGAGAATTACTTCATTACCATTTTGAGCTTTTTATAAGCTTTTTATTAGCTTGTTCCTGGGATTATCATAAAAGTATTCACCCAGATGAAGTTTGCGTCTTAGTGAAAGAGCAGGGCATGTGCAGAGAAGGGGAGAGATTATTTCCTCTTCTTCTTCGTCAATACAGCTTCTGCAAAAGTCATTTGAGGCTACACCAAGTCGTATTGAGTGTCTGCCTATAAAACAGTGTCCCGTAAGGACACCTATTAAGGAGCTAATATGAAATCTGCTTTCAGATAACAAGTCTTTAGAGCGATTCAGGTCAAGTGACGGCCATATGAGCTTTGTGGCTGCGCACGTAGGTAAATTGTACCACCTAGACCTTATGTTATCGTTAAGGTTGTTTCTTTTAGCAAAAGTTTGCATGTAGCTATTGGTATACCTATCTTTTCCCTTTTTGTGTAGAGACTATGTACTTTGGTATAGAACCGAAGAAGTTCAAAATGATGGAATGTCCCACATTATTGTTGGTCCATTGAGATGAGGCGTTGAGTTTTATAGCTGTACTGGCTGCCACTTGTGTGCTGAAGATGTTAAGGGGTGTCAGATGGTGGAGAGTGTCTAACGCTGCTGAGGGTGCGGATCTCAGTACCCCGCTTATGCGGAGACATCGAGTGCGTTGGACGTGCGTTGGTCGTGAGTTTGTCGTAGTAAGTGACTTTCTGCAGTGCATTTCTCCATACTGCAACCCCGTACATGAGTATTGGTCCATGAGTATCGGACCGACGTATAAGGTCAATAGGTTATATGAGGTTGAAAACCATATTTGTTTCCTATGGCTTTCTTGCAAGAGAAAAGAGCTGCTGTAGCCTTCTTAACTCTTTCCTGGATATTAGGTTTCAACTTAATTTTTTGTCTAATATCAGACCAAGATATTTGGCTCCATTGGTAAAAATTAGTAGTTCACCTTTTATTGAAGGAGGTACAATTACTGGGATTTTGTATTTCCGTGTAAAAAAGACGAGGTCTGTTTTTTGAAGATTATTATTAAGTCCACAGTGATCAGCCCATCTAGTGAGCATATTGCGTATTAGGATGTTTTCCTGTGATGACAATGGCAACTTCATCCGCATACGCAATCACTCTGTAGCCTTTCTTCTCGAGGGATATTAGCAGTTCGTTGACTACTTTGTTCCACAAGAGAGGGGACAGAACACCACCGTACAGATTGCCTCTCCTGACAGACCTTTTTGTACAAAAATCCCCCTTTTAAGAGTATGTATATGATCCTGGTTTTTAGCATTAGATTAATCAACTCACAAAATGAGTATTCGTCGCTTAGGGTCGACATAGCAGAAGTGATAGCAGATGTGTCAACGTTGTTGAAAGCGCCCTAAATATCCAGGAAGGCAACCATAGAATACACGTACCTACTATAACATATAAAGATTTCAGAGCAATAGACAGTTAGTTGAGCCTTGTGAGCGGAGGCTCTTTTTCAACTCGGACTATAACTCGGACATAAGTAAGTAATTGAATACCTATTTACTTTAGAATTCAGAATAAACATTTGTTTGTTTTACTTTTCCACTGTGTAGAGCTGGAGCTACAGTGCAAATGTCAAAAACACGAACTACGCTCATATCTATTCTTAACATATTAAACATGATGTGATAGTAGTCGTGTTTTTTTCACTGCTCAGTAGCCAGCAAAGCAAAATTTCAATTGGCAAACAATAACAATCTGAATTGCAGTCGATAAAAAGGTCGGTAAAAAAAAAGACAGTTGTGTCGGCAAAGAGCTTTCAATTATTGAAATGATGGCAGCGCTAATGGCGTTAAGAAGCAATATTTTGCTACGCGAATCCAATGATTTGCGCAATGAACTCTCTTAGATTGAAGTATTTGCTATTTTCCTAATCCGAGACGCAACCCTCAGGTCCGTTTTTTTACTTTTTATGAAACTATTACCATACGAATTGAATTTGACAGATAAAGTGAGTTGGAGCGTTTTATTCGCACTTGATTACCGTGCTGGCTACTAAGTAATGAAAAAACGCAGCTTATAATGATAATGGTGGGTTCACACGACACGAACTTTGACTCCGACTTCTATTGAATTTTGGCGTAACAAGTCTGTAAGTACAGACTTAAGGCAGTACGATTTTATACATGATGAAATGCAAGTCTGTACAGACAAAAGTCAGAAAGTCTATGCATTGTGGACCTACCATGAGTGTAGAAAAACTTTTTACTTCCAAGAATACAGTAATTCATAAAATTGACTCTATTTTTGACTTTTGTTGCTTGAAGCCAAAAAAAAAAGGGTTTGGCAACCACGTTTCAAACAAGCATAGAATAATAAGTTCACGGTATTTGTTTTGTTTTTTTTTTTTTAGTATTACTTTTTATTTGTTGATCATTGGCACTGCACATTCGAAACTCTCAAGACAAGATGATAAAAGACAAACGACAACAAGCAACAACAACGCTACAAAGATACAAAGAGGAAAGAAATACCAAAACCATTTATAGATTTAATTCTCGTTTTTACGTTCAAGTTGCTACGCGCGTTTACGTGCATCCATTGCTTTGCTCGCCTTAGCTATCCCAAGATTGTTGGATTCTTGGATCTTGATGTTGTTTGGCCAGGCTATGGAACTGCCCGTCGTCGTCGTCGTCACCGAAGTCTTGTTTTTTGCCTCCTCAACTTAAAACTGACTTAATGGAATTGTTTATGTGGTGACAGGGGCGCGGTGGCAGCGGACGGCGACATGGTGATGTCGTTAGTTGAGACTGGCCGTTTTTTTTTTTATGTATTCACATTTGGGGTTATAATTTAAAGCAACTTGAAGTTGCTCACATGGCCAAAACTTGAGTTTCTTCTTTCTTCTTGTAGGTATGAAGTCTTGTGTACGCTCTCACTAAACTCACTGTCAAGGTCATTTTGGAATAAAGCCTGTCGGGTATTAGGATTTATGATTTTTTTTTAGTATATTTTTATTTTAGCTTTACACTTGTTAGATTTATTGAATTGTTTGATTAAGAATACAAATTAGGTCTTAGCAAAAGGTTGATTGGCATAGAAAGAAGGTTTATTCTATGATTTTGAAATTTATTTGATTTTCAAGACCGTGCTAGGCCTGTTAATGAGTTTAAGTTACTTGACCAGAGATTATGCGGAAGAAGTTTATTTTTAGGAATGATATTGAAACGTTTTTTTGGTTTTGAATTTTAAGAGTCAATAAGTTTGTGGTTAGATTTTTAAAACTTTAAAAAGAGCATAATGAAAAATGGGTTGAAAGTTAAGCCGAAATCAATCTGAACGCACATTATGATGGGTCTACACGGCCCAGCTTTTCATATTTTTGTCTAAACAAACATGGTCTGCGCAGACAAGATTTAATAGATGTCGGTGTCAAATAAATTTCATAAAAATAACAAAAACCCCCGAAAAAGAACCCGTGGTGTGCTGATGAGTGCGCGTTATTGAAAAGAGAGACGGAGAATGCACGTTTGCAGATGCTGCAACGGAAAACAAGAGCAGCAAGGGAAGAGTACCGAACAAAAAGGAGAAATGAGAAAAATACCCTGCGAAGGAAGAAGAAGGACACAGGCTCTTCGAAACAGTGAACGCAACCTAGTCACCGAAGCACAGGGAATTATAGATGTTTTCTAGCAGCACTTCCAACAGCTGCTGAAGGCACAAAATGTCGAGCAAGCTAATGACGAAAGAGAAGTAAGACCAGTCAATGAACCCCCGTAACAGTCTCCAGCGTAGAAGAGAAAGAAAGAGCCATCCAAAAGCTAAAAAATAACAAGTCCGCCGGGTCGGATGGAATACCTGCGGAACTCTTTAAATATGGAGGAGGTGTTTTAATATACCGCATGTGGCATGCACCTGGTCATCAACAAAGTGTAGGAGGAAGAATGCATGCCCACTGACTGGTCGATAAGCTCCATATGCCCCATCTACAAAAAAGGCGATCCGATGTCATGCAAAAACTACCGTGACATATCCCTGCTTAATGTTGCATACACAATCCTATCCAACATACTGCGTGAGAGTCTTAAACCGTTCTGCAACACGATAATCGGCACGTACCAGTGTGGCTTTAGGCTAGCCAGAACAACGATAGACCAAATATTCACACTGAGGCAAATCTTGGAAAAGACCAACGAATTTCAAGTCGAAACCAAACATTTTTTCATCGACTTCAAAGCTGCTTATGATAACATAAACAGCCAAGAGCTTATGATGGCGATGTCTGAATTCGGGATTCCGAACAAACTGAGAGCAGAGCAGTGTGCAAATGGATAATAGCTCATCCGAGTTGTTTCAAACATATGCGCAGGGTTTAGACAAGGAGATGCGCTGTCTATAATTATTAACTTCAGTTTTATTGCCTTGTTTATGGATCGGAGATCCTTCATGGATTGTGAGCCGGTTAAGTAAGTTAGTAAGTAGAAATATAAGAGAGAATAAGAATAAGAGTGATTACGGACGGACAACGATTTTAGAATTGAGAAACAAGACGAATGTTGTTTTCCAAATTCCATCTACTTACAGTGAGCTTAAAAGAATAGGATAGAAAAAATGACATGCAATTTTTTCAAGATCCTGCTTCACGGAGCTCAAAAAACTCTTTCACACAGAGATCATGTATAGCCAATAAAAGTAGGAGTTGGCACAAATGAACACTCTGTATATTTTTCCTTGTTTATCAAAAGTCGTGTTGTCGAAAATTTTAATACTATTATCAGCTACCGATTGACAAAACATAGGTACCTATTGATTTACACTAAGGAACGATAAGAAACATGAAAACTAAACAAAAAGCTCACTCCTATCGGTCTCTCGAAAACCTTGATAATCCCATAAAAAATTGATAAAAAATTTCCATCTTGTGATATTCATCAAAATCATTAAGAAATTTAAAAAAAAAAAAGTTAACCTTTCTTGACAAGAATATCAGAAAAGAAAAAAAACAGCACATCAACTTTGTGGGTTAAGTCGTTCAGCAAGCAGCACTATCAGAACAGCACCACAGCCAGACTATTATGTAACTGCCGCTGCTCATCGCCATCATCATCGAAAACAAACATTTTAATTAATTTATTTAAATATAAATAGGTACTAATCAGATTGATGAGAAAACGTACTCTTACTGTCTATTAATACAATTTTGTTATTAACAAAAAGAAAAAGAGAACAAAATAGACAAAAAAAAAACTCACTTCGCAACTCGTCGCCTTTTCTATATATTTCTTATTGAACTTCTACGCTCAAGTTTTGCCCTAGAGTTTTGTTGTTTTTCAAGATTCCTTCCTGATAATAATGCCGGTTGGTCGGTGAAGTTATTATTACTTTTTTTTTGGTATTGTTATCATGGATTGAGTATTTTTGTACATCTATACATTTGCACTATATTAAAATTTATTCACTTTTTTTCCTCCCCAAAGCAACACATGATTGTTCTCTTTTGGTATGGGAAACTTATTTCGTCTCGTTTAAATGAGAAGCTTATCAATAGCAAAACGATGCCTGGGGTAACCATAACCAATGCAACTGTGACACTTTGAGACTTTTATTTTTCTTCCTTTCGCTTTACATACATACATACGAGCAGCACTTATGTTTTGGCTAAACCACGTTTAATTTAAAATTTAAAACAAAATTTAAGTTAAAAACACAAATTCATGTTAATTTCGAAATTTTCAAAAAGAGATCATGAGTTTAAATTAAAAAGCAAAAAATTAAAAAAAATTTCTTTTTCTGAATAACAACCGCAGAGTACACGTTGTCGAACGATCGTGATATCTTTTCAGAACTATGGAGCATACTGAACACAAACAATCGGTCAGAGAACTAGTCCTAAAAACGAACGCAACGAACAAACTAAAAATATAGGAGCGACAGGCGATCGAGGCAGCGCGCGGCACAGAACAGAAAAAGTACCAAAGCAACATCAACAAGCAAGAGCAAGCGGAGCCGAACACCGATCCAAAGCACCACTACTCACTACACTACACATTGGAAGCGAGCCCCAAAAATGTAAACCTTAAACGAACGTACGATCAGAGTGAGTATTCCGTCTGCCGTTGCCGTCTCGACTTGGATCTTGGCAAGTATCCACACACAGCAACACTCTACAATAAGTCTACACTACATCAAAAAGCGTAAAATCGACAGTTCGATGGTGATGGCAATGGCGGAGGCGATGATGGTTGTGGTGGTGGTGTTGGTGGTGGCGGCGGCGACATAGCATTGCACAGAAAGCGGCAATACAGTAACAGTCGAAATGAAGGCGCTTTAGTTTGTGGGGCTCTTCTTTGTTCGAACTTTAAAATCTAATGGCTTTTAATATGCACAGCTTCAATGGCGCCTTTGTGAGAATTGAGACAGAAGCCGCATAAATGGGTTAAGCGGTAAATATGCTGTCTTCGAGGAAGGACACCCAACAGCGACGACGGCTTGGACAGAACGTCACAATAGACGCATACAACTTCGAGGTAGTAGAGGAGTTTGTCTACCTAGGCTCCGCTATAAACACGGGCAATAACACCAGCGCCGAGATCAGACAAAGAATAACTCTTGCTGATCGCTGTTTTTTTTGGGCTAAGAAAGCAATTGAGTGGAAAAGCCCTCTCTCGTACAACACCCTCATCACCTCATCATCCCAGTCCTGCTGTATGGTGCCACCGCGATTCAGGTGGCACACTCAAGTGGAAGAGGACCTCACTGGACCTCACACAAATGGTGTTTGGTTTACATGGATCACCACAGTTTTATAAGCAATTTGTTTGTTCTCCTTGTCAGGGGGGTTGCTACCTGAGCAAAACCGAAAATGCGAATGGCAAGAGTCATATTCTTGTTATTCTGTTTTACTGAAATCCGTAACCACCTATTGCTATTAAGTTCGCTGTCTGTGTGACGCTCTGTCCAGTTTGACGGTATTGTTTGACAGATACTGACCATTTACTGAGTTACTGAGTTACCACCTTGTTCAGAATAGGTCAATAACGACAGCTTGTGCGATAATTTCATAATCCGGCTCATGCTTTATTCATTTTTAAGGAAAAATGTGGGCCCCACAACAATAAGTCAATTATTTAAATGAAGTACGGTCATGTTTCGAACGAAAAAAACATATTTGCCGCGATCGAGAGAAGCACTCTGTAGACTAGTCTGTACTGTTTGTGTGATATGTGATTTGTGGGAGCTGATTCGAAAGGAGTGAGGGGCTTGCTGCAACACAAAACCAACCAAACCGATTCCGTATGTGAGTCGAATGTAGTAAAAAATTCAAAGAAAAAAAAAGATCGTTTTCAGTTCATATTAATTTTTCTTCTTTCTGTTTATGTACGTCTCCTCCTCAACCTTTTGCTCCCGCCATTTTACAACTCTACTACGGCCACATACTAGTACGACAGTCAACAACCGATCTGATCTGATGGCGATATGATCGTGACAGAAAAAAAAACATAAAACATCGTACACATAACGACACTTGAATAAAATACATGTAAGATTATGGCCTACACAACCAGACATAAGAGACTCACTCAGAAGTCCCAAGCTTTACTGCTCAGTTTAAGTTTGATTTTGACAAAGATTCCTGGGTCCAGCAGTAACATGTGATCTAGAAAAGTGATTCATCGGTTCGGAATCGGCATATCATCTACGTGACATATAAGTTATAACTTTTAAGCGATTTTTATGTCGTTTTCCATTGGTATTTTTTGACGTTTCTTCTTCTACCTCCAAGGGAACAGGTTATGACGTATGTGTCATTCTTCGGACGATTCTGTTTTCGAAACAAAAGGGTTCTGCACTTCTCAGAAGCATTCCGTCTGTCGAAGTCAGTTCAATGGGAATGGTTTCAGAAGACTTCAGGACTCTTCCGAATCCTCCTGCGCGACCAATGGAAAACGACATTAAATTGTTCTTCAGAGCAGTCATGCCCTATTATTGTATGACATCACAAAGTGGTACTTGTCAAATAAGTTTGACATATCAAAAAATTTGCTCTGTCTGTATTAATGAAGAATAAGGAAAAAAAGGTTCCATGCAAACAAATTTTCCACCTTCGCAATTTCTTAGTTTTTGTTAAGGGCTTTTGTATTTTGTATCTGTCAAACTAGATCTTTTCACTCACTGTGAAATCAAAAAGTACAAAAACCACTGTGTATTTTTTTGATTTTTATTTGTTCTTTTTTTCGCTCTTTAAAGTATTTGATTATCGTTTTCGTTCTTTTAATGCCGTAACCAAATTAAACATCTTGTGAGAGTAAAGAAGAATAAGAAAAACGAAAACAAAAGCCGGCTTCCGAAATGAAATACCTAGTCAGGTTTATGTTGTTTCTTCTGATTTGCTTTAAATTTGCTTTTTTTTCTTTGTATACAAATGTATACATGTTTCTATACATTTATATGTTAACAACACGCATCAATAATATATGCGGGAGAATGTAGAAAAGAAATAGGGAACTAAAGAACACATCTGAGATCTGACTAAGCTTGGTCCAGCTCTGACACAGACTTGAGTTCTTTCGAATATGGAATGGACAAAGTTTGTGGACAATTATTATTATTACTTTTTAAAATAAATTCTTTGCAGTCGCCCGTGTCGCCACGTCATTTTTAAATTTGTTGATCTAACGACTAAATAAACGAATCATTGAAGAAAAGATGTTTGTGTAGGAAATAGAAAAGAATGATGGGAGAAAGAGATCAGCAGTCTAAAAGAGTGAACTTTTAAATTGTTTCAATGCAGGTTTGCTGTTGAGCTTAGCTCAGCTCACTCGAGCTGAGCTGAAATTGAGCTGAGCTGAGCTGAAAGTGAACTGAGCTGAGCTGAAAGTGAGCTGAGCTGAGCTGAAAGTGAGCTGAGCTGAGCTGAAAGTGAGCTGAGCTGAGCTGAAAGTGAGCTGAGCTGAGCTGAAAGTGAGCTGAGCTGAGCTGAAAGTGAGCTGAGCTGAGCTGAAAGTGAGCTGATCTGAGCTGAAAGTGAGCTGAGCTGAGCTGAAAGTGAGCTGAGCAGATGGTTGAGTTGAGCTGTCGGTTAGCTGAGCTATAGGGTGAGCTGTGCTGTCGCTGAGCAGAGCTGAGCTGTGATGGGTGGGCGGTTACATTGGTTTGTATTTGTAAAATATAATGAAATACCTATTTGAATTTTTTTAAAACAACTTCTCGCGAATTTGACGCTCTGTCTGATTCCATTCAAAGAATTGTATCCTTGTATCCTCACACTGAAATCGTTATTACGGGCGATTTCAATGTACAGAATTCTTCGTGGTTTCTCCATTCGGGCCAGATAACACCCGAAGCAATGTGTGCTGAGATCTTTGCTGAATTTAACCAACTAACTCAGCTTTTCACCGAGCCCACTCGAATATCGGATATTAATGGCCAAGCGGAAAATACTCTTGTCTTGTTTCTTACGTCTGACCCTGATAAATACACTATCAGTGCCTCTAGGCAGATCAGACCATAGTATTATATCTGCAAATTTCTCGTGTCAAGTAAATCCAGTTAGAGAAAGAGCTCCGAGCCAGGAAGGCCTGCAACGTCCATATTCGTCGGACTAAATTACGCTCGTTGAAAATTACACTCCACTCGCTAAAGCTAACCTTTTTGCTAGGCAACTCTTCGCTGCCAGACAGTGTCATGACTCCGAATGCACTAACGTCCCTTTTTTCTAAGGTCATGGAAACGCTGATAAACTATCAGCTCAAGTAATATCTCGAAGACCGAAAGCTTCTTAATGAACGGCAATATGGCTTTCACAGCAAAAGGTCTCACCAGTGGACCTTTTGCTGATGGTTTATCTCACCGAACAGTGGAACAAATCTTTACATCGTTTTGGAGAAAGTAAGATTGTTGCCCTTGATATTTCAAAGGCATTTGATAAAGTCTGGTATCTTGCTCTTTCATCGAAAATGCCTGCTTTCGGTATTGATGAATCCCTACTTCGTTGGATTAGAAACTTTCTTTCGAACCGTCCAATACAAGTTGTATTGGACGGATTCAAGTATAAAACCCATAATATAAATGCTTGTGTGCCCCAGGGCTCCGTTTTGTCTCCAACCCTCTTTATCATTTTTATTAATGATCTCTTGTCTGTTACTTCTAATCCAATAAATTGTTTCGCTGACGATAGTACCCTTAGCTTTTCATATTCGTTTCCAGACTCACATCCCTCCTCTTCGGATGTGGAATTGCAACTGCAAAATATGATAAGCTCATAAACTCTGACTTAAACAGCATTGTACTGTATCGTTCAAGCGATATATACCCCCCTTGCCACTGTCCATGAGTGGCACTTGAATCAATGAGACCGAATATCTCGAGATTCTCGGTATGTGCATCACTGACGACCTCTTGTGGACCGAACACATTCGAGATGTCGCCAAAAATGCCGCAAGATGTTTGGGCTGGTGCTCCAGTAACTTACTTAAGCCTCTTGGATGGTATACAAAGAAGAGCCGTAAGATTGATCGGTGATAGAGACATCACTGATTCATTCACTCCTTTAGACCACTGTCGTAACGTTTCGTGTCTCTCTCTATTTTATCGTTACTTCCACGGTAAGTGCTCTAGAGAAATAGCCAGTTGTATTCCTCCCCTTAAACAATTCAACCGTAATACCCGCGCTTCCATTAATGCCCATCAGTTTACCCTCGAACCCAACTTTGGACGTACTCTTAAGTATAGAGAATCGTTCTTTAGCCATACTATGTGAATGTGGAATTCCCTTCCACACTCTATCTTTCCCAGTCATAGCAATGTTGATAAATTCAAAACCAATGTACACCGACACTTACTTTTAAACCCCTTCATCTTTTCTTAATGCGCTCACTGTGTCTCTGGCATAATAAGGGTATAAAAAGCCCCTTTAGTTTGTGCAAATTATAAAAAAAAAAAACACAGTAAAATAAAATTTGCGGTATCCGAAGGGTAAAACGTAAGGCAGTTTCCGTTCTCCTTTTGCCTCTGGGCTAACTGGCTTATTTTCATCCAAGCTCTTCCAGAAATAAAATTCAGATAACAGCTGTTCACTTTGATTCTATTTAATAAATTCAAATGTCCTCTCATATATTCACATACAAAAAAATATATACCTATTTAACTGATGCAGAGTGTTGATTCCGTTTTTCGAATGAAACAAGGCTTAAAGCATGTCCATTTTTTCTCCGCCTCTACACTTGTTCAAAACTAAAACCACAGATTCAGAAACAAAGTCTTTAAATGAAAAACAAAAAACAGAAAAAAAACTCAATATAAAAAAAAAAACAAGAAAAGTAGAAAGAATCGCTTTATTGCTACTGATTGGCGTTCTTTTTATTTATCATATCAACAAAACGTCATTCTTCGCAAATCGTTCCCTAATGGCATGGTTCCATCTAAAATGTTGAATATTCGTTGTCGTCGTCATCGTCTTATCATCATCACCATCGTTTCAAACATCTTGAATAAGGAAAACTCTGAAATAGAGTAATGCCATTGCTTATGATTGTTATGCTGTAAGACGATTTAATGAACGATGGATAATTTAATTAATACATTTTATTATGCAAGATTGAATTTATTCTTCATTTTTTAAGTTAGTTTGAAAAATTTCCTCTTCTATCTTAACCTAATTTTACGCTCAGGAATCGAATTTAACGGTTTTTGACTTGTTTGTTGTTTAAAGCAAGTAAGTGGCACATTTTCATTTCGTTCAGGATTAATGCAAATGCCCATTGCTGGCTTTTCAATTTTGATTCTACGTCGCGTCGGGGTGACTCCCCGCGGCTACGTAGAAAAGAATTAAGTTGCGAAGCAACAACAGGCCTCGGAAACTGACGGATACACTGATGACGATCCAAGCAAATGTATAAAGGACAACGAATTTCCGAATTTCGGATATGCACGTGGAATGTAAGGTCCCTTAATATTCTACGTGCTGCCGAACAATTAGCGGAGACCCTCAACTGCTACAAAGCAGACAATACCGCTATCCAGGAAATGCGGTGGGATGGACCGGGCAAAAGGAGGATGAGAAACTGCGACATTTACTATAGTGAGCAACAACAGCAACTCTTTGGATGCGGATTTGTCGTGGGGAGCAGACTCAGGCAAAAAGTCTTGAGCTTCAAAAAAGTAAGCGAACGCATCACGACAATCCGAATCAAGGCGAAATTCGGCAACATTAGCCTAATATTCGCTCATGCCCCCACAGAAGAGAAAAAGGACGACACCAAAGACGAGTTCTACGAACTCTTTGAAAAAACGTTTACGAGCAATGTCCTAGCTATGACATTGAAAATTTTATCGGCAATTTTAACGCAAAGTTGGGAAAAGAGGACATCTTTGGTGAAACAGTCGGAAAGCACAGCCTATACGACACCACTTCCGATAACGGATTCAGGCTGATCGATTTTGCTGCGGGGCGAAATGTTGTGGTAGCAAGCACCTGGTTCCCTCACCTCAACATCCATTAAGGTTCATAGAGATCTCCTGATCAATAAACCGTCAACCAGATTGATCACATTGCGATCGACGGAAGGCACTTGTCCAGCATCTGAGATGATCGAACTTTCCGAGGAGCTTACATCGACTCGGACCACTACCTTTTCGTAGCCAAACCAAGGATATACTGCAAGAAAATTCGACGCCAGATGGCTACAATCGCAAGAGATCGCCAGATCCTTCTCTGATCGAGTGTCAAGTAACCTTTTAAGGAGTCCTATGCCGCCAACATCAAGTATCGTAGATCAGTGGCAACATTGCGAGAAAGCAGTAAGAGATGCCGCTCTAACATCATAGTAGAATCGCAGTCAATGCTGCGGATTTGGAAAGACCACTTCTGTAGACTGTATAACGGCAATGACGAACAAAAAACACCGCCGTCAGACAGAAGCCTTTCATCGGACACGATGATAGTCAACAATTCTGTGAAACCGACCTAGAAGAACTAAAAACGGCAATACCACGGCTGAAATCCAACAAAGCCGCAGGAGCAGATGGTCTAGCTGCCGAGATGTTCAAAAGAGAACACGATAAGCTGGATAGGAGCATGCACCAAATCATCTGTAAGATATGGTCAGAGGAATGCATGCCCGATGAATGGAACCTCAGCATTGTTTGCCCGATCCTGAAAAAGGCAGATCCTCTAAACTGCGCCAAATACAGAGGAATCAGTCTACTTAACAACGCCTGCAAGATCCTCTCTGCCGTAATATATGCCAACGTCTGAAGCCTTTCGTCAACCATCTGATTGGTCTTTATCAAAGTGGCTTTAGGCCAGGAAAGTCAACCATCCACCAAATTTTCACGTTGCGGCAGATCCTGGAAAAGACCTATGAACTCCAAATCGATACCCACCACCTTTTCATCAATTTTAGAACCGCGTATGACAGCATCTACAGAGACGAACTGTATAAAGCTATGTCTAGTTTTGGCATCCCTGCCAAGCTCGGTCGCTTGTGCAAAATGAGGATGGAGAACCCACACTGCTCCATCAATATTGGGAACGAGCTTACGGAATCTTTCGACGTCCAAAAGGATTCAGACAAAGCGATGCACTGTCATGCGATTTCTTTAACATCGTTCTTGAGAAGATAGTGCAAAACTCCACCGTCAACAGCAGAGACACTATCTTCCAAAAATCTGTTCAACTTCTCGCGTACGCCGATGATATTGACACAATGGGAAGAACAAAGCGTGATATCAACGGGGCCTTTGTGAGGATTGAGACAGAAGTGGCAAAAATGGGTTAAGTGGTAAATGAGGGAAATTTCAGTATATGCTGTCTTCGAGGAAGGACACCCAACACCAACGGCTCGGACAGAACGTCTACCTTGGCTCCGCATGGACTTTGACTTTGTCAAATTGGGCTGTTTCGAGCGGAAAGTTCTTCGGGTCTTCTTTTGCCCCGTGTGCATTGAAGGGGAATGGCGAAGAAGATATAACAGCGAACTTAACGGGTTGTACCACGACATGGACCTAGCCAGAAGGGTCAAGGTCCAGAGACTCAGATGGCTCGGTCATTTAGAGCAGATGAACACCAATGCTTCGGCCCGGAATGCATTCGACACTATTCCCGAGGGATGTAGGAGGAGAAGAAGAGAGCGACTCATGTGGCGCACTCAAGTTGAAGAGGACCTCAATCAACTTGGAGTACAAAACTGGACACAGCTAGCTAGGGACCGAGCTGGTTGGCGGAGGCTGTTGATTGAGGCCCAAGTCCACACCTTAAGTAAGCAAGTAAGGCTTTTTGATTTCACTTAACTGAAATTTTATCTTTTTCTATAAAAATTCTTGAACCGTTAGATAAGTTTCTCCAAATGAGTTACAATGAAATGAATCTTTATCCATTTTTTGACATTTGGCATGTGACAAAACCATTCTGAGATTTAACAAATTTTGAAGTAATGAAAATCCTTTTTGCACAGGGTTCAGCTGCTTTCAAAATTCAATACTTGCCTACCAGCTATCAGAGAATTCTCTAAATAGCTCACACCTTTTGAAATGCCTCATTCCATGTTTTACTCTCCGTAAATGGTAATTTTTCATTATTCTTTGACCAGGAAAAAAATTACTATGCTCGTTTTTCGATTTTTCGTAACTTTAACAACACTTTTTGAACAAAAGAATTTGCGTTCAGGCTACAATGCTCACAAACAATAGAAAACACTTCAGATCAAACAAAACAATCTGCTTAATAACCACTTGAGAATGAATACTACATCGCCTTTGGACCTTTCTCTATAGTATTCGTATTCGCATTCAGTGAAGGCGTAAAGATTAAATCCCAAGAAACAATGAACAATAAACAGCACTCGAAAACTCAGCAGGACACCAGTTGTAATTATTTCCCTATGCCATAAGCACCAGTGCCTTTCTACACACTGGCACTGTGTGAACCATCACACAAGGTGTTTGGGGTGTCCTAGCTGACTTCTAGGAAACTTCAAATACTAAATTGATGCCTGGCTGAAACTGTATAGTGCAGGTACCATATAATGAATAACTGCATTGTGTGATGCGCTAGAAAGGTACTTGAAAATACAAAAGTCGTCATAAAACCCAAAAAATCGCGGACAGGATTTTCTCGAGTGGCTATGGAATTGGCAACAATGGAATCCCCTCGAGTCTTTATCTTAAATTTTCATGTGTCGAACCAAAAACGTCTGTTGTCAGTCTGTTCGCCAGACTGAGAAGCGCCATAAGCGTCAATAAGAAATAATAGAAAACGAAGATGAAAAGCAACAAGCAAAAAAGGACTATTCCGGCGAGTTGAATGTCACACACAAAGCGTCAGATATAATTTAGGTCCTGCCTCAAAGGATCACTAGGTGCCAGACACAATGACATTTCAAGAGGGTGTAAAATCGAAAAAACAATTGTTTTCAATTAGGTATATCACAAACGGTAATTTATGACCACATCAGGAACACTTGCCTGTCGCTTAAACAAAAGACATCGTATTTTTTCGCTTTAAAAATTCTAGTCCATTTAAACCTTAGTTTGGAATACGATATACGAACGAGGAATAATTTTATTTGGAGTTCGAAGAGCGGCGCTGCAACGAAGGACACGAGCAGCTCTTGAGCTCTACCAGCAGAAAACGAAAAAATGGAGCATGAAAAGCGAGCGAGCGAGGAGATAGAGGGATATCACAACAGGAACTACGTTCGAAAGTTCTACAAAAAGGTGAAACAAACCTCCAGGGCTTATACACCCTGAACCGATGCCTGTAGAGACCCATATCATGGGAACATCGTAGTGGAACCGCAGCCAGTGCTGAGGATATGGAAAGATAACATTTCCAAGCTGTATAATGGCGATGACGAGCAAAACTCCGTCAGCAATACAGAACCATTCAATTTGGGTGCAGAAGGCCAACAATTCCATCCACCCGACATGGACGAAGTGAAGATAGCGATATCTAAACTAAAGTCAAACAAAGCCGCTGGAGCAAACGGGCCAGCTGCTGGAGATGATTTGGTTAGCAGCATGCAACAGCTCATCTGCAAAATTTGTTCGGAGGAAAGCATGCCCGATGAATGGAACCTCAGCATCGTATGCCCGATCCTCAAAAAAGGAGATCCCCTGAACTGCACCAACAACAGAAGTATAAGTCTCATCGCCTATAAGATCTTGTCTGCCAAACTGTTAACGAGGGCAAGACAAGAAAAGGCAACCAACATCAACGTCTTTGAGCAAACGTCAACATAGACAGATTGGAGGTAGTTAAGGACTTTGTCTACTTGGGATCCGCTATCAACTCAGACAACAACACCAGCGATGAATTCAAATCGAAGAATCACTCTTGCCAATCGCTGCTTTTTTGGACTTAGAAGGCAATTGAGTAGTAAAGTCCTCTCCCAAATAACTAAAGTTACACTCTACAAAACCATCATCATCGCGGTCCTCATGTATGGTGCAGAGACATGGACCATGACAACATCCGATGAAAACGCTTTGGGCTGCTTTGAGAGAAAAATTTTTCGAGTGATTTTTGGTCCAGTCATGAATAAATGGAGAAAGGAGACGAAGATTCAACCAAGAACTGTACGAGCCGTACAGCGACACTGACCTAGCCAGAAAAGTTAAGGTCCAACGATTTAGATGGTTGGGACATGTAGAGCGAATGGAAAACAATGCTCCGGCCCGTAGAGTCTTTGAATCCAACCCGGAAGGACGTTGCAGAAGAGGAAGACCGCGACTCCGGTGGAGCACACAGGTGGTAGAGGACTTGAACCAACTTGGCGTGGGAAACTGGAGACAGCAAGCTAGGGACCGAGCTGGCTGGAGAAGTTTTTTGGGTGAGGCCCTGGTCCGTATAGCGCCGCCATAAGTAAGTAACTAAGTTAAAAAAAAATCATTTATTTTGTTTATCTTTGCTTTTATCATTTTATAGAATATCTGAATGACAATTAAGGCCAATAAAAACAAGAGTGACAATCTACTTGAAATGGAATGCAAATCAGAAGTGTGCGCACTTATCTAACCAGCACAGAGAAGGCATACAAATTTGAAAAAAAAAAGTAACTGTCATTTGAAGTATATATACTTTTGACAAATAGGGGCAAAAGCTAAAGTCACATTTAAGCGCTGTTGCTGGCTTATTGACAGCGCATTGCCCACCTCAATATGCAAAAAAAGATCCAAAGCAAATCAATAATTCATAACCAAGTACACTGCTGCTCCTGCTGGTATTGGGTGCTGGTTTGCTACTTGCTAGCTCAGCCGTGACAAAGTTGTTTAAGATTCAAATCAAGTACAAAATGAAAATTATCTGAAAATATCTATACCGTACTCTTATGAAACTGAGTTCTTTGATTTTTTTTTTTTTTTCTTATCAGAAAATTATAGCATTTCGCTGCCTTTTTAAATCAATACTTCTAGTGAATTTCATAGAAGTGAATTCATAAATTTAGATATCAGAATCTTTGATGGATTTGCAAAATAAAAGTAGATTCAATCTTGAAAAAAACCCGTGAAGGTGATACAACTTTAAAACAATGGCTGGCTTTTGTCACCACCTGAATCCGAAAATGTCACTTACTATGTACTTACTTAAGGTGGCGCTACAGTGCGTTGTGAGCTTGGGCCTCAATCAACAGTCTCCGCCAGCCAGCTAGCTAGCTGTCTCCGGTTTTGCACTCCAGGTTGATTCAGGTCCTCTTCCACTTTAGTGCACCACCTGAGTCGCGGTCTTCCTCTCCTCCTCCGCCCATCGGGAATAGTGTCGAAGGCTTTCCGGGCCGGAGCATTGGTGTCCATTCACTCTAAATGACCGAGCCATCTGAGTCTCTGGACCTTGACCCTTCTGGCTAGGCCCATGTCGTTGTACAACCCGTAAGGTTCGCTGTTATATCTTCTTCGCCATTCCCTCTCAATGCACATGCGTCGGTCGCTGTTGGGTGTCCTTCCTCGAAGACAGCATATACTACGTTTTTCCCTATTTACCGCTAAACACATTTTTGCCGCTTTTGTCTCAATCTTCACAAAGGCGCCATTGACAGCACGCTGTGTTCCTCCCATTATAACAATAACATCGGTATACTCGAGAAGTTGAACAGATTTTCGGAAGATAGTGTTTCTGGTGTTGACGGTGGAGTTCTGCACTATTTTCTCAAGAACCATGTTAAGGAAATCGCACGAAAGTGCATCGCTTTGTCTGAATCCTTTTTTGACGTCGAAAGATTCTGTTAGCTCGTTCCCAACCTTGATGGAGCAGCGTGAGTTCTCCATAGTCATTTTGCACAAGCGAACGAGCTTGGCAGGGATGCCAAAACTAGACATAGCTTTATACAGTTCGTCGGTTTCACAAAATTGTTGACTATCATCGTGTCCGATGAAAGGCTTCTGTCTGACGGCGGTGTTTTTTGTTCGTCGTTGCCGTTATACAGTCTACAGAAGTGGTCTTTCCAAATCCCTAGCATTGACTGCGATTCTGCTATGATGTTCCCTTGTTTATCTCTGCAGGCATCGGTTCTTGCTCGATGACCTTGAGCCAGGTGTTTAATCTTACGATAAAACCTCCGAACTTCATTCCTGCTGTTGGCTCTCTCAACATCCTCCATCTGACGCTTCGCATGCTCTCTCTTTCTTCTCCTGAGAAGTCGGCGTTCCTCTCTCCTCTTCCGCTCGTAGAGCTCACGGGCAGCTCTTGTCCTTTTATGCAGCGCCGCTTTGTATGCCTCCTGCTTGGCTGCATTGGCCTGCCTGCTTTCTTCATCAAGCCAATGTTTTGGCCATTGTCGGGATATTCGTAGCACTAACTTGTTTACAACGAGGTAGTAGTCCGAGTCGATGTTGGCTTCTCGGAAAGTTCGAACATCTAAAATGCTGGACAAGTGCCTTCCGTCGATCGCAATGTGATCAATCTGGTTGACGGTTTAATGATCAGGAGATCTCCATGTACCTTTATGGATGTTGAGATGTAGAAAACAGGTCCTTGCTACCACAACATTTTCCCCGCAGCAAAATCCATCACCCTGAATCCGTTATCGGAAGTGGTGTCGTTCAGGCTGTGCCGCTCCTTTTACGGCCTGGGCTTCAAATAAGTTTAAGTAGCCAGTAAAGGTGTTCACCAACACCAAGTAGTTCGGCTTAACTGGCTTTGAAGCCGCCACCGTTCATTCCAAAAAAGAAATTCATTCTATGCCGAATGAATACTCCGCTTCGACCTGTCGACCCCCCCTCTGCGAAAATAAGTTTCGCGATCGCATAGCTTAGAAGCTTCATAGTAGTAGTTACGGCAGCGTCAAGGCTTTCCCAATGTCAAAAAGTTGAGAAAACAAACATCATTCTTACGTCTTGGGTTCTTCTGAGGGCAAGTTCAAGATTGAGACTTATATAAAGGTTTAACAAAGGTTGTTACGAATGAATAAATTGAAGTAAAAGCTGTCTAATGAATGTTCCAAAGTACAATGGAGAACGCCTTTAAAACAAATTAACAACCTAACCTAATTCGTGCACATTACAAATCATCCAAAATTCAATGACAAAGGCGCCTACACTCTGTCATAAAACCACAAACCTCATTCAACAACTCCGAAAATTAATTAACATTGAATTAAGAATAATCTGCATATTCATTTTATGCTACCACACTTGATAAGATTTAGTAAACATAACAAACATTTGCATATGTATATGCATAATGCTACTAAATACACAATTTTTCAATAAACAGCCTGGCTTAACCCCTTTTGAGTAGGAGGGGTGCAACTCTCATATGCAATCGAATTAATTTACTTGCTAGACTAGTTGCAAGTAATTTAACAATACAGTGTATATTTAATTGATTAGAAAACGTATGCACAACATGTGAATGAAACTGACCTTAAGCTCGATGTTACATAATAATTTCATTTGACGGCTCTATAAATTATGGATTTATTCTGAATAAAGAGTATTAATTGGTGTCGTTAAAAGCGTCAAATGTAAACTTGCATCTGCCTATATCTGTGTGAGATCTTCTCTCATGAAGCCAACATTTAATTGTTTTTTGATGGGGGCATGTTCCTGCTTTATAGGAAATTCGACAGCGTTTGCTTGTAACATGAATATGATATAATTTTGTCAGTATTCTCGAGAATGAAACTATACAAAAGAAATATACCCCAATAAAGCGGCCATAACAATTCAGTTTTTGCAAAGCTATGCGCCCTATTGGATAATCTATTTTTTTCTGATTGATAATTTTTTAAAATATAATTTTGTATCGTGCTATAAAAATCGGCTGAATAACAGCATTTCAAAAAGTGTGTTCATAACCTAATAACTCTTAAGACCTGAACGTTGACATATCTTCCTGTGCAACCACCTTAATGACAATCAACATGCTTATCTGTCACTTTTCGCCCAGCTGTCAAGCTATCAAAAGAGGCAACTGCAAATAATTGTCAACCGCGATATTCTTTTTCTTCAAGATTTTCCTTGAAAATTTTCGAAAAAATCAAACAGAAAACTTCATTTTTTACTAATTACTGTTTTAATTATACAATTAACATCAACAACCACATGTAATTATCACTAAAATTGATTTTGTAATGCAAAAAGATTCAGATTATGAAAATCTGCCACAGAAGCGTATTATTTCCAAGGATCATTCCCAATCCAACAACCAAGAAGACTATGCTATCCAAAGCATACTCAATCAACGAACAACAAAATCCATTGCTTCCAATGAAATGAATACCATTAAGAAGCCAACTGTGGATAACTCTTTAAAGTCCGAACTGAATGGCCAGTTTATATGGACGAAAAATGTGGCGGGCGAACTACCCAAGCGATTGCAACAACAAAATACCAACAACGTCAGTAGCGCGGTAAGAGGATCTTCCTCTTCCACCGATATGAACGCATCTGAAGGCTCAAAAACATTTGGTTCGCGAACTTTCGAACGTTACATCCCCGATGATGGGCATCGTGGAACAGGGACCGGACACAGTACCAGTTCTAACTGTTTGTTATTTATATGTACATTTTGTTTAAATTGCTCATTTGTTTATTATCATTTTATTCAGCTAATCGAAACAAAAAACTTACACCATTCATGATGCTCCTTGGCGAGGATATGCGTATTTCGAAAATACTACGACGATTGCTCGACGAAAATACAAGCGCAAGTGCTCTAGAGCTGTGCGGCAAACTCGAGACTGCTGTGAAGAATCAGTCAAACATGCAATACATCTGTCGATCGTTTGACACTCTTGCCGAACAGATCATAGTTATCTTAAAACAAGCTCCAGTGCCATGTCTGCGACAAGTGGCAACCATCTTCGGCTTAATGGGCTACATAAATCGGGGTGATTTTCCAGTTTACAAGAACTACATAGTGAAGAACTATTCCTCGAACCGTAGCATTCAGAAATACTTGATGCTAGCTCTGAAAACGACTGTTAGGTAAGAAAGAATCTTTCAAAACAGATTGTAACTAATTTTATTCTCTCACCGTGCTTTTCGCTCTATCCCAGTTGTGACACAGTAAACAAAGATCTCTCCGTCTACAGTGAGCGTATGCTTATCACCCTCAAGGAATATCTAGAAAACGCCGACATAGTCGAAAACTTTATGGCTGTTTGCGACACCATCGTCGAATTCTCGAAGCACTACAAACGTTCATTTGAAAAACACTTCACCGACATAGTCGATATAATCGTTGGCTGGCATTTGGAGACTGAACAGTCACAATCGCTCAAGCAATATTGCTCAACCGTCCTCCAAAATCTGTCTGAATATTTTGTCAAAAAGCTGGACTTCACATTTCGTTTACTCGGCCAGTTTCTCGAAGACATTCAATCCGCGTGCGATGACATTAACCCACACACAGCCAATAAATCACCTCACGCTTGTCCCGAGCTCAGTGTTGGAGCATTCGTCGGAGCCTTCAACTCGATCATGAAATCCCTGGCAACTCCAAGAGAATTCATCGCCTTCACTGTGGGTAAGAATCTTCTAAAAACCGCCATCATAGTTATCACCGCTGCTGCCAAGCAAAGTCTGAAAAACAGTACCTGTGGGGAGACTGTCTATTCGGTGAATGAGTTCTTCACACTTGTTTTCAGTAACTACAGCAGAATGGAGGACATTTTGCTAATCGAGCATATCGAAGACATCATTCGAATCGAAATCAACAATATGGACCGATTCGATTCGTCTCTAGTCGGTAGTTTACTGTTCCTAGTCCTCACCATAGTCAACCAATTGAAGGCGAATACTCCCATTAACTTCGTATCGACGCTTATGAAAATGGACGGTAACTTCCTAACCCGAACCAAACTCACTCAAGACGAGAGAAATTTCAAATTGCTGGTGAAGATCTATCACGAGATTTTGATGATTAAAAATGTGCCACTCCTCCTCGAAGCCTACCGCCACATACTCATAGACATGGAACTGTCCATAGAATCGATTAATGTCGAGAACGACCTGCCACCGGTGTACACATTAGCACAGGCCGAATCAGTGCTCTCGTTTTACTTTGCGGCCTTGTCCGATCTCGCCACACAGACGTCCTCAATTATTGGAATGTACGCTCTGAATCCATCGATTCTCGAACTCCTTATTACCAACTGCCAGTCGACTAATATGAAAATCTGGTCGGCCAATCCAACTTTGCATACGGCTTTGATAAGTCTGTTGTCGACTCACTGTCAAAAAAACCACAACTACCGGATGTCTAGCCGACTATTAAAAGATAACTTGTTCGCCAAGCTGTCGTTGGATGAATCCAGTCCCACGTCGGAGAACTTCAGTCGTATCCTTCAGTTCTTGGTAGAAATTCTCAACCAAGCCGGTCGGCTGTCCGAAGTGAGTCTGAAGATCATCCTCAGCTGGGTGAATAACTTATTTATTGAGTGCAAAGAAAATGCTCAAATTTTGAAACACCATCAGTGTTTTGTTGAGATTTGTGATTCTCTGTGCACGGCGTCAATTTTACAGCCAATCGAATGCGCGGAATGTATTACAACGCTTCAGATTTATGACTTCCTTAGATGCCGGTCGCTGGAGCTAATCAGAGCAGCTTCAATCGGACATTTACAATCAACCAACGTTAGAGTAAGAGAAGCATATTGCGGCATTTTCGGACGTCTTCCGCTCAATGTGTCGTTGATAAATCCCAGCCAGGAGCTTGGTATATTCAAAATGAAACACATCAAAGCAAATGAGCTTCAGCAGTGGTATATATCAACTGGGTTGACAGCTGGACTCAAGGAAAGATATTTTCCCGACTTTATTGACAAAGTGTCTCTCAAAAACGGAAACAACGAAGCCGGTGACTGTCAGACTATCGAAGAATTTCTGAAAGACATCTTCCCCAAGTGCTGGATTGCCGAATTGCGGGAGAAGGCTCCAGATTTCTATCGGACAACTCTAGGCAATGAGTACATGTTGACGTCATGGATGCAATGGGAAGCAGCGCGCTACTGTGTGAAGCACAAACTAAGAACCAAACTGGGTAAGCCCCAAGACACCTTCCTTAAAATTGAATCGATAATCATGAAGTATGCCCGCGTTCTGGCTCTAAAAGATGCCGATAGAACCCAGAACCAAGCCCAACTGATAGCGAACGAAAAGAACGCTAGAATACTTCTTGGATTCCTCGAGTGCCTTGAGAAGTGTATATATAACGCTGCTGAGGGTACGGCTTTTGCTTTGCAGGCTCCTGAGAAACCTGCCAAGACGTTCTTCAGGGTGAACACGCCGACGTGCAAGGAATGGTTCAATCGCATCCGCACGGCTGTTAATCTCATAGCAATACACTGTATGGAACCTCAGATGGTGGTTCGCTACTCAGAGACAATGCTGCGCAGCTTGGTGGCTTCGGGCAAAACTAACGACATGATTTTCGATCACACAGTGATGTCACTGGCATGGGCTCTGCTCAAATGCAAGGAACCCGACTCCTTGCAGGGTTTGTATGCTTGGATTAAGTTAAAGACTGGCAAGCGCTATCAGTGGATTAAATATGCTTCAGAACATGCGTCTGGACGTCGAGAAACAGCAGCCGATGGGTATGCAAGCATCCTGGCGAGTGACGAAAAACTCGACAATCATGTTCGGGAGTTCTTGAGCGATCAGGTCTTCGATTGTTTCTACTTCACCAACCAATTCACTCGACTCAGGAGTCATTTAAACGAGTTGCAGTCCGATAAGCGTGACACTCTTTCGGTGTTCAATATGAATGCCAACCAGCTCGAAGTGATGGAGAACTTGTATCACGACTACAATGCCGACATCTCAGTTTTGGAGCTTTCGAGATGGGAAAATCTTGAAGCCACACCAACAGAACTGTCATCGAATTTCTCATGCTACAAAGTGCTGAGCTCCCTGCGGAGCACTCTCACGGCCAAAACTCTGAGTAGAGATGGCAGTGATTTGTCTGTCTGTTCAAAGCTAATCCAGGCCGGGCTACAGGAGAGCCTTCAAAAGCGTTACAGTGAGCATCTGCATGACTTCACAATTCTTAACCACGTTGCCTGTAAGCTGTTGGATAAAAACGACGCCTGTGACAGCTTCGATGCTTACTTGGCGACTGAAGACTCAGCTACTCTGACGAAATGTGTGAATTGGGCGCAGTTCTTTGCCCGTCGACAAGGAAGTGATATCAAACACAGCATGTATTTGAATGTAGCGTCTATCGCTCGCAAGGATGGCAATCACAAACTCTGTCGTTCGGAGTTGGAGCGTTTCTTCCAAGTCAAAGGTGTCGGAAAGAATATCGACGAACTGTTTGCGGGCGTTCTGAATAATGAGATCAAACTTGATATTGCCGACACTGAGATTCTTCAAGGATTTAATGAGGTGTCCAAGTGCATGTACACAAATTCTGAACGACAGGGTGATGCAGTGGCATTAGCATCGGCATGCTGTCTGCAAGTCATTGAACAAGTTTCCAATCAGAAAGCCTTGCAGTACCCGGAGACGATATCGCGGATGTTGCTCACCCTCAGCGAATGGTTGCCACAGCAGTTTAATGACGAGTTCCTGCTGGACGATGCAAATGGCGACAAGAGTCAGCAACATTTGCGAAACCTATTAGTCAGTGTTCCAGATATTTCTGGTAAGTTAATCGAAACCAATTTGGGGCGATAAATATTTATCATCTTGTGTGAATTTGCAGGGCACCCCGATGAGGATTTCAACGAAATCATACCTCCAATTGATATGGCTGTTGGTAAACTCATTCAAGCCAGTGTCCTACAGTGCGATCATTCTGGCAGATCATGGTCAGCCTTTGGCAATTGGTGCTACCGTTGGGGCAAAAAACTGGTGGAAGCCAAGACCGAAGACAACTGTGACAAAGCTGGACTCTCTCCACGTGATATCGAACTCATCAAGGAGTTCATTGCCAATATTACCGATGACGATGTGGCTGCCATTGTCCAAGTGCTTGACAAGCATCAAGTAACGGCCACCGAAGACGAGGACATGGAAACCAATGAGATCAGCTCAACCGAACTAATTGAAAATCAATTGAGAAAAATTGCGATCCTAAAAGAGAAACCCGGAAATGTTTTGATGTCGATTATTCAAATCTGGCGACAGGCTCACAAGAGTGTCTATGTTTACTATGAAATGGCAGCTAGTGCCTACTTCAAGTACCTCAGCTTGTCGTCGAGTAATGACCCGAAGTCGGGAGACTGTTCGCTTGTGACGGCAACTCTACGCCTCTTGCGCTTGGTTGTTAAACACGCTTTTGGCTTACAAGAAGTTCTTGAAGACGGTCTGAGCTTTACCCCCACGCGTCCCTGGAAAGTCATAGTCCCTCAGTTGTTTTCTCGTTTGAACCATCACGAACCCTACGTGAGGAAACGTGTATCAGAATTGCTTTGTCGAGTAGCTGAAGACACCCCTCATTTGATCATATTCCCTGCAGTAGTCGGAGCATTCCAGGAGCACAAAAAAGACGAGGTAACGACTCCATCGGCGGACGAGTTGAATCCCCTTACCTTTTGTTTCAACTCGTTGCTGAACACGCTTTCAAATCAAGCTGCCGAGACAGTTCAACAGGTGCAATTGTTGGTACGTGAACTTAAACGCGTTACTCTGCTGTGGGATGAGTTCTGGATTCACTCACTGACACAATTGTATAACGAGTACTCGCATCTGTTCAATGCTCTTGAACTGGAAGCAAAGAAACCCACAGCCATGCAGAATTACTCCAATTTGAATGCTAAGCACACCATTCTCATGACCCACATCGCTGACGATCTGAAAAAACTATTCGCCGTTACTTCAAAACCCGCTGAAACGAACTACGAGCGTAATTTCCAAGAAAAATATTCCAGCGTCATCGAGAACACTATCGAAGAGCTTAATAAGCCCCTGAACCTGGCTAAAGTCAATGAGTCGTGGCAGAAGCTCAAGCAGTTATACACAATGTTCCAACAGCGTTTGCAAAAGAACAGTCAATCTGCTCTCAAAATGCTTGATATCAGTCCAGTGCTGGCAAACATGCGAAATACAGCAATCTCCATGCCAGGAGTTGAGACAACCGAAAATGAACCAATCTTCATTAAGGCCGTAGACAATATTGTCTATATTCTGCCAACAAAGACAAAACCCAAGAAACTTGCATTCTTCGGCAGCAATGGCAAACGTTACACTTACCTGTTCAAGGGTCTCGAGGATCTGCATTTGGACGAACGCATCATGCAGTTCCTGTCTATATCAAATTCGATGATGGCACGAACAAATTCCAATGTCTACCGAGCTCATCACTACTCGGTGATTCCACTTGGACCTCAATCAGGACTCATAAGCTGGGTGGATGGAGTGACGCCGCTCTTTGGAATCTACAAGAAATGGCAACAACGTGAAGCAGCCAATAAAGATCGCAACGGATCGGTTTTGTTGAGACCTTCGGAAATGTTCTACAACAAACTTAGCCCACTCTTGGCAGAAAAGAATATCAAAGTGACTGACAGTCGGAAGACATGGCCTTTGGCTACACTGCGACAGGTTCTGGATGAACTTTCGAAAGAAACACCACGCGATTTGCTTGCCAAGGAGTTGTGGTGTCACAGTGACAATTGTGCCACTTGGCGTGCTTCCATCCGAAAGTATTCTCTGTCGGTGGCTGTGACTTCGGTTATTGGGTATGTTATTGGACTTGGCGATCGACATTTAGATAATGTTCTGGTGAAGCTGACAACTGGCGAAATTGTACATATTGATTATAATGTGTGTTTCGAGAAGGGCAAGACATTGCGAGTGCCCGAGAAGGTGCCCTTCCGGATGACACCGAACTTGGAGGAGGCTCTGGGTGTTACTGGAACAGAGGTAAGTTTTTGTTTTCTTTGTTTTTTTTTTATATTTGCGGGAATTAATGAGTTGCCAAATGGGTAAACACAGGGAAGTATTTGCATTCAAATGTGGCCAAAAGCTATTTTTTAAATTGGGAGATATTTATGTATTTAAACAACGATAACAACTTAGAGGTGCTTCCACCAATGGCTTTTTCCATCAATTCCCTTGATTTGGCTGGAGTTAGCTATTTCACGGGTGCCAAGCCGATTATCAGACTCCTTTATTAGTGGTGCTGTCTAGTTGTTTTTCATTTTAATCGACAAACTTTTTGAGTTCACATTTTGGGAAGCCAATGCACTACGTTAGGTTAGGTTAGGTTAAAGTGGATGTTAAAAGACACACTTAGGCCAATCAAAGGCCCATTTTGATACCACATGAATCTAGAAAGGCT
Organism: Sphaerophoria rueppellii; assembly: GCA_920937365.1. Classification (NCBI taxonomy): domain Eukaryota; kingdom Metazoa; phylum Arthropoda; class Insecta; order Diptera; family Syrphidae; genus Sphaerophoria; species Sphaerophoria rueppellii. The sequence goes on from CAKKXW010000001.1 coordinate 6,527,514, forward strand.
TTTCTTCGAAAGCTCATTGAAACCAATTAGAGTTCCTTACGAAACGTAGAAGATTAATTATATTAATATGTACGAGATCGTTTAGATCATTGTAGAAGTATTCTCCTAAGTGAATCATACGTTTATGAGCCAGTGCAGGACAGGAGGTGAAGAACTGTTTCCTCCTCCTCCTCATCCATGCAGCTTCTGCAGAAATCATTAGAAAATACGCCCAGTCGCGCAGCGTGTCTTCCAATTAGACAGTGTCCAGTTATGACACTAATTAAGGAGCTTATATGCGCTCTGCTTAGAGATATCAGGCATCTAGATCTCTTTAAGTCCAAATTAGGCCAGATGTTTTTCGTTGCCTGACAGGTGGTTATGTTATTCCACCTGATGTTAGTTCTCCTAATAGCATCTTGTTGTAGCAAAAGCTTACATGTAGCGATTGGTATACCAACATTAGCCATTTGTGGTTTAATAGGTAATGTACCATATTTGGCGAGTTCGTTGGCTTTGCAGTTTCGTGGAATGTCTCTATGGCCCGGCACCCAGTGAAGGTAAATGTTAAACTGTTGTGCCATCTCCATTACAGATGATCGACAGTTGTGGACCGTAATCGAGTTTGTAGAGACAGAGTCTAGGGACTTTATAGCTGCCTGACTATCTGAGAAAATCCGGATATCAGATGTGGATACCACGTTTTCTCTGAGCCAAGACAGGACCTCCTTAATCGCCAAAAGTTCTGCCTGAAACACGCTACAATGATTTGGAAGGCTGAATGAGGAACTTAGTTTTAGTCGTTCGGAGTACACACTTGCACCAACCCCATCACTAGTTTTCGATCCATCTGTGTAGAAGTGAATTGCCTCGTCTTCCAGGAATGTATAATTTTCCCAGAAGGATCGGGAAGGGATAAAAGTTTAAAACTTCCTTCGAACTGTAGTTGAGGACGGTGTAGTCTTGTGCTTTGAATGATTCTAAATAATTAAGAATAACAGAGTGGCCAATGTTATTGTTAGTCCACTGTGAAGAGGCATTAGGCGAACAGCAGAACTAGCAGCTATTTGTTTGCTGATTATATCCAGAGGTGTCAGATAGAGTAGGGTGTCTAGGGCCGCAGATGGGGTCGTACGAAGTGATCCGCTTATTCTTAGGCAAGCTGAGCGTTCCACTTTACTAAGCTTTTCATTTTTACGTCTGAGGCAGTCCACCATACTGACACACCATAAAGAAGAATCGGTCTGATTACCGATGTGTATAGCCAGTGAGTGATTCTGGGTTGCAGACCCGATTTCTTGCAGGTGAAAAGAGCTACCGTGCACTACGTACTGCGCTAACAACTCCACTGATGTTTGGTTCCCATTGTTCTTGGGAGAAAGAGGTAAGATTAACAATTCAAGTGCGAATACGATGATCATAATTTATTTCCCGAATAAGTTTAAAAAAGAAAAATGACATCACACCAATTTATATTCTACCATCTACATTTTATTGTATTTATTGTGTTATTGTGATTATACTCCTCGCAATTCCAGGGCATGATGATTTCGTTGAAACTTTTTCTCGAGTTTAATTTGGTTCCGATTAATATTTTACACACTTCACACGGTGAGTAGAATATTCTCGCTGGCACAAATGCTTCACTTACTTTCATTTGCTTCCGGGCTGCTGTCATATTTACAACATTAATTTCTGAGGATGTATTTGTGACGGTTTTCGGATCAGGGTCACAATTTATAACTGTACCGTTAGTCGATTCCATTGATTCACAACGAGGTCGCGTTAGGGCATTTGTGCAAGACATATCTTTTGAATTCTTTTGTTTGGACGCATTGCGAGGGCAATGCTCCCACACACTGTAATCACTACTACTCGGGCAATTGGGATTCTTGCACTGTAGTAATCGACAAAATGATCTTCGAAAATTCCTATTCTTCCAAGCGTAGATAATGGGATTCAATCCAGAATTGGCCATAGCCAGTGCAAGGGCGGCTCTGTAAATAATCGGACAAGCAGGGAACATCACGAATATTTGCATGGTAGCGACTAGGAAGTAAGGCAGCCAACAGATTGTAAATCCACCCATGATGAAGAGAACCACCTGAAATGCAAAATTTAAAGTCAATTATTAGAAATTAAAAACAAAAAAAATGTAACGGTTTTATTGAAAAAGAGAACGAATTAATGTTTCTTAACTCTATCATCCTTTATGCAGCTTTCGACTTAACCTTTCTTTTTTTTATCTATCAACCATTTAAACAAAATATAAAATGTGGTATTTCAGCCGACCATATAACCCAGAGACAAAAGGAGATCGGTAACTGACTTACGTTTTATCCTCCGGATACCTAAAACTTTATTTTACCGCTACCTCGTGTATGTGAATAAATGAGAAAAAATAACAACAAAAATGAGGTGGTAGCACCATATTTACTGTCATAGTATTTGTAAAAACACGCTTGTGGGCTGTGTCATTTTGACAGCTCGGTTTCCCATCTCCCTTTTAAACTCATCTGTGATATAACAGTTTTCCGTTACTCAAACTCTTTTTCTTTGGTACCCATATTGAAGGGGCTGCGAAAAAAGTGAACCTTTCACTATGTTGGATTTTCAAACGAAGAAATCTGTTATTGCAATCAGTTAAATAAAAGCAATACAATTGATATTTAATTGTTCTCCTGATACTCGTTTATTGCGATCCGGAAAATATAAGCACAAAAAATAGCGGTAGGAGAGGCGCATCGTTCTCACTCAAACATGAAATAATTATCGTAGTCAGATCTTACAATCTTAAACTCGTCCACGGTGCGTTTAACCAGTTCAACCTGGATATCGGTGATTTATCCAAAGCTCGTGAGGTACTAAACCTGAGCTTGGAAGAAAACTACTTCCTTATGGACGGAGATTTGAACGCAAAACATGGAAGTTGGACATCTCAAACATAATCCAAGAGATAATCATCTTTTCGATCAAGTATGAGTGTGATCTTGTTGGTGAAGGTCCCCCTGTGCTGTTTGTCATACATGACTAAAAATTAAGGCAACAAATACTGCAATGTCCCAAGGGCAATAAGATTTTTTGGTCATTTTGTAAAAAATATGAAGAATTCTTTTTCTTCCTCGGTCCCAACGCTCTCTCGCGAATGCTAACCTTTTTATAAGGCAGTTCGCCACCAACCCTTCGCTGCCAGAGAGTGCCATGACTCCGCCTGTTCCTGTGCTTGTCAATGACTCCATTATGACACACTTCAGAGTCCCAAAAAGATTCTCAGCATACATAAATCCGCTGGTCGACGGTTGGTATCCATGCTATTATTCTGAAGAGGTGTTCTTCCACGATGGAAAAAGCCTTGGGAAATCTAATCTATTCCTGTTCTTCTGAGCTCTGTCTCTCGAACAGTTGGAGAAAACAGCATTTGTCCAGCCTAAGTTGCCAAAAAAATGGTGAATTTGCTTCTCCCTCCAATTGCACTAAACGTTCCTTTCTTTCTAAAGGTCATGAAAATCGCTGATAAAGATTATCAGCTTAAGAATTATCTCGAGATTCTCGGTATGTGCATCACTGACCACCTCTTGTGGAATGAACATATATGCGATGTCGCCAAAAATGTCGCAAGATGTCTAGGTTTCTTAAGACGATGCAGGAAATTTGTTTCCCCTTCTGATCTGGCTATCATCTGCAAAACGTACATACGCCCAGACATCCTAAGTTTGAGTATACATCACACGTCTGGGCTGGTGCTCCAGTGACGTACTTAAGACTTCTGGACAGTGTCCAAAAAAGAGCATTCAAGATGATTTTTGATCAAACCATCGTTAAGTCATTTACATCTCTTGAACATCGGTGTAATGTCTCATGTCTCACCCTATTTTACCGTTACTTCAACGGTATATGCTCTAGTGAAATAGCCCGTTACATTCCTCCCCTTAAGATATTCAACTGTAATGCCCGTGTCTCCATGAATGCCCATCAGTTCACCCTTGAGCCCAACTTCGGTCGTACTGTCATGTACAGAGAATTGTTCTTTAGCCGTACCATGCGAATGTGGAACTCTCTTGCTCAGTCTGTCTTCCCCAATTATTGTAATATTCTAGAATTCAAAACCAACCGACAACTCCTTTTACATCCTCTATCATTTCCCTAATACTCGCCTTGTGGTCTTGGCATATAAAGGGTAATGAAAAAAGTCCTTGAATGCGCGTTTATTATAAACACAAAAACTGTTTGTAGTGTTGAATATGGTGTCGACATGTTGGCGATACCACAGTAACAATAACTGACAAGGTGGGTAGTCACCCTCGAAACTGCTAACAGACAGTTGAATACAACAGTGACCACTGCGGACTCAGTTCTGACCGAGCGTGTGGAATTGGATGAATACGTTCCAACGCAATCTTACTACAGTAAGATGCGCTGGCCTCGTTTCAACGCCCTAGCGAGAGAACTTTGTTCGAATGACGTAGCTCCACCAAATAACAAAAACATAATGGACAACAGATGGACGAATCAATAAAACGAGCAATAAAGCGGAATGGAATGGAACAATACCCAAATACAAAGAACGTGACCAAAATAACGTCTACAAAAACTCGACTATAGACTGCTGACGAGACTATAAAACTTGTACAGACGATTCACGAACCAACACGACCCGGAGATTAGGGCGCTGAAGTCGTCAATCAAAATCACGATTCAACTGGGAGCATGAGAAGCGTGCGATCGAAGTGATAGAAGGATGTCACAAATGGAACGAGGTTCGAAAGTTCTACAAAAAGGTGAAACAATCCAGGGCTTATACACCCCGAACTCAAGACTGTAGAGACCATCATAGGAACATCGTCGTGGAAACGCAGTCATTGCTGAGGGTATGGAAAGACGATGACGAACAAAACTCCGTCAGCAATACAGAACCATTCAATTTGGATGCAGAAGGCCAACAATTCCACCCACACGACAAGGACGAAGTGAAGATAGCGATATCTAAACTTAAGTCGAACAAATCCGCTGGAGCCAACGGGCTAGCCGCTGAACTGTACAACACAAGAACACAACTGGAGATCATAAAAAATTCCCTGAAATTTCCCATTTTGAGTTGGTGAAAATCAAAAGTTTTAAGGGTCTGATAAAATTTAAAAAGATTTTTGCTAGAAGTACTTTTAGTGCTTGTTTATGAAACTGGGCTTAAGACTTTTATTTTTCTTAAATTAACATTTTCGCTTCCTCTTTCAATTTTTAAAAAAATATCTTAATATCCGTTTCCTGTTTCTGAATTCCGATCTCGAGTTTTTGATTTGCGATTTTCATTTGCAAATTTTCAATTGTATATATGAATATGATAGCTTGCCTAACGAAAAGTGTGCCAGGCTATATTAAATTTAACTTTATTTTAATCAATTACTAACTCCTCCTTCACCCATACATTAAAATAAAACTTTGTGCCACATAGCCATATGTGTAAGTGGGCTTGAGACAAGAAAAAAATTGTATGGGAGAGGGGGGCCTATTCCCCCCGTTTAGCCAGGAGGGGCAGTTTTCTGAAAAATTGGCTAATTTTTTTCTAAAAAATATTAAAATTCAACGGCTTCATCTACAACAACGTGTTATACCTTTCTGCAAAGCCAAAAACATAGGCTTTCATTTTGTATTTAAATTTATTTGTTTTAAATAATAGTTTTAGAAAAAATAATTTTCAAACTCAAAATTTTGCAAAAAAAAAAAATTGTTAAATTTTTAGTTAATTTTTTTCAAAATTTCATGTGATTAAGTACTTATTTTGCATTCAACATTCAATACTGTCAATAATTTTGAATATAAAAAACAGTAACGTTAAAATAAAAAAGTTTTTTTTAAAAGCAAAAAGTGATTTTGTTTTTTTCTTTATATCTCGACAATGGCAAGGTATTTTTCAATCCGGTTTACTGTGTTCGACTAAAAATTAAAAACAGCATTGAATGTTGAAAACAAAATTAGTACTTAATAACATAAAATTTTGAAAAATTTAGTTCGAAATTTAAGAAATTTTTTTTTTTCAAAATTTTAAGTTTGAAAATTAATTTTTCTAAAACTGTTATTTAAAACAATTAAATTTAAATACAAAATGAAAGCCTAAGTTTTTGGCTTTGCAGAAAGGTATAACACGTTGTTGTAGATGAAGCCGTTGATTTTTAATATTTTTTTTAAAATAAGCCAATTTTTCAGAAAACTGCCCCTCCTGGCTAAACGGGGGGAATAGGCCCCCCTCTCCCATACAATTTTTTTCTTGTCTCAAGCCCACTTACACATATGGCTATGTGGCACAACGTTTTATTTTAACATATGGGTGAAGGAGGAGTTAGTAATTGGTGTTTCTGGTTTTGATCTTCAAATTCCAGTTTCCTGTTTTCGAACGTGTCGGTTTAGTTTAGTTTATTTATTTATTTAGTTTTTTTAAATGGTCGTCACTTCCGTCTGAAAAAATCTTAATAACTCTCTTAATCCAAAAAAAAAGCTAAGCACCTATTTTAATCTGTGAATGGTGTAGAAGTTCTTTATTTTTCATATTCCCATTTCTGTTTGTAAGAAAACAAAATTCTTACTGTCATAATAACGGTGCGTACCCCCTTCCTATCTCTCCAAATATATTATGAATTCACCACGTCTAGGTAATTCTTCGCGCATGTTTTCGTATACAGCCCATGGGGTGCCATTATTTGAACGCATAACTCAGACAAAGTTGTTAACACCTCCAAACAAAATGAAGAACTGATTCTTAAATAAACAAAGTTTTATTTATTTAATGCGAAACGAAAAAAAAAACGCCTCAGCTGTGTGGTCGACTGGGAATTATTATTACTTTTTCAATTGTGTTTACTCTCAAACGCAAATGCTTTTTGTTTTTGTTTTTTTCGCTTAGATCATCATCATTACAGTTTTGTTTGCATTCAAAATTTTAAACATTCATCTCTCAAGACTTAATTAATTTAAATAAAATGTTTGAAAGATTATCTCACCTGTACGGACTTTGAGTCAGTTGGTAGGACTTGACAACTAATGGCCGTTTGATGTATTTGTTTGGCCTGTTTGGTTGCTTCTTGCCATATTCTTAAATAAACAAACAGCATGCAAATCCAAACAAGACAGAAAACAGGTGTTATTATTCCCATTATATACCACGGCGGCAGTACTTCATTGAATTCACACTTGGTGGCGGTGGCCCAGCGATTTCGAAATAACGGAATCGAAGCTATTGTCGCTCCTACGATCCAGCCTAAAGCAATGACACACACTGCGATTCGCCTTGTCACAAATCTATTCACAAAAAAAAAAAAAAACTATTTTTTTAACGGTTAAAATGCTTCGCGCTCAACTCACCGTCTATAATGCAAGGGGAACACTATCGCAATGTATCGATCGATGGCTATGGAAATAAGATTCCACATGGAAATACAACATGCGAAAATTATTATCCAGAATCGCAATAAGCAAAGGCATTTGGATTTTCCGAAACCCAAACCAAGGAAAAAGGTCAAGTGATAGGGCAGGGTGAGACCGACAATTAAATCAGACACTGCGAGAGAAAGTATGAACAAATTCGATACAACCGCACGCAATCGACGACATATCCGAACTGCAATTATAGTCAGCAAATTACCGCCAACTATGAACACTAAAAGAACCACATGCACAACGATCCATGCTATCATTTCCGCACTGAAGCTGAATACCTTTGTTTCGGCGTCCAGATTGAATTCATCGACGACGATGGTTTCAATCTCGTTACAAACTGCATTTTCACAAATTGTTGTTTCCATATTTTCCAAAAATTCAATAGTAAAATTTTAAAAGCAACATTTTCTTGGGTTATGTGGTATTTAATTTTTTTTTAGCGAATCAACCGTTAAAACACTCCACACGCTATCGTTGGCGAATAACGAATGTTTCCTCGGTTTGAACAATTTACACCTCTGTCGACAAGACACTTCTAATGATTCAATAATTTTGCGTGTAGTTATACAGTTATTCAAAGGATGGGACATTGATAGAGTTGTTATTCTTTATTGCGGTGGTAAAAGAGTGTCACCACAAATTTTTATTTATCTTCCGGACTGCATTGGGGGTGGTTTAAAAGTGTTGCCACTTAAAATAATTATAGGGAAATTGTTCATAATATTATGTGTAGTTCGGTTAAGACAAGTTAACGGTAATTAATTATTTAAAAAGTTCTTTTTTGCATGAAAACCATTCATTTTGACATATTAATTTCCGCAACTCATATCATACAAGGGGGAGCTGGTGTTTGTTATATTATAACTCGTTACTGATGACGTTACAAAATAGGTCCGTTCTTTTACTTTTTCGGCATTTTTTGTAAAAGGGGAATGAGGAGTGGGGATGAAGTTTGGGATACTCCCAAAAAGTAAAAGAACACTTGATAGCCTAAATCTCGCAAATGCACAAAATTATGTCAAACGTCAACAAAATTCAATGTACTTCTTATGATTTGACTTCTTCCTTACTTATGGTGGCGCTGCAGTCCAAGTCGGACCAGGGCCTCACCCAACAAATTTCTCCAACCAGCTCGATCCCTAGCTAGCTGTCTCCAGTTTCGCTCGCCAAGTTGGTTCAGGTCCTGTACCACCTGTGTGCTCCACCTGAGTCGTGGTCTTCCTCTTCTGCGATGTCCTTCCGGGTTGAATTCGAAGAATCTACGAGCCGGAGTATTATTTTCCATTCGCTCAACATGACCACACCATCTAAGTCGTTGGACCTTAATTTTACTGGCTAGTTCAGTGTCGCTGTACAGCTCATACAGTTCTTGGTTAAATCTTCGTCTCCATTCTCCATTAATGCAGACAGGACCAAAAATCACTCGAAGAATTTTTCTCTCAAAGCAGCGCAAAGCGTTTTCATCAGATGTTGTCATAGTCCATGTCTCTGCACCATACATGAGGACCGGGATGATGAGGGTTTTGTAGAGTGTCACTTTAGTTGTTCGGGAGAGGACTTTACTACTCAATTGCCTTTTTTGGCAAGAGTGATTCTTCGTTTGATTTCAGCGCTGGTGTTGCTGTCTGAGTTGAAAGTGGACAGGTATACAAAGTCCTTAACTACCTCGAAGTTAAATCTGTCTATGTTGACGTTTGCTCCAAGACGTCGATGTTGGTAATCCTTCTTGTCGACAACATTAACTTGGCCTAGCCCTCGTCAACCGCTAGACCCATCTTCCTGGCCACCATCTCAAGACTCACAAACGCTCCACTGACATCACGCTGTGTTCTTCCAATTATGTGAAATATCGTCTGCGTATCCTAGTAGCTGGACGGACTTTTGAAAGATTGTGCCTCTGGTGTTGACATTGGAGCTTTGAACAATCTTTTCAAGAATGATGTTGAAGAAATTGCATCGCTTTGTCTAAAACCTTTTTTGATATCAAAAGCGTCTGTTAGGTTTTTCCGGCCTTGATGGAACAGCGTGAATTTTCCATTGTCATCTTACACAGACGGATAAGTTTTTCTGGGATGCCAAAACTAGACATTGCTCTATATAGTTGGTCTCTATAGACGCTGTCATACGCGGCCTTGAAATCTATGAAAAGGTGGTAGGTATCGATTTGAAGCTCCTGGGTCTTCTCCAAGATCTGCCGTAGGGTGAATACTTGATCGATGGTGGACTTTCCAGGTCTGAAGCCACATTGATATAAGGACCCATCAGGTAGGCGATGTTTAGGAGACTTATACCTCTGTAGTTTGTGCAGTTCAGGGGATCTTATTTCTTGAGGATCGGGCACACGATGCTGAGGTTTCATTCGTCGGGCATGCTTTGTACAGTCCGTCTGCTCCAGCGGCTTTGTTCGACTTAAATTTAGATATCGCTATCTTCACTTCGTCCATGTGGGGTGGGTGGAATTGTTGGCCTTCTGCACCCAAATTGAATGTTTCTGTATTGCTGACGGAGTTTTGCTCGTCATCGCCATTATACAGCTTGGAAATGTGGTCTTTCCATATACTCAGCACTGGCTGCGGTTCCACTACGATGTTCCCATGATGGGTCTCTACAGGCGTCGGTTCGGGGTGTATAAGCCCTGGAGGTTTGTTTCACCTTTTTGTAGAACTTTCGAACGTCGTTCCTGTTGTGACATCTCTCTATCTCCTCGATCACGCGCTTCTCGTGCTCCATTTTTGTTCTTTCTGAGGAGTGTATGCTCCTCTCTCCTTTTCTGCTCGTAGAGCTCACGAGCTGCTCGTGTCCTTCTTTGCAGCGCCGCTTTGTATGCCTCTTGTTTAACTGCGTGCGCTCGCCGGCACTCATCGTCAAACCACGGTTTCGTTGTGGTGGCCATGTAAACCCCATCACTTCAGAGGCGGCATCGCTGATGGCTGCTTAGTAGTGTTGCCACTGGTTCTCTTATTTTTTATGGTGGCAGCAAAGGTGGAGATTTTCGGAGACACGATCGGAAAAGAATCTACAAAACTCTTGCGATTGAAGCCGTTTGACGCCGAATTTCCTCCTAGCATTTTCTGGTGTTGGCCTTGATCCGAATATCCGCATTCGTACCTTGGCTACTACAAGGTAGTGGTCCGAGTCGATGTTGGCACCTAGGAATGTGCGGACATATTGCACGCTAGAGAAGTGTCGTGCGTCGATCGCAATGTGATCAATATGGTTGACGGTTGATTGATCAGGAGATTTCCATGTCCCCTTGTGGATATCAAGATGTGGGAAACGCGTACTTGCTACCATTACGTCTCGCCCCGCAGCTAAGTCGATTAGCCTAAATCCGTTATGGGCGGTGGTGTCGTGTAGGCTATGTATTTCTTATGGTGTGAAAAACTCACAAAATTTCCCACAAGAATTTTTGCATGTAAGATCGGGAGATAGGGGAAATATTTTTCTCCTTCAAATGTGACAGAAGTTACAAAAATCTTGAGTAAAAGAACAAAAAAGTGTGAGAATTTAGGAATTTTAGGGAGGAAAAGAGCAGACAGCTCTTGAAGAGCCAAGGCCTAAGTAAGTGGCGTACAAAAACAATTCTCTGGGTGCGTGAGAAAAATTGAGGGGACGTGCAATTTATCGCAGATTCCGAACGGCTAAGTTGAGAAACAATTTATCATGACAGATTCATACTCTTGAAAATTGTATCAGTTCTTCGCAAGAGGCAATACCCGTGAAAGATGAAATACAAATGATGTGGGCAACCCACACGACGTTCTGCTAGCAGCCAACGCACCTAACCGGTAAGCCGAAATGAATGAATGCAAACTAAAAGATTGTCGGTTTCTATTTTTGATGGTTGGGCACCTCTAGAGGAATCGATTTACTCGGTAAAAGCGAATTACACATGTTTGTAGATAAGATGTTTTTCTATATTATTTTTGGAATTGTATCTAAATACTGCGTGGGAATAAATTAAGACAAACACACAACGATGACACTGTAAATGATAAATCTCAAATTCAGGAAATCTATTAGAAAAAAACCATACCGTTATCAGAACCCAATAAGTGCTTTCGATTTGATATCACTGCCAGATGAAGGTTATCAACTTGATAATCTGGTGATTTTGATAAGCTGGAAAAGCGCGGTAATTGTTTTTTGCTCATGTAATAAAATTGTTTACAAACTGGTAGCTCTTGGTAGATTCTAGTAAATACCCGAAATAATATTCACTTGCACTTTCATGCAGCCGCATTTTAAGATTATGAAAGCTTTGTCGGCTGGTATTTGTTTGTCTAGTGAACGAACGAGAACGTAAACAGGAACAAAGTCCGTCGAAACATTGACGCACAGGGAAAAATACCGCTAGCCCACACTAGCAGACGCATATTAGTTGCACGGTTTGATAGGCCAAATATAAAGTGATTGCCAGACAGCTAGGCGATACTCTATCAACAACAATCCTTTTTGACTTCTTCTTTTGAGTGGGTATTGTAGACTTTTTTCTAAAAAAAACGGCTAAAATAGACAAATGTTCACCTTCTCTAATCGTTATCTGTTGCATCAATTTTTCAGGGCGCCTTCCGCGTAGGTTGTGAACATGTCTTAAAAACTCTGCGAAAAGAAAGGGAAACCTTACTAACACTCTTGGAAGCTTTTGTCTACGACCCACTGGTCGATTGGGCAGTTGGTGATGATGGTACAACCACTAGCACTCGTTCTACATCTGCGTTGGCAGCTGCAGCCAAAATTACAGCCCTGAAAGCAGCATCGGTAACAAATAATTCCGACGATACTAAAAAGAAGAAAAAATGTGATGACAACAGGAAACCCGAACTCGAAGTGACAAGGAACACTATTCTTGCCCGTTTTACCGAAATCAAGCCCTATTGGACACAATACAGGTAATCTACTCATTCAATGTCAAACACTAAGCAAACTAAATAAACAATGGATTCATTTACAGGGATGAAGTGATTTGCAAACTTCAACAAGTCCTCAACTATCTGAAAGACCTCGAGGACAACCGGGAAAGCATTCATCAAAGTGAAATGAAACGTGATGCTCTAACCAAACAACTGGCCATGATTCGAGAGGTTGAAACCCTCGGAACAGCAATGGGAAGTCATGCTTTAAACACCATTTCCCAAAGATACAGTTTGTATAAGAAATCTGCAGATGAGTTCACAGCGGTCAGATCCAACATAACCAAATACCAAGAAGATCTTCGTGCCAGTACCACATTGTACTTCCATAGTCTACTCGGCGATAGTTGTTTAGGAGAATTAAACTCTCTGCGTCGAATCATCCAATGCCCGAAGCCCACCAATGAGTTTGATGTTGTTAAGGAACTCCTGGAAAACAGTGCCCAAAATGTCTTGTATGGCAAGTCTGACTTTGCTCGCAAAGAAATGGACAATACTTTGCAGCAACAGGAGAAGGCGGCGTTCATGTGTGCCGATGCTATCAATCAGTACATTCATGTGATGCGATTTTACCCGCACTCGAAGCTGAGAAAATCTGGACTAATCAAATATGAGAGATTGTATCGCGATTTATTGGAGGGCCACAAGGAACCCGCACAAATAAGGGACGAATTGCATATTCTTGCAAATGAAGAACTCATTTTGCGGAGTTCTCCGGTGTTTGTTGATTCGGTTGTGGGCTATGCAACTAAATTGGAACAGATATGGATCGAAGGTAATTTTGCATTGAGAACATTCAACATTCCGAATGAGCAGAATATCGTAGCGGTAAGTTTTAACTGATTTTCAAACACTCGCACAAATTGATTCAATTTTCTTTCTCAGGACCAGCAAAGCACTTTGAACGACAATAGAAATCGTTTTCTGAACATCGGCATCGATGCGGTTCAAGCTCTGCGATTGGCCACACTCAAGCACATCGTCCAATCGAATGGCGAGATGTTCATGTTCGAAACATCAACCGTTGATGTTCTTGACTATCAAATCAACTACATTCAATATTTACAGAGTTCGCAATATATTTTTGAGCTCTCTCCTGATGTCATAGACACACTGGCAGCTCTCGAAACGGCTTTCCTGGCAATCAGGTCACTCAAAATTGCGTCACATTGCAAAATCCCATCTTTATTAACTGAACTTTTCATGATGAATGACGACGAGGATCTATTGATGATAATTGAGCATGCAATTCGTGCCGATGCCATTGGGAAGCATGAAGCGTGCTTCAGAAATGAAATGTGGGGTTTAAAAACGTCCAGACTGAAGTATGTTCTAAGTGAAATCGAATGCTTCTTTGCAAACTGCCAAAAAACACTGAACGATGCAAAAACGTGTCTGAAATCAGCCACTAACTGGGATCAATTTTTGTCATCTCCATTGCACATAAACTTCCAAAAGATAACCACAGAACTCTTAAATCCCACAGCTCAGGACTTCTTTGAGCAATACAAACTATTTGCTTTATCACAGACCTTCGCCATAGCCAAAGAGCAGGCAGAATCTCTTTGTAATAGTCATCTGGACCAGGTTTATGAAGTCAGGTCGATTGGACAACCAATTCTTAAATTTATCAATGGGCTTCAAGAGAAATGCCTCAATGGCCTGACATCTCTAGTTGGTGCCATTGTCATCGATGACTTGAACTCTAGATACCTGCAGGGCTTCTCAGATATCCAAAGTCTGGAAATGCACATTCATACAGCAACAGATCTTGCCGAAAGTATGTTTGTTTGCCATCGGCGTCAGTGTGGACTGCAACTGATGCAGACACAACTCGATTTGCAATTAGAGATCGTAGAACATATGACCCTGATTGCTTCGGCGCACTTTTGGTCCAACGAATTAAATCTGCGTGCCCATGGACCGCCGTTTGGACATATTATCCCGAGGGAAAAGCTGTTGACAACAATGCAAAGCAGCAGGCAGAGTCTTTCGGTTTGGAAGATCACCATGGAGAAGATTCAGGCCGAAATCGATGAAAACACCTGTGCTATAATTCCTCGGCTCAAGTGGGCTGCAGGAGCCAATCCCAGTATTGTTGGGGTCAAAGAGAAATTCGAAGAACTGTCCCATATCCAAATGGAAAGATACCGTGCCCACACAAGTTTATCGAATACTCTAATAAAATTGACCGAAGTTGTAGTTCAATTTGAACTCTTCCGAGCCAAGAACAAGGAAGTCGATGGTATATTTTTGGATGCAGTAAGAAAATGGGAAGAAACGTGTGCTGCCGAAAGGCGTCACGCTTCTCTGATTACTCCCACTGAACAGGCCATTGTACAGCTGCTCGATCCAGAAGGGGCAGTCGATCAATGTTGGATCGACAATATATCGGGGCTGCTCGATGAGATGACCTATGCTGTGCACAGACAGATAGCCGATTTGGAGAAATGTGCTCAAAGTATTCAAGAACAAGTATTCGGGTGTTCGAGCGACCTTCAATCACTGATGGACACACAGTTGAGAGTTGATATACGGCAAATGCTGAAGCTTTTCTCCAAGGTGGACAACGAGAGTCAAAGCACCGCGCGTGTAAGGGAGTTCCAATATATTTTCCGACAGTTCTTTGCTCAGCTGAACGATCTCAATATGAAAATTCTATGTCGCGACTTTGCTGAGGCCAATGTGCGGCAGATGTTCGAGCAAGCAAACGATTTGATACGAGACGTCGAGCAGAATCATACTGATCTCATTGATCTGGTGGAAGATTTCCATGCTGATTCGATGGATCGCCGGAATGTTGCAGGCGGTCCAAGTCCCATCGATGCAAAGAAAGGTGAAGATAATTTTTTTTTTGTACCGGGCACAAATTTATCTTTCTTGTTTCAGGAAATCAACGTGAACAAAAACGTAACGCCTATGCCGTATCGGTTTGGAAAAGGATTCGCATGAAATTGGAGGGCAGAGATCCCGACCCGAATCGTCGGTGCACGATTCCCGAACAAGTTGACTATATGATTCGCGAGGCAACAAATCCCGACAATCTGGCTGTATTGTATGAAGGCTGGACCCCATGGGTTTGAACAAAGTCTCCCTACAAGTAGGACTATGCGTTGTCCTGGGGCTCATCTCAAATACATACAAAAACAACAAAACTTGAAACAAAAAAAAAAACAGAAAAAAACAAAAAGAGAAAAAAAACCAATCAAAGAAACAATTAGCCGAAAATTAAAAAAAAAAAAGTTACATACAAATCGAAGAGTTTGGAAACACGCTTACGTACCTACCACTCCAGACCGAATATCAGATTATCAAATTACTTGCCATCGTTTATGCCACCCATTTAAAGTCTCGTCGTCGTCGTCCTTTAGCCATTCAATTATATCGTAGCAATATTGGATGTGGGGAGCGGTCTAAGCATCTAAATTTTGTTAAACAATCAAAACAAAAATTATTATTGTGTGCTGCTGCTGCCGATTCCGATATAAATAGTGCTTGAGATCTGAGATGTAATTAAATTGGAATTTCATGCGTGCAGATGTGTTAAAGGTGTTAATCTCATCCAGGCATCTGGGCTTGAATTCTATTCTAACCGGGGTTTCAAAATGGGGGGCGCCCAGTGCAGTCGGTGTCTCTTAAGAAGCAATGGAGGACGGAAATATATATATTTTTTTCTTTTTGAAATAAATCTCTTTTCTCTTATTTACTTTATAATGTAATCAAAATTTAATTAGTAGCTCTTTATGATTTGTTTCTTTAGTTAAAATGAAAACAAAACAATACAAAATTTCAAATAAAACTTACAAAAAAAAAGTATTTGTTCTTAGCCAAATTTAACTTGGCTATTTTAGGAATAAGCGCTTTAGAACGTCCAAGTGCAAAAAAAAAACTATCTCCCGAAATTTTTAAAATCACTCAATACATCGATCTTTAAGTGTTGTGAAATGTGAATTACAAACAAAAAAAAAAAATATCAGGGAATTCTCAAACGATTAACACGAACACATATTAAACATACATTCAAACAGTAACAAAGCGCCGAACCCAAACAATGGTTTCCTTAACGGCCAACGAACAACCACCCTTTTGACAAATATTGCTTCGCAGTCCATCCTCATATTAGATACAAAAAAAAATACAACTGCTCCAGGTGAGGCTCGAACTCACAACCCCGGCATTGCTCATCGAATACTGTCTATAAGTACCGTGCGCTAACCAATTGCGCCACTGGAGCTATGTTAATGTGCTGGTCAATGTTACATTTCAACCAAGATGACGAGTTTTTTTTCGCATTCAGTATTATCTTTGTATATGGAAACATAAGTTGCCGCACGCTCTGGTGACTTTTTAGGTGGATGTACCTCCGCACTTGTTTAGATTGTCGCTAGCAGTTATTCGCCCGTATTTTTATATTTTAAAGCGAATCTGTGACGATGATTATGACAGGAGAGAGGATAGAGAAAAGAGGAATATGGAGAATGGAGAAGAAAAATGAGTGAAGAGCGAATTCTTTTTTTGTATTTGGTTCTTTGTTGTAATTAAAGAAAAAGCGAAAACTTAGAAACAAAATAAATTTAAGAACTGCACAGCTTAAACAAGATTTGCGATGTTGTCATCTTCGTAATAAAAATGGATGTGTGTTAATTGTATGTCACATTATCAGACTCACTAAAGGCCCAACAGATGTTTGTGAAATTCATGTGATACTGTTTATTCAGTGATGATTCTGTGAAAAAATAATGGAAAACCTCATGGGAAGTGGAAAAACTGGAAAAACCAAACAAAAGTCGGAAATTAGATAATTTTTGGAATTGGACACTATTTTAATGACTGATCAGTTATAACAAGATGGGAAGGCTTGCTGTCAAAATGACATTTGCCTACAAGAAGGAGCAGGTAAGCTGTAAAGCACTATTCACATGAGCACGACCACGGAACGACGAATGAAGGAGAAAAGTGATTTCAGATACGTTTGGAGCCGTATTCTTAAATTGTCAACAAAACGATAAAAGTGAAGTTAATGTTTGATTTGTGATGCATAAATTAAATGTTTAATTCTCAAATTGTTAATAAATTTGAGAAAACAAATTATTCGTCGCGAAAAGTATTGTAGTTGTATACGAACTGCAAACTGTATTCGTTTCCACAATCATCCACACTCCCAACGAACAAAATATTGCGCGGTATAACCTCAAAATTCATTCTTGCCTTGTGTTTTGGTTGTTCATTCGCGACGAATTAAAAACTCTCATGAGAAAGAAATGTCAAAATCGACGAATTTTCGTTCATTCGTTGGTCGTGTTCGTTGCTCATGTGAATAGTGCTAAGAGTATGCGTATGTGTGTAACACAAACTAAAAGAGGCAGGTTAGCTGTAAAAATATCCTTTTATTGTAACAATGCTAAAATTGCCTACATAATAAAAAGCAAAAAGAATATATAATACCTAGAGTCGCGACTTCGGGTGTTCTCTTTTTGCCTATAAGCTGCAATTTGGTCGTTTTGTACTAACCCAGTGAGAATGTGTTAGTTTTCCAATGCTTTTTAAATGAAAGACTGCACCAATACATTCGCACTGAGTTAGATATAATGCTCAGGTTTGAGTCGAGGTGGGTTTCATGGGCTCAGATTTCGAAAATAAGATTCCGTGCAGCTCAAAATTTTCAAAAAAAAAAACTTAAAAATACAAAAAAATGCATGTAACATAAAAAATAAATACGTTATACATATTGTTTTTTTGCACTTTTAACATATAATTGCACTATAATTTACCAATATTTGTATCAAAAATCTTAATAAATCCTTAAAAAAAACACAAGGGGAAATCGAAATAGTACGCAAACAATCGTGCGTTTAGTCTCCTACATCGTACTTGCTGTGGTGAAAGTCTGTCACTTTAGGCCAGTGTTACCGCAGGGATAAATATTTTCGAGTCCCAGAAGCTTGAAAAACGAGTCATTTACAAAAAAAAAAGTCCACGCTAAAAAAAAATTCTTAGTAATTGTACCTATCTGTGTCTGCAAAAAAACGATTCAAACGTGATAAAAACGAGTCCCGGAGTCAAGGAAGAAAAAACGAGTCCATTTTGACTCTATAGAGGCCATGTGGTAACACTGCTTTGGGCAACAGGAAAAAAATTTACTCACGGCTGAGTACTCACTCTTTTTTACCTCTTACACAGATTCACGGACACGAAAAAAGGGAGGATTGTGAGAGTTTACCTCAGAAAAATGTTGAGAGTGTTTTCGGCAAGGGAGGAAAAGGTTGCGACTATAGGTATTATGATGGCGTTTTTAATTGACAATTTGGAAGTTAAAAAAGCATTCTAAATGCTTTCAATTGGGCAAAAATGGCAGTTCGATTCTCAAAAGAAGAGAATTCCCTTCTGATTTTAAAAACCAGAATGCTTTTTTTTAGATTCCAGATTGCCAACTACAAACGCCCCTAATGCTTTTAGCAAGTTCAAAGTTGACCCTCATTTTATGCATTTTGATTTTTGACGTTAAGAACAAAATATTTTTAACAGTAAATATACTTACACCCGGAACGTACATTTTGGAGTGTCATCTCGCGATAGCTGTCAAAGTTTTCTTGACGCAGGACGTGACAAAAACTTGCAATTTTTCATTTTTCGCAGTTTGAGAATAATTTTCCCCCCAAACTTTATTGAAAAAAAAATATTTCAATTAGAATTTAACAAACTCTCCATAAAATACAAGTAACCATAAATCCAAGAATGTTAGCAAGAAAAAAAACATTAAAGGAAAACATTGAAAAATAGTATTTGCAGCAGTGTTTTTGTTTGTATTGCCACGGAATCATTGCTTTGTTTTTGAAAGAAAAAGTTCTATATTTACCATCTTATCTGCCTTTTTTTTTACAAAACGTAATGCTTTTCTCTGGAAATGAGCTGGTTTGATACAACTAGACTGGCGAGTTTAACCAAACACGCACTTAAAGAAGCCCAGAAACAAATCGACAAAGCCCTGGATATCCAAGATGACCTCGACGAAGATCCCACAGCCAAAGAAAAACAAATGAACCCAAATGCTGTACCCGCTGATGCGGACGTTGTTGTTACTACGCTGCCGTCGGAGAAAAGTAAAACTGCTCCTACTACTCCTGTCACACAAATGCATCCACTAGGTTTAGCCAAGTCTACAGATTCTCAAGCAGCATGGGGCTCGTTTACGGGATCTTTCTTCGAGAATCCAAACGCCAAGGAGATGATAACAACTCCGCCGAAAAGTGGTGGCCAGAGGCATTCGGTAACAATAACTGAGCCTCTTTTGTCTAAGCGCGAGTCAGTCACTTCGAATTCGGACTCTATTGATTTGTTATCTTCCCCGACTTCGCCCAGTACAGTACCCACTTCTCCATCGGAAAATATCATCAACTCGGAGTCAATTGAACTAATTACTACTCCAACTTGCAGCAGTGAACTCATTAGTCCCGACTCCAATGCCTCTCTTCCTGAAAGCATTGTTATCATCGGAAGCGAAGGCGATCACGATGACGATGACGATTCCATGTCGTACAGTACAGTTATGGGTGAAAGCGCTTCGAAAGCAGCCGAAATGGTTGTAATTCCAGGTAGGTATCAGTTGAATAATTTTGAGAAGCTAAAATTCAAACTATCCTTTCAGCAAATGAAGTTAAATCTTCTTCGGAGTCATCTAAACCCAGCAACATTCCCAAATCACAGAACATCACTGTTGAAGAAGCCCTCTTTGAATCCCAGACCGTTAATTCGGACTCGACACAGAGCTTCGAAGACGTCCAAATGGTTGAAGCCTCCTCCGTTCTATCTGACGAAAAGGATCTTGTCAAAATCAATTCTGGTCCCTCATCTTCTGGCCATAATTCAAACGACGAAATCGAAACAACCACATCCTCGGACATAGAAATAATCTCCAATCCCAATGGAGACTCTAGCAGTGCCAATAGCGCCAGTCGTACGAGTCCCCTCAAGCAAGCCAAGGGGGTTTTCCCACCGCCGACTAAAAAAGGTCACTTTCGAGAGCCTTCCGAGGTCTCCACAATATCCGAGGACTCACAGTCCGACACCGAGAAACTCATGCATCGTATCAGTGAGTTAAGCGAGATCCTGGAATCGCGAGAACTCCGTCTGCTGGAGATGGCACGTCAGAATGCCACTCTGCAAGAGAAAAACAACGAAATCCAAAGCCAGTTGGATGTAATGAAACACAAAACAGAACATCTCGATAGCGAGGAAAACACCCAACGGCTGTCGGCTCTCGAAAAAAAATTCCAAATGAGTATTCGTGAGCGGGACGGTTTACGCTTGCAACTGAAAGCCGCCAAAGAAGAACTCCAATCGAAAATTCCCAAAAATGATTTTACCCAAGTGGTTGCCGAAAAGGATCAAATGATTTCCGAACTACGACTAGAAGGCGAGAAACTGGCCAAAGAAGTGCTCCAACATTCGAATATCATCAAAAAACTTCGTGCTAAGGAAAAGACCAGTGAAGCCGTCCTTAAACGGAATAAGGAACAAATTTCCGATCTAACCGAAGAAGTCGAGCGATTGAAGAAAACTCTTAATGCAAAAGAAGAAGTCGAACGTTCCCAGATCGAAGCGGTTCATAAGATTTCATCGGAGAAGCGCAAGCTCGAGGAAGAGAATACCAATGCCAAGAGTTTGATCGAGGATTTGACGTCCAATTTGAGTACAGTTCAGGCCAGTTTGGATGCGGCGAAAGTGGAGTTGCAAAATCGTAAACAGGTGCATTCCGATTTAACAAAGAACGCTCAAGAACTCCAAACACTCCGAAAAGAAAAGGAACAAGCTGAGTTGCATAGCCAAGATTTGGTGGCACAATTGAATGAAATGCGTGAAAAACTTCGCATCTCCGAAGCTGGCATGACCATGCGGGAGCAAAAACTCAGAGAGGAGAACTCTGAACTGTTGCGGCGACTAGAGGAATCCGAAATACGAGCGGAGAATCTAACTCAGGAAGTGAGTTTGACAACAATTCCACTCATGCGGCAGCTGGAATCTCTGCAATCGACACTCACAATGCGGACGAGTAATTGGAACAAGCAGGAGAAGGAGTTCTTAACCCAACTAGGTACCACTTAGTCTTTTTTTCTAAATTCAAAAGTAATATTTATTTGATTGGTTTGTAGAAATTTCACGGGCCCGCCTTCAAAGTCTGGAGAATGTCGAAAGCTCATTCAAAGAAAAGGTCAGCCTCCTGCAGTCGCGAATAGAAACCCTCGAAGAGAAACTCTCTGCGTCTCTGATGCAAGAAGAACAAACAAAAATAGCACTCCATCAAGCTGGACTTGAGAGCAAACTTACTGAAACAAATCTGAAAAGGTTTCTCACTTGTTTTGTTTGTTAAAAAAAATCAAATTCGAATTCTTCATTCATAGACAATTGACAACACTGACGGAAAGCTTTGAAAATCTTCAGAAGACACACGATGAGTTAAAGCAAAAGAACTCGCTCCTGGAGGAGAAGTACAAAGAAATGAAGACAACGACGGCAGCTGTTGCAGCCGCCCACAAGAAGGAAGAGAAACTAGCTGAGTTAGTGAATCGTGATAGTTCCACTGGCAAATATCGCAACAGAGATATATCCCTGAGTGAGGCCAGCACCTCCGACGAAACAAATCTGAACACAATGAGGCCAAATAATTCATCGCCGGAACTGAGTCTTGTCGATGATGCATTGGGATCATTGGATTGGCAAGTGGTCAGTCAGATTGCTTTTGTCTTCTTCAAGTTTTCAATTTGATACATTTTATAATTTCCAGGACGATCTTGATGGCATATCGAACTCTGGTCGCCAAGGCCAGTCCATGTATGGCATGCACATAAATCTACCCATCATGAACCACAATGCCAGTACAATAGAGCACCTAACATCGCTCGTCAAGCAACGGGACGGTGAAGTCAATCAATTGCAATGGGAACTATCGCGTCTTCAAGTCGAACGAGATGTTCTTAATTCTGAAATTTCAAATCTCTCAATGGAACTGGAAAATGTATGGTCACAGCGAAGCAAGTAATCTCAACTAGAATTAATTTTTTCCCTCTCAACAGATGAAAGAAAAAGTCCAACTCCAAGAGGACATTGAGAAGAACTTTGCTGATTTGCAACGGCAATATGATGCCCTGTTGCAAATGTATGGCGAGAAAGTGGAACAAGCACAGGAGCTTGAATTGGACCTGCAAGATGTCAAAGACATGTACAAGGCACAGATTGACGAGCTGTTACGTCAGCGCAACGCTAGCAGTATTAGCTCGATTTCGTAAATCAACCGTGCATTTCTTATAATGTTCGGCTCAATTGAGGTAGCCGTGCATTGGAGCGGAATTATCTCCGATTTCCTCCGAATTTTGCTTCGAGATATTTCTCCGACAAGCAAAATGTCTCCGATTCGGAGGAAATCGGAATTTTCTCCGATTTCCTCCGAATTTTGCTTCGAGATAGTTCTCCGACAAGCAAAATGTCTCCGATTCGGAAGAAATCTGAATTTTCTCCGACTTCTTCCGAATTTTGCTTCGAGATAGTTCTCCGACAAGCAAAATCTGTCCGAATTTTGCCTCGAGATAGTTCTCCGACAAGCAAAATGTCTCCGATTCGGAAGTAATCGGAATTTTCTCCGACTTCTTCCGAATTTTGCTTCGAGATAGTTCACCGACAAGCAAAATCTGTCCGAATTTTGCCTTCAAATAGAAAAGCAAAATGCCTTCGATTCGGAGGAAATCGGAGAAAATTCCGCTCCGACGGTTACCTCCATTGGCCGGGTTATTTGTTGTTATCAAAATTTTATGGTGAATGATCTGAGTTGCCTTAAAAGTGTTTTTGTATGCAAATAGAACACTCAAATTGTTGTATTTTCCTTGAATCAAATTATTCTCATTCCCTAACTTCTAACACCGCAGCAATATTTTGAAATAATTTCGTGTCATTGTGAGTGTTCGTCCAAGTGGTGATATTTTTATTTAAATTTTAATTTGTTAATGTTCGTCTCGGCAACAACCAAATTCGAAAACAAAAAGTGGGAGAGTGAGCGTTTCCTTTACTTTTTTTTTCATTTCAAATAAGGTTACCTTTTAAAGTTGTATCCATAAATAAATATAACGAAATGTATATTAAACAGATTTTATAAATTAAGAAACCAATAATTTACTATTAATATTAATTAATGCCGTTTTCCATTGGCAGTCCAGATGCATTCTGAAACCATTGGACTGACTTTGACAGACGGAAAGCTTCTGAGAAGAGCAGAAATCTTCCGTTTTGATAACAGAAGCATCCGAAGAATGACACTTTCACCATAACCCGTTCCATTGGAGGTAGAAGAATAAACGTCAAAAAAAGACCAATGGAAAACGACATAAGGTATGTGTTTGTTTATTATCATCTAATGGCAAATCATACAGAGCACGGAATGGAGTCTATTTTAAACGATACCCGTTGGTTTGACTGTTGGGGGCTGACTACTGGGTTTGGTTATCAAATCGACGGCGCCTTTGAAAATTTGAGCCTTGACAAACTCAGTCGCAGCTGAATTCAGATCGCTGTTGGCTCCATAGTTGCATTTTACATAGCCATACAAGTTGGCGCCGTTGAGTGCTAGAGCCATCATCACGAGAATCAACCATTTGAAATTGAGACTGAAGAATGCAAAAATGAAGAAGAGACACCAAATTGCTGGACACAGAATTAGACCCAACCAAAATACTCGGGCTTCATTGCTGTTGATTTTGCTCTGTAAAAAAAAGAAATGGATTTTTAATGGGAATTTGTTGTGAACAGTATCGACTAACCTGTTTGGATTCATAGACCCAATGTGATTTGCCTTCATCGTCTACATAATTCCACCATCTTAGGCCAACAAGCAGGCGTCCGGTAATATTCTTCACAGTCCAGAAGTCAGCTGACAGCAAAAGAACAACGAATACAAAACTTGTGACAAAAGAATTACTGAACCAATTGCAAAACATATAGACCAAAATTGCCGCTCCTCGGAAGAACAAATGAAAAAATGCAACATATGGGTGTCTGTTCGAAAAAAAGGTCTGTTAAGGTTTGAGGTTTTTAAATCATATTTAAGATCTTACGTGTATTTTTTGGGAGGCACACTCGGATCTTCTTCCTCGCCAAATGGAATGGTATCGTCATCGAGAAGGGGTACCTGTTTAATACCGTTAGATTCTAATATAGCAATAATTTAGGTTGATTGCATGCTACTAGTTAGGCAGCTTATTCAGTGTAAAAGTCTACAAGAGTGCGAGCTCAAAAAGTGCCAAATAATCAGTTCCAATTGTAGGTTCTGGGTTATTGTGTTGTTTTTTAAGAAACTAGTAAACTACCGAAGCATGCATAACAAACATTTCTTACCGTTGCTGAGGACATTGTTTACTACTTTAGTGAGTTGTTTTTTCTTTGTATACTTATGAAATAACTATTAAGGTTGTTGCAGTGTTAATAATTTATTAGGTATTTTTCTTTTTGAAGCCAGCAGCCAGTACTATAAAAATCACAAGAAAATTGATAAAAGTTTTGACAGAACAATATTGTTGACACTTTTTGAAAGATATACCAAGTTTCCCGATTAGAACTGTTGGGGTCTACCGTTAGACTTGGTAAAAGCTTTCTTTAACGAATAAGGTGTGTTCGATTCAAAAAGAGATTTTTTTGGCAAACCTTATTGTGGAATTGGCCACAGATGAGTTTAAAAGGGAGATGGGAAAACAAGCTGTCAAAGTGACAATGCCTACAACCTATGGTTCAAGTTTACTGCAAGAGTATGCGTGTTTTTATCAATACTATCTTAGTAAACTTGAAAAAAAAACCACCTCATTTTTGTTACTGTTTTTTCTCATTTATTCACATACATGAGGTAACGGTAAAATTAAATTTGTGGTATCCGGAGGGTAAAACGTAAGTCAGTTTCCGATCTCCATTTGTCTCTGGAATTGGCAAACAAAATATACAAATCTTCACAGAAAATGACAAGGTTGCTTGTAAGTAAAAACCTAAACATCAGCAAACGATGGAATATAGCAAATCATCATCAGAAACGGTCGAATTTCGATAAAGAAATTTTGTTTACCAATTTTCCAAGCCTACGAATATTCTTCCAAAAAATTACTTCACTTCCGTTCCTGTTTCATAAACGAATCAAACAGATCTCAAAACTTCACTGTCCGTCAAAAAAGCTTGCGTCAAAGAGAAAATAAGAAAAAAAAGTTAAACACAGCTGTCTGTTTTGTCTGAAAAATCTGCAGTTTCAAATTTTTATTTTCGTCATGTTGGCGACATAAAATAATAAAAAAAATTGTTTCCAACAGAGTTCGTTCGTTCAAAGTTTTCTGATCCGATTCTCAAGCAGCAGAAGAAAGAATTTACATTTAAAAATCACACAGGGAGGCATTTTATTTGGTGTTTTTTGATACCCGACCGACCGTCCGAAAACCGAATACGAATAAATAAATTAATTAATTGGTCGGAGTAATGATGAATACAGATTAAGCAACCCCCTAGAATTTTGATTTTTTTTTTGTCCGGAGAGAAAAGTGATTAGAAGGGAGAAAGAAAAAAACATAAGAAAAAACAAGAATCCATAACAAAAGATTCTTGGTCTTGGAGCAGCAATCAGTTTTGGAACAGTTTTATTACTTGCAAAAAACGATTTTCTTGGTTCCCAACAGGAATTAACAAGATTTCTTGATAACTTTTGGTTGAAAGCAAACATCTACGAAACAGGAACAATAAAACGCAGAAGAAAAAAATCTCAATCAAATAAAATCGCGTGAGCAAGACACACGGTCGTCGATGGTGATGGTGGCTGTGGAGAAGGGTGTGCAAATCGGAAATTGGTGAGTTTTCATAAGTGAATCAGAGTAAAAGTTCCTTGAGTCCAAGAACCAAGAACCCTTTGAACAAGATGAAGTGATAAAGATTAATTGAGTGCACATGACAATCGATTAAAGTTCTTGGAAATTAATTTCTCCACTGTCTAAGTGTCTAATAGGAAAGGACGAATTATTCCAAAACCCCGCTGTAGGCTGTGTGAACTAATTTCTGCGGCAGTCAGAGGAACAAAGAGCCTTCTCATCGCCTACCCAATACCCCCAACAACTAGCTCCCCATTCCTTGCCACAAGTTGTTGGAAAAGTTCCTTTGTTTAATTGTGATCTCTGCTCTTATCCGTTGATTCGCGAAACAAACAATAAGAAAAAACAAACAAACAGATATCTTGTATTCCTACTTCTTTTTTTTAATAATTTCGATTTTCCGTCTGCCGCGTTGCCCTCAAAGTTTCTGTCAATTCGAATACACAAACATCACCAGATTCGGTCAGATGGGGGCGAAGGCGAGTACCCCTGCAAATAGTGGTCACCAGAGTCCACGGACGCGCACTTTCTCGAGCAGTTCCAGCACGGAGGTGGCGTCACCGCCTGGCAGTGGAGCCGGTTTCAACGTTTTACGTGCACTTCCCGGCATTCAGGTCCCCCAAAACGATCGTCAAAGAGCACGCAGTCTTTCGTCGGTGCCAGACTTGCATCAGTCATCAGCTGGCGGAGGCGGTGGCAGCGGGAGTGGCAATAATACTGGAATTGGAGCTAACAACAACAATAACAGCGGTGGCAGTCACAACCATCATCATCACCATCACCACCATCATCCACACCTTGTCGGCCACAATGATCGCAATGCGTTAATCAACCGTGGAGGTTCGAGCTCGACAGCAGCAGTTGTTGTCTCTTCGGGGACTTCGGGCGCTATTGGGCCCGGCGATCGGATAATTTACGGTGGCCACTCGATTCTACTGAATGGCGGTACAACTGGTGGTGCTATTAGCTTGGAACAGGTCGAAGAAGCTGGATTGGTCGATGGCATAGCTGCGTCGGTGGCGTCATCGGCATCGACCACCGGTGCCATGGGTCGCGTATATACAGCTACATCGTTGCCATCGCATATATGGTCGTTAAACGGTAAGTACCCATCTAAATTGTATATGAACATGAATGTTTGCTATTAAGCCTTCCCATAGATAGATACGGATAGGAACTATCAATTTGGCTATTTTAAAAATGAAAAGTGTTTGAGTCGAGCTCTCTATGATAGTTTGCATGAGCTTGAAATTGCTGTAGGAGATGAGGTAGAGGTACTATGAATGTTTGAACGAACGTGTTTATTCTATATTCTGCGTGGAAGGTCACTACGGCGATGTAGACAATTCGCTTGATATGAAAATGTTCGTTATGATGGTTTGATTTTTTGTTGTTGTTGCGTTTTTGTGTTTTATTAAGGCGCCGAGAACAAAGCCATTTGCGTATGTTATGAGCTATGATTATGCAATCTTGGTAATGTTTTTGTTGCTTTTTTTTGTCTTTAAAATTGTGATGAGTCTTACTTGAAAGTCTTTCGAACATTGCCATTTTATGTGGCTCAATGGGGCGATATCAAGACATTGACATAGTTTGTCTTCTTTTTTTCATTTTATTACAATCAAAGCTACTTTTACTCATCGATAAAAGTTCTGCCGGTCTTTTTAATTTTTAGATTTTTTTTTGGCATAAACTTTGGTATTTTATGTTTTGAATTTTACCTTACATTTTTTTGGTTTCCATTAAAAATACGTTACTCTCGAGAATAGAAAAAAAGAAAACAACAGAACTCGCTGGTGGTAAACGGGCTAGGGTTCCGTTTTCATTGGTTTAATTGTTTGATCAGGAATAAAATTAAATGAGGATAAGATGTGGTGATAAATGAAAATGATACCTACGAGGTTTATTAAGGCGATTAATACATTTTTTGGCGTCTTTGGTGTTAAGACCTCTCTTAACATCCTCAAACAATTTCACTAAACCCTTTCGGCTCTAAACTAAACTAAACTTATCCGGCTCACAATCCATGAAGGATCTCAGCCTGAAATACTGCAGCCTTCCATCGTGAACGGTCTCTCACATGCACTCTCCAGTCGCCGAAACCAAGCGCTCTGGCATCCGCAGTCACTTTGTCTTTGTACCGTAGGTTCAGTCTTCCCTGCCGTCTCGAACCTGGGGGCTGGGATGTGAAGAGTTTCTTGGCTGGATCGTTGTCGTCCATTCGCTCGATGTGGCCAAGCCAATGTAGTCGTCTTTTCTTGGCCTTCTGAACTACATCCACATCTTGGTACAGCTCGTACAGTTCTCGGTTGAACCTTCTTCTCCATTCGCCATCGTCGCATACGAGACCGAAAATCCGTCGAAAAATGTTTCTTTCGACAGTGCACTGGGTACTTTTTACTTATCGTCCAGCACTCGGCGCTATAGAGTAGAACTGGTAAAATCAAAGTTTTGTATAGCAGACACTTTGTCTTTCGAGTGAGGAGTTTTGAACCCAGTTGTTTTGCCAAACCGAAGCAGCAGCGGTTCGCTAGGGTAATTCTTCTTCGGATCTCCACTAAGGTGTCGTTTGTGGGGTTGATGTTTGTTCCAAGGTAGGTGAACTCCATAACTACCTCGAAATTGCTGCTACCAACAGTGACTTAGTGTCCGTAGCTTACTGGTTAGGTGCGTTGGCTGTCAAGCAGAACGTCGTGGGTTCGAGTCCTACCCGTGCCCATAGTTTTTATTTCATCTTTCACGGGCACTGCCTCTTGCGAAGAACTGACAAAACTTCCGAGAGTATCAATCTGTCATGAAAAAGTGCTTCTCAACTTTGCCGTTCGGAATCGGCGTTAAATTGTAGGTCCCCTCAATTCTTCACACGCACCTAGAGAATTGTTGATGAGAGTAAGCCACTAAGGCTTTGGCTCTTCAAGAGCTGTCGCGCCACTCTATTTATTTATTTATTTATTTTTAACAGTGACGTTTTGTCCTAGGCGGTGGACAGATGTTGCTTTGTTTGTTGATAGCATGTACTTTGTTTTGTCCTCATTCACTTCAAGACCAACGAGTTTTGCCTGTTCTTCAATTGCTGTGAAGGCCTCAAGCACAGCTCTCTTGGATCGACCGATGATGTCTATGTCGTCCGCATCCGCATAGTCTAGGAGCTGGGTGTATTTGTTGAAGAAGTTACATGACAGCGCATCTCCTTGTCTAAACCCTAAATCCGCATGTTTGAAACAACTCGGATGACCTGTTACCCATTTGCACACTGCACAGCGTATTGTTTAGGGTCATGCGGCACAGCTGGATCAGTTTGTTCGGGATCCCGAATTCAGACATTGCCATCATTAGCTCTTGGCGGTGTATGCTATCATAAACAGCCTTGAAGTCGATGAAAAGAAGGTGGGTTTTGACTCGTTGGTCTTTTCCAGGATTTGCCTCACTGTGAATATTTGGTCTATCGTTGCTCTCCTGGCCTAAGGCCACACTGGTACGTGCCGATTATTGTGTTGTAGAACGGTTTAAGACGCTCACACAGTACTTTGGATAGGATTTTGTGTGCAACATTAAGACATGCCACGGTTGTTGGGAGCAAATGGAGCTTATCAGTGCTCCATTCTTGCATGCATGCATGTATTCTTCCTCCCACACTTTGTTGATGACCTGATGCATGCGGTTCATCAAAACACTTCCTCCATATTTAAAAAGTTCCGCAGCTATGCCATCCAACCCGGCGGACTTGTTAAGTTTTAGCTTTTGGATGGCTCTTTCTACCTCTTCTGCGCTGGGGGCTGGGACTGGGTCTTCATTGACTAGTCTTGCTTCTCTTTGGTCATTAGCTCGCTCGACATTTTGCACATTCAGCAGCTGTTGGAAGTGCTGCTTAAAACATCTACAATATTCTGTGCTTCGGTGGCTAAGTTTACTTCACTGTTTCGAAGAGCCTGTGTCCCGGTTCTGAAACCAGAAGCTAATTGCTTCGACCTTTTAAAGATACGCCGGTTGTTGTTCTTAGCCCGAGACTCTTCTAGATCTTTGAGCTCAGAAACTCATTTCACCTCTTTGTTCGGTACTCTTCTCCTGCTGCTCTTGTTTTCCGTTGCAGCAGTTCTAAGTTCTATTAAGCCGTCAACAAACTCGAACAAACATTCAATTAAGTAAAAAGTTTTGACAAAAAGAAAAAAAGATGCATTCCTCTTTGCCCTTACAGAGTACAATAAATTATCAAATGCTAATTACTACATCTGTGTTATTCATTGTGTTATTCT
The DNA here is from genome assembly GCA_920937365.1 of Sphaerophoria rueppellii. Classification (NCBI taxonomy): domain Eukaryota; kingdom Metazoa; phylum Arthropoda; class Insecta; order Diptera; family Syrphidae; genus Sphaerophoria; species Sphaerophoria rueppellii. The sequence goes on from CAKKXW010000001.1 coordinate 6,557,961, forward strand.
ATAGCCTAATAAACACCGATAAGCGACACAAAAAGAAACAATAAAATAATATTGATATCTGAACTTTTCCCATATGAAATAGAATATCCTAACTTAATGCGTCTTTACAACCTCTCCATAAATAATCCCCGAAGACAGATTAGCTATTATATTTGCCTATGTGTGAGTACGTATCAAAAGTGCATAGTAAACCATACTTTCCCATTCCGAAAAGAAAACAAAAAAACAAGAATAAACATTGCTATCACAAAGCCAATAGCTGATATCAGGGTCTGCACCGATAAGAATGAAAATGTTGAACTTTCTTTATCTGCTTCGCCCATTTCTGAAACAGCACACACACACACAATGCCAACGATTGATCTCAGCAGTTCCCAAATGGTTCGTGGCTGTCTATGGTGTTTGTTTTTGATAAAATCTGATGTATTGATAATTAGAAGAAAATCGACTTGACCTTCAAGGTAACGAAGTACATCGTCAATGCCAGGTTCAATGCCTGGCCTCGCTTTCAGTTCAGTTTCGATCGTTGACAAGATTTATAAAGTAATTTTATCTTTTTTCCTTGCTACTTGCCTTTTGCACTGACCAGCCCCACAGTCTTTTGGTAAAAAGCTTTCAGTGTCTTTTTATCAACGCACTCAAGAGAGTCAAACGAAACCAGATCCAGACTGGGCTTAACGCTTAACATCCACCTAACAGTCATCATATCACTGTTGCGATTGCTCACCAGAGAGCAAGTGTCAGAGCTCATTTTCTCAGAGCACTGAAATCGTGTTTTCGCTTCTGCTATCACAGCTGAGAGCTTTTTTTTTTTTTAACTTTTCGACACCAGCCTCAAAGGAAAAAATGTTGAATTTAGAAATAAATCTCTAAAATAAACATCAAAACATCTAGAAAATGGGACAGAATGTATGTGAAGAAAGGTGAAACCTAAGTTACACAACAAGTTCTCTCAATCAGAGCCCAATTGACAACCTCTTGGTACTAGGTGCTCTGGGGTTCGTTATTCGTCGAATTTTACTTGTCTCGTTCAGTCAACAACCTAAATACACTCTCTGAAAGCTCTCACAGCTGGTTTGACTGTCTCTTTGTGAATTTTAAATGAATGAGTAATTTTATTTAGCAGTTTCAATAACGTACTGTTCGTTGTAGTAGCTTCTCAGCTGAGTGACCGAATACAAGACAAATTTTGTTCGCATATTAAAAAAAAAGAAATATATTCTTGCGAAAGAAAATTAAGACAAAAAAACACTTTTCGAAATAAAAGTCATCATAATTTTTTTGTTTCCTTTGATAATTCAAAAGAAATTAAATCAATCCGTGCGTCGTCGTTCTTCGTTGTAAGAAAAGTCTAAAATTAAATTTTTCTTTTCTTCGAAAAAACGAACCGAAAAAAAGGAGAAGACTACCCCCCACTTGATTTGGACGACTACACGACTTCTGCCTGTGGTGGGCATGGCAATATGCGAATAATCACCGAATGTTTGTTTTTCTGATTCAAAAAAACAATAAAAGACATCGCATCGCTTTAAAAACTCAACTTTAATCCCAAAAATAGAATTAAAAAAAAAAAACAAAAATAATCGCAACTACAAAAAGACCAAAAGACAGACATCGAAATCGTCGTCAGGAGGAAAAAAAAAAAGAAACAAGTGAGACTGAGACTGTTGTGAATATTGTGACTTCCTCTACCTACACTGCAACAGCAGAAGCAGCAATCAGCATCGTGTATACAGACACTCTTTGTTGAATACCTACCTACCAACCTCATTCTCTATCGTGTTGGCTGTTCTGTTGGGCTAAAAATCATCATTTTTCCGGTTCCATATCCATATCCATTCCTTTTCACTCGGATCGGATTCGAAATAAAAAGGAAAACTTCTGTTGCGCTTCCTTTGTTCCTCAATATCACAGTGTGGTGATAAAAATACAATTTTTTTCCTTTATTAATAACAAAAGCAAAAAGAGGTGAAACGAAAATCTTGTTTCGTTCTGGACTGGCGGCATTGAACGTGAACGATAATAACCCAGCAGAGCTGTTTTGTTTTTAGTTAAAAATACACGACGCAATATTGTTATTGTACCTACCGACATTAACGGTGTTTTTTTTTTTGTTTATGAATTAATCGGCGGCCTACGACGTGGTGAACAAATTTTATTAATTAATTTTGTTTTGATTAATATTTGACATTAAGAGCAGCATTGACTACTGTCATTGTTTCGGCTTCACATTAATGTCGGCAGTGCGGTCGCGGTGGTGGTGGTGCTGACGACGACACAGTGTTAATAATTGTGATTACTTGTGGTATCAATCTTGAGAGATTAGAGCTCTAGAAACCTATTTTCGGATTCATTGATTCTAGAAATTTGTATTTTTGCTGATAAATTTTAATAGTATCGCATTGTTCACGACGACAACGAAATTGACGACATCTAATTAATTAAAAATATTTAATCAACGTCATTCATTGGATTAATATCTTGAGAATTAAGTTTTGTTGAACTGATTTCGGAATTAATTGAGAGAGATCCAGATAATTATTATTCGAAATGGGTCAAGCGTTTAGCAGTCAAAATGCCAATAATGGCCAGCAACAGCATACAAGCAAATATATTGGTAAGCTTCTTGTATTTTTTTTTATTACGTCTGTAGCTCTATGTAGCAATGAACGCAGGCAAGTTATGGTTTCTGGATATTCTAAGGCTTCAAAAATGTAGTTACATCAATTCTATTTATTTTTTTGTTGTTGTACTCGTATCACAAGCTTGCAGACACAATTTAATTTTTGTTATGATTTTTAGAGAAACTAGTTTGTCGACAGTGAACGACTTGTTAAGCTCGTTGGGTGGATGTCCATTGACAGGTTATGCTGATTTAGGGGCTTTCGAAATAAGCAAATAGATGTTGAGAGGGAAGTCATTTGAGATTTCGATCGATTTGAAAGTTTGTTGTCATTGAGATGAAGTTTTGAATCGATTTATGCATTGTTTTTGTTATTTCTTTAATTTAGGAGAATTTTCTTTTCCATTTTAACATCAATTTTGCCAAAAAATCAATATATTGTAAAAATCGGCTTGGTACGACAATTAAAGCTTATTCACTTTTCAAATAAAACAAGTTCACTTTCAATTATTACTTTCAAACACAGTGTCCTTAGTGTATCGCAGTTTACAATCAATTGAATTGCTTCGCTTCCAAGTTGCTATATAACTAAAATCGGTTCGAGAAACTACTAGGTTCTTGTAGACGCTGAACGTTCTCGATGCTTAACGAAGTTCTCTTCTTAACCACTAGAGTTTCCCCTAAGCTAAAGAGTGTATACACAATTACTTACAAATAAAACCCTTGCTACATAATTATTCAGCTATAACACAATATAAGAGTGATAGAGATAAAGAGTGTATGTATGTACATTTCATATAGACAGAGATACAGAGAGAGATAAAGATAGTGATAGAGATATATAAAGTGTATACACATTATTATGTATGGATTTTATCATTCCTACGTCTCTTAGACCAAGGGTGGCCAACTTACTTGAACTAAAGATCTACTGTCTACTGAGGAAACCCTGTTCGATCTACCTTTTTTATAACTCCTGAAATTTTAAATGAAACAACATATTCAATTTACAAATGGTGTATTTTTTATTTTAAAAACAAACTACAAACTAATGTAAACTACTTTTTTAGACAAGTGGCTAGTGTGAGCATTGCGTCGGAGCATTTTCCGGTAGGAAATCAGCTTTGTAAAGCGTTTTCCAATAAGAGGTGTAAAGAGGAAGGTATGCCGTTAATAATGGAACACAACATCAGCCTAATGGGCTCCACGACCACGCTTACAGGACCATATCCTTTTCATGAAAGTTTCCATAACCAAATCGCAATCGAATTCCATCTTTGAGGTCTTGAATCGACGCTAAGCTGTTGGCGTAGACCTAATCTTTCACGTGGCCCCAAAGGAAGAAGTCGCAAGGTGTTAAATCACAAGATCTCGGTGGCCAATTGTGATCAGCTCTTCGAGAGATAACACGGTCCGGAAACTTTTCCCGTAAAAGATCGATAGTTTCATTGCTTATGCGGCACGTAGCGCCGTCTTGTTGAAAGTAAACGTTGTCCAGATCAATACCATCCAATTCCGGCCATAAAATATCATTAATCATCTCTCGATAGCGCAATCCATTGACCGTAAATGTTGCTCCAGCCTCATTTTCGAAAAAGTAAGGTCCAATGACCCCGCCGGACCATAAACCGCACCAAACAGTCATGCGTTGAGGATGGAGAGGCTTTTCAACAATAGCTCTTGGGTTTTCAAAGCCCCAGATGCGACAGTTTTGCTTGTTGACGTAGCCTCCGAGGTGGAAATGGGCCTCATCAGTCAAGATGATTTTTTGATGAAATTCCGGATCATTTTCATGGATTTCATGGACCCAATCAGCAAAGACACGACGTTGTTGATGATCAGCCGGCTTGAGTTCTTGTGTTAACTGAACTTTATAAGCCTTAAGACCCAAGTCTTTATGCAAAACACGGTGTAATGACGTTTGTGGAATGCCTAATTCGAAAGAACGATGAGGAATGGACAAACCTGGGTTTTCTTCAACACTTTGGGCTACAACAGCAATATTCTCAGTTATTCTTGAGCGACTTGCACGGGTTTTATTCTTCACATCACTAACTCGTCCCAACAGCTCGAATTTGTTCACCAATTTATGTATTCCGGACCGACAAGGTGCTTCACGACGGCCTAAAAATGTTTTAGTTGTACGAACAACCAAATTTTCACCATTTTTATAGTTAATTTTAATAATTTCAATGCGTTGTTGAAGCGTGTATCGTTCCATTATTATTAAAAGCGTCAAATAACAAAAAATTACAGCTTCAAAAGTGGCATCTACCAAAATAGTGGGCTATTCAAAATAACACCTCTAATTGGAAAACCCTTTATTTGGAAAATGCCAACCTTAAAGAATCCAATGTTTGGCTGTCTGTCAAGCGAGAATGGTGTTTCTTTTTTGTATGTTTTAGATAAGAAAAAGCAGACTCACATAAATATGCTGAGCCAAAACAAGAAAGCATCTATTCACCACATTTCTTCAAATTTTGATATTTCTTGTTGCAAACCAATCCATGCCCAGAAATCAAGACTTGAAGATGACCTTGCTTTTAAAAATATGTTACAGCGCAGAGTAACAATTTCGCTTTGAAGCGAAATTTGGTCCATTTGAAATCTATCTGCAAATTTTGTAGCCAGATTGATTTGACTATGATCAAACGAATTGCTAAACGGATAACTGTTAAGTCCTAGTAGGCTGGGAACTGCAAACTTCAAAATAATACATGGTTGTGCTTGAAACCTAGAAAAGTTGTACAACTGAAATCAGAGAGGGCGTTTTTGCTAAGGTTTTCGCAACAAAATTTGAGAAAAGAAATTACAATTGTGGTCGTTTTTTGTTATTATTGCAAATCACATAAAAAAGAAGATACGGGTTTGGTGGTTGTAGTACGATCGACTGAATTAATAGTCGATCGCGATCGACCGGTTGGCCACCCCTGTCTTAGACCTATTTTGTTAGTATGATGTTACCTGTTTCTAGGGCTAGGCCTAGCTTATAATGATCACGGAGTTAACACCAGAAGCCATCTTTCATAAAACATCAATATCTACATCGATTTTACTGTTTTGAACGAACAAAAAGTCGTATTGAACCCAAAACCTCAACCCTCATTTTGATTGACACATTGGGTGTACAGTAGTAATTAAAATGAAAGTTCTTGTAATCAATCTCACACCAGTTTCACACAGAAACACAACCATGAAAGAGAGTAAAAAATAAAAAAAAAAATACAAGACTTTCAAGGTGTTCAAGCTCATAATTCATAATCCAGTTAAGGGTAAACGAGGTTTTGTTTTTCGCTTTATTTTGTATTTGCACTGTGGCGTTGGTTTTTTTTTTCTTGCAAAATAAGCGATTGACAGACCGGACAGACTAGTAGTGGAGTAGCAAATTAATGAACTCATGCACTTCACATGCACAACTTTGTGACTTTTGAATGGAACGATTTCGTTTCATTTTGCAAGTTTTTAATATCAAAATACATTATTATTTGCATTGACTTTAAAGGCTGAATCACAAAGACGCTTCAGCTTCAGCTTCGCCTGACGTTGACGAATTACGAGTTCAGCTATAGGAATTCAATGCTTGCTATCACAATGAAGCTTCAACATCCCGCTACGTTTGAGAACCGTATAAGGAAAAGAACGTAATGTTACGTAATGTGACTCCAAACGGAAGCTCTAGTTCAAATTAGTTGAACTTTTGCTTCGTCTGACAAACAGCTAAACAGCTGTTTAAAAAAACAGTACACACACAAAATTAATATATTTTAGGCCGTGTGCAACTTGCGTTAAAATATTGATTGAATTTAACTACTAGTGTCAAATTTACGTCTGCTAGTTATCGCATTTTATCCACTATGTAGTGTCAAAATTAAATCGAAGACAAATTGGACACGGCCCAAATTGTAGATCTTTCTATATAAACTTTTGATAATAACTGTAGAGAGGGATAGTGAGTGTAAAAATTGTATTCTGGATACTAAAGAGCACTTTGGCCAAAGAAATTAAACGTTCCAAATTGAATTTGAACGAAGACAAAATAATAAAATAAAAGACTTTGGAGCTGTCCGGAGACTAAATTTTCGCTATATTTGGGACCAGTGCCCCGGACACTGAAGAAAACCAATTAAAAAAAGCTAAATTAATTCTCTTTTATTCCCTATTAAGTGCAACATCGTCCGTCTCCGGACACTGCACCGTCGTCTTGCCCAGAGACAAAAAGAGATCGGAAACTGACTTACGTTTTACCCTCCGGATACCGCAAATTTTATTTTACCGTTACCTCGTGTATGTGAATAAATGAGATGGTTTGCTCAAGTTTACTGAGATAGTATTGGTAAAAACACACATACTCAACTTGAACCATAGCTTGTAGGTATTGTCATTTTGACATCTCCCTTTTAAACTCATCTGGGGTCATTTCGAAGACTGGTGCCGTTACCCTACGAAGTTTTGCATTTTCTCGTTGACTCAGATTTGAATCGTATAAAGGGGAAATCGAGTGAGAAAGAAAAATATTCCGTTAAAAATACGAAAATGGTAAACAAACAGACCTTATTTGTTGCAATAATAACCATATATCAACATTAAATACAAAAAACAAAAACACAGACAGACATTTCATTTATTGTTGCCTGGTGGTTATGAATATCTACTAAGCCGTCGTGATCTTTTTCTCTCTCGAATTTAGTCATGTTTTTTGCTTGAACACATTTTAATTGAATTTGGAAATGAATGAATAGCTTAATCTTCTTCATCGATTTATGAGCAGCAAACTTTAACACTTCTAATCTTTTTAATTGTCATACAATAAAAAAAGGTCTTTGGGTGAGAATAAGATTTTTTGTGTTCGGTGTTCGCCATTCATTAAGATTAAAAATTACTCACAGAGATTTATCACTTGAACAAACAAGAAACTCATTTAGAAATTTTGTCCTTCCGACAAAAAAAATATTTTTGTTTTTATCTTCCAATTAAAAAGAGTCTGTCAAGCTCTGTTTTTATCACTTAAGAGAGACAAGAAATATATTTTGAAAGATTTATCAACGACTTTCCACCTACGAGTATGATTCATGTTCATTTAAGACGAAATTATTATTTTAGATGATAACAAAACATTTTAAGGAAAAATTAAAGATGGAACGAAATTTTCAATGAAACAGATTACAAAATAAAAATTTAATTGGTCTCAACAAATTCTGAGAATTAAATTTGTGCATTCTTTGAATTTTTGCCAAGGAAGATTAATTTTAATATTGGTGGAAAAAGCCTTGTAGCCTTGTTGTAACCATAGCACTAGACTTTTGAGCATTCCAATATCAAAGCAAGAAGGTCTAATTAGGTTGATAGAATAGAATTGCCTCAATAGTCAACGTTTGTAGAGAAGTTAGTTTGGGAAATTACAAGGTATTCCCAAAATTCATAGCAATGGTGTTTTTGACTAGTTTCATTAAAAGTGTATGATCCGTGGCGGTGGCCCAATGGTTATGTGGGTGTCATAGGTTCGAATCCTATCCGTGCTTAAAATTTTTGTATTTTATCTTTCTCTATTAATTGACAAAGCATCCAAGAAAATCATTTGTCGCAGAAACGTGCTCCTCAATTAGCCGTATAGAATTAGTGGAACAGCAGGATTGAAGTTCGGAGGTTTTATCGAAAGGGTAAACAGCTGGCTCAAGGCCATCGAGCAAGAACCGATGCCTGCAGAGATAAACAAGGGAACATCATATAGTAGAATCGCAGTCAATGCTGGAGATTTGGAAAGACCACTTCTGAAGACTGTGTAACGGCGACGACGAACAAAACACCGCCATCAGACAGGAGCCTTTCATCGGACACAATGATAGCCAACAATTCCGTGAACCCGACCTAGAAGAAGTGAAAACCGCAATATCACGGCTGAAATTCAACAAAGCCGCTGGAGCAGATTGTGTAGCTGCTTAGCTGTTCAAAGCAGCAGGCGATGAGCTAGATAGGAGCATGCACCAAATCATCTGTAAGATATGGTCAGAGGAATGCATGCCCAATGAATGGAACCTCAGCATTGTTTGCCCGATCCTGGAAAAGGGAATAATCAGTCTACTTAACATCGCCTACAAGATCCTCTCTGTCGTAATATGTGAACGTCTGAAGCCTTTCGTCAACAATCTGATTGGTCCTTATCAATGTGGCTTCAGGCCAGGAGAGTCAACCAACGACCAAATTTTCACGTTGCGGCAGATCCTGGCTATGAACTCCAAATCGATACCCACCACCTTTTCATCGAATTTAAGGCCGCGTATGACAGCATCTACAGAGACGAACTGTACAAAGCTATGTCTGCTTTTTGCATCCTTGCCAAGCTCGTTCGCTTGTGCAAAACGACGATGGAGAATTCACGAAAAACAGGATTCAGACAAGGCGATGCACTGTCATGCGATTTCTTTAACATCGTTCTTGAGAAGATAGTGCAGATCTCCACCGTCAACACCAGAGGCACTATCTTTCAAGAATCTGTTGAACTTCTCGCGTACGCCGATGATATTGACACAATGGGAAGAACACAGCGTAATGTAAATGACGCCTTTGTGAGAACTGAGACAGAAGCGGCAAAAATGGCCTTCGACACTATTCCCGAGAGACGTAGGAGGAGAGGAAGACCGCGACTCAGGTGGCGCACTCAAGTGAAAGAGGACCTCAATCAACTTGGAGTGCAAAACTGGAGACAGCTAGCTAGGGACCGAGCTGTGGAATGTTTTTTTCAAATTTTCTTTTTTCTTTGTCTGCGATACGATGAACCCGCTTCAAGTTTGCTTTTGAAAAGAGCACAAACCTGAAAACTTTCACAAAAGTTCATAGACTTGCGTGCACCGGCATTACGAGGTATTGAGATCTATTCCAACTGCGGCACTGGAAGTTATACTCAATCTAATACCCCTTTGTTCAAGAATCAGTTTCATTGGACATGTTCAGATTTTTCATAAAATTATGGGTCATACATAGTACTACAACAGACTATAAAATATCCGAACTTGATTTTCATAAACCATTCCAGGCTGTCATCCCAAGCAGAGAGGAATGGATAGATAACATACCATACTCCAGTGAGTCGTCAATATCTATACTGATGATGGCTCTAAGATGGACACTGGTGTAGGGCAGGCTTCTATTTTGAATCTCTCAAGTTAACCGTCTCACTTAGGCTTCCAGCTGGCAACAGCTGCTAAAAAGGTATCAATGATGGCGATACCACGACCTGATATCACCTTTTACTTTGATAGCCAAGCTATTCCTGCAACTGAGGTAAAATCAAGGCTTGTTTCATGCTAACGAGAAGAGCTTAAGGTTCTTGGCACACAGCACAACATTTGACTCTGCTGGTCCGAGGTCACAGCGATACACCAGGCAACGAAAAAGCCGATGAATTAGCAAGATTAGGGTCAACGTTTGACGTAAGCCAAGCTCAGCTAGTTAGCACCCCTACCTGTTATTTAAAACAGAAAATCTAAAAAGGAATAACTATCAAGGCCGATGAAAGGTGGAACCTTCTTGATACCTGCGGCACTACAAGAAAGATCTGGCCCTATTTTAACAAACAAAGAACGGAAAGAATTATGCAGCTACACAAGTGATTACTTCGGATTACACATAGGTTTTTCGTATTAGATTGAGTAGCCATACTCACAACATCACAGCAATACTCAATGGATCTGTATTGATTTTAGTGTGACGGTAACGTTATCAACTGTCAGCCCCTTAACCTAACCTAACCTTGCTTTGAATGACATTTCTCCCTCCTGACTTTTTTACTGCTGTTGGAGTGTTGAGCTGTGAGACAAAGTGAATGCTCAGCATATTTGAATTAGAGCTTCCGTGTTACGTTACGTAACATTTCGTACGAAATATGTGGGTATAGCTTCGTTGTGATAGCAGGCATTGAATTCTTATGGCTGAACTTACAAACTTCAGGCGAAGTCGAAGCTATAGCGTGTTTGTGTTTCAGTTTTGAACTCTTCTCTTTTGTTTTAAGTCGATTTTAATGTCAGAGTTTACCCATTGAAATTGTTGGAGATAACTATGGGATTAAAATAAAGAAAAAAAAATAAACGTTTGACAGATTCATTTAGCACAAATCAGAAGGGATAAAATTGGTAAAAGTGTGAGTGAAAACACCAAGACGCTTGTAGGCATTGTGAATTTTGACAGCTCTGTTTCTTATCTTCTCCTTTCTGAACTATCATTATACATATATAACAGTCGAGACTCGAAAATTTTTTTTACACCATAATTTAACAGCTTTTTCAGGGACTCGAATCAGGCTACAGTCCGTTGTGGACTTGGGCCCAATCAACAGTCTCCAGCCAGCTTTCTCCAGTTTTGCATTCCAAGTTGATTGAGGTCCTCTTCTACTTGAGTGCGCGACTTGAGTCGCGGTCTTCCTCTCCTCCTACGTCCTTCGGGAATAGTGTCGAAGGCTTTCCAGGCCGGAGCATTGGTGTCCAGCCGCTCTAAATGACCGAGCCATCTGAGTCTCTGGACCCTGATCCTTCTTCCTCGGTGCATGTCGTTTTACAACCCGTAAAGTTCGCTGTAATATCTTCTTGCCATTCCCCTTCAATTCACAAGGAGCCAAAGATGACCCGAAGAACCCCTGAGTTCTGAGGTAACAATTTCACATTGAAGAGTTAACTTTAGTATCTTTTCGATTGAAGAAACATTTTTCTTGAGTTAGTGCGTAAAAGTTAATACTCATTAAATGGTCAGTTTGTTCGTTGTGACCTTGTAAACATCTGTGACAAAATTAACCTCTCATTAAATGCTGAAGTTGAGGGTCCACAAGCCGCATAATTCCTCTATCGCAATAAAGAAGATTAAAATGTTAAAAATTCACACAATTTTCCTGTTTTGTACATAATAGGTACCTACTCGGCCAAACGAGTTAACTTGCTTATTATAATTAAATGTTTCTTGCTTGTCCGGAACATCCATATTAATATTTAAGTCAAACATAAACAACAAAGTAATTTTTGTATTGATTAAATATTTACCATACCCACAATTGAGCATTGACAATTTCACCACCAAAATGTGACCAACTAATGAATGTCTGAATGAAAAATGACTTGTTATTTCAATTTGTCAAAATACGAAATGTCATCATCATCATCACCGACATCATATGATAAACAATTTCAGTTATTTATTTATAAGCATTTAATCAGCTAATACCTACTTTCACCTTAGTCTCTCATTGCAAAGAAAACAACAAATATTTTGCCTTTTGCCTAATTTTGTTTTTACGACAGAATTTTGTTGACAAATTGTTTGGCTATTACCGAGATTCACATATAATTCGGATAAAAAAAAACAACAATAAACAGTTAATTGAGCGATAATTGTTTTCAAAGATGAATAATTAACAATTGTGCTCTAAAGGAGTTGTAACGACGCACGCACGGTGGTGGCGACTGCGACGCCATCCGGCGACGAGACGCCGGACCCGTCAGTGACATCGAGCAACGACCCGAGTCTAGTCATAACGACATAAACGAAAATAACGCTACTCGTGTGATTCATTAAATTAATTTGAATTTTGTCTTGTTCGAAGCTTTGGTGATTCAAAAAGCTTGTACTCAATTGAATAGGAGAAGGGGGGGAAGTAAGAACAAAATAACACTAGATTTAATTATATACGCCAAATTATTTTCAACCAAAAATTTCCTTAAACATACTTGGTGCGTCATTTAAACCTTAAGTGGTGTAGGTACACACATATTTACATCAACTTTTATCTGTCTACAAAAAAGTGAAAGAAAAAACACTTAACACGAATTATTCCCTTTGCCCTCGTCCTCTATAGCAAATTATTTATACCGAAACGAATGCAATTCATTGAAATCATGGAAATGCTCTACACAACAGTGCTGTGTGAAAATTATTTTCTTCTGTCAACCTCTTGCTCACTCAATTTTTGATCATTTTTTTTTGTCTTTCTTACGAAACAAAATTTAAGAGATTGAAGTAAAAACAGTTAAAAGTTTGACATTTTCTTACTCACTTACTTATGGTGGCGCTACAGTCCAGGTCGGACCAGGGCCTGACCCAACAATCTTCTCCATCCAGCGGATCCTAGGTAGACAATCCTTAACTACCTCGAAATTAAATCTGTCTATGTTGACTTTTTCTCCGAGACGTCGATGTTGGTAGTCCTTTCTTGTCGACTGCATTAACTTGGTCTTGCCCTCGTTAACTGCTATATCTATCTTCCTGGCCTCTGTCTGAAGTCTCACAAACGCTCCCCTGACTTCACGCTGTGTTCATCCAATTATGTAAATGTCGTTTGCGTATGCTAGTAGCTGGACGGACTTTTGAAATATTGTGCCTCTGGTGTTGACGTTGGAGCTTTGTACAATCTTTTCAAGAATGATGTTGAAGAAATCGCAAGACAACGCATCGCCTTGTCTAAAACCTTTTTTGATATTAAAAGCGTCCGTTGGGTTTTTTCCGGCCCTGATGGAACAGTATGATTTTTCCATTGCTCTTTATAATTGGTTTCTATCGACGCCTTGAAATCGATGAAAAGGTGGTAGGTATCGATTTGAAGTTCCTGGGTCTTCTCCAAGATCTGCCGTTGGGCGAATATTTGATCGGTGGTGGACTTTCCGGGTCTGAAGCCACACTGATAAATGCCTGTTGACGAAGGGCTTCAAACGTTCACACAGCATGGCAGACAAGATCTTATAGGGGATGTAAAGGAGACTTATACGTATGTAGTTGGTGCAGTTCAGGAGATATCCTTTCTTGAGGATCGGGCACACGATGCTGAGGTTCCATTCGTCGGGCATGCTTTGTACAGTCCGGCGGCTAGCCCGTCTGCTCCAGCGGCTTTGTTTGTCCTAAGTTTAGATATCGCTATCTTCACTTCGTCCATGTCGGGTGGGTGGAATTGTTGGCCTTCTGCACCCAGATTGAATGGTTCTGTATTGCTGAAGGAGTTTTGCTCGTCATACAGCTTGAAAAAGTGGTCTTTCCATATCCTCAGTACTGACTGTGGTTCCATGATGGGTCTCTACAGGCTTCAGTTCGGGGTGTATAAGCCCTGGAGATTTGTTTCACCTTTTTGTAGAACTTTCAAACCTCGTTTCTGTTGTGACATCCCTCTATCTCCTCAATCGCGCGTTTCTCATGCTCCCTTTTTTTCTTTCTGAGAAGTTTATGCTCCTCTCTCCTTTTCTGCTCGTAGAGCTCATGAGCTGCTCGTGTCCTTCTTTGTAGCGCCGCTTTGTATGCCTCTTGTTTGGATGCATGTGCTCACCGGCATTCTTCGTCAAACCAGGGGTTTCGTTGTGGTGGCCGTGTAAACCCTAGCACTTCAGAGGTGGCATCCCTGATGGCTACTTGGCAGTGTTGCCACTGGTTCTCTATATTTTGAACTGGTAGCAAAGGACTTCTGAGGAGATTTTCGGAGAAACGATCGGAAAAGGATATAGCAACCGATTGTAGCCGTTTGATGTCGAATTTCTCGTGTTGGCTACTGAGTAGTCAAAAACAAAAACACGACTCATGTTGTGAATACAGAGTTCACGTTGCCAAACAGCACTGTGTCGTTTTGAATCCTTCATGTAATGTATATGAATACACGATGAGGTTCCTTGTTGTATACACAGTTACGGTTACTTGACTGTGAATGGTCTGTTATTATTTTAATTTCTCGTATACCGCTTCTACACTCTACATAATTCTACATATTTCCCTACCTACAGCCCTACACCGAATCCGAAACAGGTCGCAAATGGGTTTTCGGGTGGGAAAGGTATATGGCGTGTGGAAGGATATTTCTTTTTGATAGTGGGGTAGGAATATATTATATGTACCGCGTTTCTATGTACGTGCGATTGCAGCAGGATATATTCGTTGCCTTTGTAATAGATTGCCTTTAGCTGTAGGTTGTATACTACCAATGAATGGATTGCCAGAGTTAGTGGCCAGTAAAAAAGAAGCTTTGTGCCGTGTCGGGCGACGTGTTCTATTAAATCCCAAAGTCGCATTATTCCTCTTTGGACGGCAATTTATATTTTTCTTTAATTCATAGAATTTTCCTTTCAAACGTCGTTGCGTCGTCCGTCGTCGTGCTCATTTTCGACCGGTGCATTATTCGAAAGTGAGAAAGTTGGAACACTAAATTTCATCCATGATTCGTTTTGTGCTTGAATGGAATTTTAAAATTAGGACAGAAAACTAAAATTCTTGCTTTAATGGGTCGCATTTTTCAATTTTGTTGTACATTCAGGAAAGGAGACAAGTTCAAAAATATCAACTCTTCTGTGCCAAGAAAAATCAAAAAAATTACGTCGACAAAAGGGTTTTTCTTTGGAGTAAATGTGTGTGTGCGGATGTGTTTGCTTGTAGGTCAAAATGTCGGATTTGGGTTTGAAAACGACCATCGGGTTCTTAATAGTGCTGCAGAGAAGCGCGTGGTGTGGTGTCCTTGATTTACATTTGTGTTTTTGATTATGATCAATCCACTCTGGGGTATTAGCTGGAGCCGCAGCAGTTACACAAGCTACAACAGTTCTATAAAGGGATAGTGTAAATGGTGTGAGGGAGGTTCGAATAATTTTGCTACTATCAGCAGACCTCCAGCCCCAAGCGTGTACATACAAATATCCCAACCAACCATACTCGTTCTAAGCTCTTGTCCGTTTTTCATTTTGACCTATTTCTCTTTTTTATGGGTTTTCCATTTTAATAATAATGTTTCTGTGTTATTTTTCCATTCTTCGTTTGGCTCGGTAGGTATTTTCAATTTTGTTTAAAATTTATTGTTCCATGCTATTAAAAATTCTGTATGGGTGGCAAGCACCCCAACCTTCCAATACTCTGCAACACACACACACACACTTGGTGCAGGAACAAAGGGTTATCCTATATCCATATTTTATTTAAAATGTTTGGTTTGCATAGTTGGACACGCTAATGCAGTTGTTAATTAGGTACGGTCTTGCTGTTTCAATTTCGCTCTCTTTCCTACAATAATCAATTGTTATTGTTTTTGAAGCTATTCGCGAGGGGTATCTAATAGAAGTGTTGTTTGATGTGATTATTATGATTAAAAGCTTGTCTAAAGAATTATTATAATTATGAGGAACTTAGCATAACAGTCATTCTATTGTTTGATTTGTTTTGTTTATTTTTATTTGTTAAGCGAGCATTGTCTTCAAAGAAAAGGTCTTTCTCCGAAGAAGAATGAAGTTGCTAAAACAATGGATACACTTGAACCATAGCCTTCTCCATTTAATAGTTCCTTCCTTTTGAATAACACAATTACATTTAATTTCGAAATTTATAATTCATGAGTCTTTCTTCATCTTGATTCCTCGGAGCAATGTTGGTTGTTCAGTTTAGAGAGTTCAATGATTCACTGAAAAAGAAGAGGTCTGTTTTCTTTTTAAAAGACCTTACTTACTTTACTTATCCGGCTCACAATCCATGAAGGATTTCAGCCTGAGATACTGCAGCCTTCCAGCGGGAACGGTCCCTCGCATGCACTCTCCAGTCGCCGAAACCAAGCGC
Organism: Sphaerophoria rueppellii; assembly: GCA_920937365.1. Classification (NCBI taxonomy): domain Eukaryota; kingdom Metazoa; phylum Arthropoda; class Insecta; order Diptera; family Syrphidae; genus Sphaerophoria; species Sphaerophoria rueppellii. Next base: position 6,574,132 of record CAKKXW010000001.1, read on the forward strand.
TCTGGCATCTGCAGTCACTTGGTCCTTGTACCGTAGGTTCGGTCTTCCTTGTCGTCTCGAACCTAGGGGCTGGGATGAGAAGACTTTCTTTGTTGGAGCGTTGTCATCCATTCGCTCGACGTGACCGAGCCAATGTAGTCGTCTTTTCTTGGCCTTCTGGACTACATCCACATCTTGGTATAGCTCGTACAGTTCTCGGCTGAACCTTCTTCTCCATTCGCCATTGCCGCATTAGGGACTGGAAATCCGTCGAAGAATTTTGCTTTCGACAGTGCCCAGTATCAATTCCCCTTTTTTACTTATCGTCCAGCACTCAGCGGAGTAGAGTAGGACTGATAAAGTCAAAGTTTTGTATAGCAGTCACTTTGTATTTCGAGTGAGGAGTTTTGAATCCACTTGTTTTGCCAAATCGAAGTAGCAACGGTTCGCAAGGATAATTCTTCTTCGGACTAAGGTGTCGATTGTGGGATTGATGTTTGTTCCAAGGTAGGTGAACTCATTAACTACCTCTACCTGAGATAAATGATCGGATGTTTATTTCATTATAAAGAGGAAGGTATGCCGTTAATAATGGAACACAACATCCGCCAAATGGCCGTCACGACCTCGCTTACAGGACCATATCCTTTTCATGAAATTTTCCACAACCAAATCGCAAAGTGGCTGCCCTATGTCCTCGATAGCCTTACGAATTCCATCTTTGAGGTCTTGAATCGACGCTGGGCTGTTGGCGTAGACCTTATCCTTCACGTGGCTCCAAAGAAAGAAGTCGCAAAGTGTTAAATCAGAAGATCTCGGTGGCCAATTGTGATCACCTCTTCGAGAAATAACACTGTCCGGAAACTTTTCCCGTAAAAGATCGATGATTTCATTGCTTGTGTGGCACGTTGCGCCGTCTTGTTGAAAGTAAACGTTGTCCAGATCAATACCATCCAATTCCGGCCATAAAAATCATTAATCATCTCTCGATAGCGCAATCCATTGACCGTAACTGTTGCTCCAGCCTCATTTTCGAAAAAGTAAGGTCCAATGACCCCGCCGGACCATAAACCGCACGAAACTGTCACGCGTTGAGGATGGAAAGGCTTTTCAACAATAACTTTTGGGCTTCCCGAGCCCCAGATGCGACAGTTTTTTATGTTGACGTAGCCTCCGAAGTGGAAATGGGCCTCATCAATCAAGATGATTTTTCGATGAAATTCCGAATCATTTTCATGCATTTCAAGGACCCAATCAGCAAAGACACGACGTTGTTGATGATCAGCCGGCTTGAGTTCTATTGTTAACAGAACTTTATAAGCCTTTAGACCCAAGTCTTTATGCAAAATACAGTGTAATGACGTTTGTTGAATGTCTAATTCCAAAGAACGACGAGGAATGGACAAACCTGGGTTTTCTTAAACACTTTTTTTTTTTTTTTTTTTATTTTCAAAATTTCTTATATTTGTATTTGTATTTGTATTTGTATTTTTCAATTAAATTTGCTGTACCATAAGAAATATATAATTCTTTTAGGAAGCACAGTTCGGAAAATGGTTTATAGATTTTACATTTAAACTTACATTACAAAATAAAATTTATAGATATATATAAAAACAATAGTTGAAACAATATGAAAGAATATAAACTAATGAAATATTTTTGATCATAAATAAAAAAGGACAAAATAAAATTTTAAAATTTATAAACATAATCGCAACCTGGAAAAACATCAACGAAGAGTGCTAAGTGTGAGAAAACTAATGACAAAAAGTTACTGTGCTTGACTTTGTTTCTAATGTTAAGGGGAAGCTCATTGTAAAGGCTGTTTGTAATTTAAAATTTTATATAACATTGCACAAGCTTTGGGCTACAACAGCAAAATTCTCAGTTTTTCTTGAGCGACGTGCACGGGTTTTATTCTTCACATCACTGACTTGTCCCAACAGCTCGAATTTGTCCACCAATTTCTGTATTGCGGTCCGACAAGGTGCTTCACGACGACCCAAAAATGTTTTAGTTTTACGAACCGTCTATGCCAAATTTTCACCATTTTTGTTGAAGCGTGTATCGTTCCATTTTTATTGATGGCGCAGGTTTTACTTGTCAAATTTCAAAAAATTACAGCTTTTAAAGCGACAGCTCTTATTGGAAAACCCTTTAGATAAGTTTGGTGGAACAAAAAACAAAAAAAAAAAAATGAAACAAAATAGGTCCGTTCGAGTACCCTCCTAAAGTGCAATTTTGCGAAGATTTACGAAATTTAACCAAATCCTGTTCGCGTACTCAAAATTTTGGTAATTTTTCGTAAAAGAGAGCGCTCACGAGAGAGTTAAATATTTCCCCAACCTAAGAATTTTAGCCCCAGAAATTTCATTGGGCTGATTTGTGAAAAGTATCAAATTTGTTTGAAAATAGCAAATAAAAATAAGTAAATTCAAATTCAAAGTTTCAATTTTTCATACAAAAAACTTGACAATTAAAGTGTGGGTAAAATTTGTTGTTTTCCCGTTCGCTTACTTTTTTGTAGTTCTGTTTTCCTGTGAGAGAATTTTACCACACTCCCTAAAATGTCTCGTTTTACGAATCTATATATATAAAAGACTAATTCGTTAAATTTATGTTATCTTTTCAAATTGACAAGCGGTTGACCGATTTTCTAAATCTATGGTTTAAATTAAAGAGAAATAACTTAAGAAGGTTTATACAAAAAAAAACCTATGTTGTTCAAATCACAAATGGTTCAAATGTTAAGAAATAATGCTTTACTCACTTCAGTAAAATATATCAATATACGAATACTCAAATTTTTATGAAAATTATTTCAAATATTTTCGTCAAATATTTTTTTTTTTATCGAAAAAAAAAATTATGATTGACATTTTTGTTATTCATTTGTACAAACAAAAAATTTATACTTGACATTTTTTTGTCATTCAATTGTACTTTGTACATGACAGGGTCGCTTTGTTCTGGATTCTTGGACGACATTGGTTACTGCTTTCAATGGTTGTGAATGTTGTGATCATCAGAAGACGAATCGGCTTTATTTTGTTGAATTTTTCTAGCACCTTCAAAACAATTTTTTTTGTGATTATGTCATAATTACCAAAGTCGATTCGTCCCTAATCTGAGGTTTTGCACCGTGGGTCGTTGTGCTGCATTGGAAAGTTAATATACGTGAAAAAAACATATGATTATTATGTCTTTTCCTGCTCCCACTGTTAGGATGCCATACTGCGATGTGGCAAAAGGTATTGCCACTCTAATTGGTTTCAATGAGCTTTCGAAGAAAAGCCTTTTTAGATTCATGTGGTATCACAATGGGCCTTTGATTAGCCTAAGTGTGTCTTTTAACATCCATGACAGCCACTTTAACCTAACCTATGTCTTTTCTTAAATCAATAAATCATTTGCATAGTTTATGCAGATTAAAGCCACATATGCCAAGTTTTTGCTTATATACTATTAAACCACAGTGTTAATTGACTTGAAACTATTCGTACCACAAGGCAAAAAATGAGCCACCTCAGCATCTTAACATTTTAGTTTAATATGTGTGTTTCAGCACACCCAACGGTTATCTTTTCCAAACAGCTACTCTGCAACACTTTAAGATTACCTCATGTTTCGAAATGCCATCCTAATGAAATACTTAAACTTTAAGCCAATGCATTTTATGAGCCAACTGCGTCGTGTTTTCTGAAGCGCCCAAAAAACTATTCGGAAAGATACACAACACTATGTAATTATTATCCTTTTAAGTTTTGAACAACAGCTCAACAATCAGCGAATTTAACCATATATATAAGGGAACAGTTCGAACGTGTCTGTAGGGCTATATGAAAAAAAATTGTCAAAACTTTAAATGAAATTCCATATTTGTCATAATGTATTGATCAGGCTCAAATTTTTTTTTTTTTTGACGAAAATTAAAATATTTGACGAAAATTGAATATTCGTAGGTATATTGATATATTTAGCTATAGTAATAACCGGACACTGACGGTGCCGAGAAATTTGTCCGGTTATGGAAGATGTCCGGTTAAGGGAACAAACAAATCTACATTCCTTAAGATGCATACAATAGAAGTGTTATTGGGATTAATTTTTAATGTATTTTGTTCATATTAAGAGACTTAAACAAAGATTCACATGTGCATACACACGTAAGTACAATTGATGATTTTGCTTAAACAATTAGAAATCTTAGTTTGGCGCACATATTGGTTACTAAATGGCATATTTTCAGCCAATCGGCCAATAAATCAAATGCTTTCAAATAATTTTTCTCTAACGAAAAGTTTTTTAATCTCCTTATTTCGCTATGGGCCTCTTCATAAGATTTTAACGGGTTGTTATCAAACATCTCGGAATCTTCTTCTTCTTGGGAATCAATTTCATGGATTTCTGCTTCATCCAGACCGTCAACGCATAAACTTTAAAGGTTATCGTCTTCGCAAATAAGACTATTACCCATGATAAGACTATTATGACATAATCTTGAAACGATACATTACCGTCTGCAAAAGCCCTATTCATTGTTTTGAAAATTTGTGTCCGTGTCCGGTTATGAGAGCGTCCGGTTGTGGGAGAACTTTTTATATAAAAAATCGGTTATTTATTTATTTATAAGTAAAAAAAATTGTATTTAATATAATTAAATATAAAAGAAACTTTATTTTGCCCATCAAAGAGGGCACGGGTAAGCTAGTTTTAGTATAGAAAGTAAGCGAACAGACCTAATGCTAGTTATAATGACAACTAAATACAAAAGCCGACATTTTCTACATATGTTTTTCGTAGGTATCCGCAAACGCATTTGAACCACATCACAATGCTTGTTCCATTTTATCCTAATGTCTTGATCGCGCTCTGGTCTGAACATTCAGAAATCAAAAACCATCTTAAAACGAAAAAAAACATATCATTGATTCTCTTAACACTCTGAAGCTGAACCCAAGAAAAATAAAAATCCACTCAATGTTTGAGTTCGCTTCGTTCTGTTTACACTTTCATCAATAAGAATTTAAATCTATAGCAAGAGATCGATAAAGTTTGACTCATTTAACAAAAAGCTTATCTTTTATTAATTCAAAATTCTCAATTTGTAAATTAAATACATAGCTACACTGTTACCTTCTAAGCAGTAAAAACAATTGCGCAAATGTTCAACACAAAAACATTTATAACAATAGAAATCTAACAAACAAACAGGAACAAATAAAAATGCAAATAAAAATTCAAACCCACCCATCTGTGTATCTCTCTAAATACGCCAGGCCTCATAATCTCTTATGACAAATATTCGTCGAGTGAAAAACAAAACAAAACAAAATACTTCCTCCGCTCGCATGATATATTTTTTTTTTCTTCACACATCAGACGCCAAAGCCGAACCCACCAACAACATCTGCACAATGTCTGCCACTGCCTGAAAAAAAAAAAAATCGAAATGAAAATCACAATTCACTGAACATCGCACAAAATCAAATGCAAGAAAATTCATTTGTTCATTTGCAATTTATGTGTTTACGATTCACATTGTCTTTCTTCGAAATAATATGTACGTAGACGTCAGTGAGCGTCTGCGAATCAAAAAGGGTGCTCGCTGAAACCGATACAATGGTGAGGCGCATTGCAATGGTGTTGTCTTTGTGACAGGCTATTCCAGTGGGGTATGGCTTTACATATCCAGTGCATAATTTTTTTCTACGCGGGGGATTGTAGGCTGCTTAAAAATTGCGCCAGGCATCCCCCTCATTAAATTTCATTAATTATTTCGTCTGTATTTTTATTTCACCATCAAACAGGTATAACGTACAAGCAAAGAGCAGTCGTTTGCTCGCTTATTACTTTCCGCTATTGTCTTCGGTTTCGGCAACAAGCATCATGTACTTGCAAAAAATAGTGTGTCTTTTGAATTGTTTTCGGTCCGGTACCGTTGGTATTAACATAGGATGGTACACAAATTTTAGTTTTTGACGCATTATTTGTCTTCTGAAAAAGTTTCTTTTCGAGATTTGTTTTGCATTTTCAATTTAAATTTCTTACATTATTTATTTGACAAAGAACACAAATTGATGTTTCCGAATCATAATATCGTTCATTTCATGTCTTATTTTGAAGTTGCACTTAGTATACGTGTTCTGCACGTAAAATATAGAAGATAAGAAATAAGGAGACTGAGGGGTTTTGTTGATAAAACGCGGAATGAAAACCAAATGTGAACGACTATGGTTGCCAATGCCTTTTCTTTACAACACATTTTAATCAATATGCTGAATAAAATAAAAAATAAATAAATATCGTATAATTAATTAAAAAAACAAAAAAAACTGCTTTTTGAAACAGACGAAAACTTAATATTGAGGCTGAACTACATCGAACACACAAAGTGTAAAAAGTACAAAAAAGTATTCGTATTCGTATTGAGAACTTTGTGCACATTGAAAGCTCGATCGTTGTCAAGCTTTATAAAAATAAGAGGGAGATATTCAGATATGCGTTTGTAGAAGTATTACAGAACATAACTTCCACTGTTTTGTACTTATGGGCACTTTATATTCCGATGTACAGGGTGGGCCAGAATGAACTCCCTAATTTTAAACGCTCGGCAAAAAATGCTAAACGAGTTACAAATGTGGCAACACTGCGGGGTGATTCTCCAGACTATGCTATTTCGTCAGATTTTTTTGTTAGTCAATATGGTTCGCTGGAACAGTAAACATCGTGCTTTTTACGTTGAAGCTTATATTCGTTATAATGAAAAAATAGTGCTAGTTCGTCGCGCGCTTAAGAAACAGTTTTAAACTGCCATGAAAACCCTCCCGATCACAAAACAATTTTGTTATGGAATTAAATTTTTCGGTCGGGCAGATCGGTGCGCAAACAGTCTGTCGCTTTAAAAATTCCCTCTCTCCGACGTAAACATATTCGACTCGCACGCACTTGGTTTCAACAGGACGGCGCGAAGGCGCACATTCGTAGCGATGTTTTAACGTTTCTGAGGAAGAAGTTTGGCGACAGGTTAATTTCACGAAATTGCGATATCGTTTGGCCGCCGCGCAGCCCGGATTTAACACCTCCGGATTTTTTTGTATGGGGCCATCTGAAAAGTTAAGTGTATGCTGAGACATCCCAGCCCTAAGAACAGCGATTACGAACCATATCAACCAAATTTCGCGCGAGATGTTGGAAAAAACAATGGAAAATGTTTGCAAAAGGTTGGAAGAATGCAAAATGCGGCGGGGAAAACATTTGAATGGAGTTTTATTTAAAAAATAAATTTTATGTGAAATGGCATAGTTTGTACTTCATTTTTCTTTTTATTCAACTTTCTACCATTTATACTTTTTTTTACGAGCGTTTAAAATTAGGGAGTTCATTCTGGCCCACCCTGTAGTTCAGGCTTTACACGATGACATAACCACAGATCAAAAAAGAGAATATAAGAAACAGAGCTGTCAAAATTGACAATGCCTACACGCTGGTCCAGGGGAATGTTGTACATGTATTCGTATTTTTCCTAATACTTTCTCAACATTCTTCTAGGTTTCACATATACGATGTGATAGAAAAATTAAATGTGTGGTGGTGTGAGGGTAAGACAGTGGTTGGTTTCTAATCTTCTTCTTTCTGGTCTGTGTACAAAACCCTCTATCATCGTGATACAACTGAAACAGAAAGCGCATAAGCTATCAACAACATCTCCATGTTTCGAGGTTACTAGAATCCGAATCAAGCGTTTTTTTGATGATGTCTGTGTGTGTGTATGTGTGTTCGTATGTACCTTTGTGCGTATGTGCGTTACGTTTTTTCGGCTCGATTATCGCGAACCACTCATCGTATTGTCATGAAATTGGTCTCAGTCGACGCGGTATTGTGTTGTTAAGAGCTGATTAGGTTTTGGGCGAAATCGACTTACAATGGCAATCAGAAATCTAAGACAACCCTAATAAATATAATGAAAATTATGATAATTTCTGCAATAATTTCAACAATAATGCAAAAAATCTTATATCTTATATTTGATAACTAGGTGACCCACCAAACGCTGTTTTGCCATATTAATCTTAATCTTCGGGAATTCTAATCTGATTAGAAAAATTCTTTCACAAATAGAAAACTTTGGACAGATGTAAATGCCTTCACCTTCTCCATTTACAGCATTGAAAACATTTTCTAATGCAGTGAAGTGAGCCATCATTGTGGAATTTGCTTTAGACAAGCCTCCTTCGTCCAAATGATTGACCCAAGAGCGTTCGTCTGGTTCTATTTGTTCCAGGTTTGGTATGGTGTTTTTAAAACGATAGAAAATGTAGACAACCTAGTTTTCCAAATCATCGTACGCCAATAGGAGATTTTCCTCTGGCTCAGAAGCAATGCTATTGTTGAGTTTGACAGCGAATATTGTTAAGATTAAAAAATTGTGAGATAAAACCTGTCAAAGAAGTTTCTTCAAACACAAGTCTGGTGTATTATCCACACCAACATGAAAGCTGGAATTTCTTGTTATCTTCTTTCTTTCGCTGTTGTTACAATCAAAAGCTGAAGAAACACCCATTTTTATTATTTAATGTTTTTTTTTAGTATCAATTATAAACAATACCACTTTAACCAACTTTATTGATTCAAAACTCTCAAAGTTCACTTCCTTTAACATTGACAACAGGAAATAGAATGAAATCGCGCAAAAAAAACTAACATTCCTCAGTTGATTGAGTGTTCGTTACGTCACGATACTTTGACAACCAAAACCTCACATGCTCTATCATTGTCATGACATGGTTGTAAAATATCTCGACTCATATTTCTGATACATGCTTAATTTGAAATCACTTGTGAAAACAAAAGGCACCTGTACAGCTATATGGCAACCATGAAAATGGTTCTTTTCTGTTTCTTAATGTATAATTTGTTCAATTTCTCTTCCCATGAGGAAAGAAAACAGACTAGCACTGGTCTGGTACTGGGAAAGCACAAGCTGAAAGCAGAGATATTCTGATACGTAGTCTTGAATATTATAACCTGATCAGGTATATCTTTCAACTTTTCGCAATAAATTAAGATTTTAAATGGCGCCAGCAGGTAAACAAATTGAAAAACACCACTACACGTCCTCCATGGAAATTATATTTATGTTCAAACAAAACATTGTTTCGAACAAATGAATCTGAACGAAACTGAACTCGTTCCACTCTACTGCTGTGAGCCTTTAGGTATACAAAGTGTAGTCCTAAATAAATCATTGGCATCACAACAACGGCTGTTGCCGCCGCACCTTCACACTTCCGCCGAACGTCTACCAACGTTCCCAGCAAAACAGGCATTGAACCGTTAAACATCTTGTGGGGTTTCCTAATTTCTGTGTAAATATAAACGAATCCGCAACAAGTTTGAACCATACATAAGCATCAGTTTCAGTATCATTCTGCCGAATATGTGTGTATGTACGTGTATGTACTCCCATCCCCTTAACCCCAATGGCAAGCATCAAACCCCTTTCGTAATGAATGAAGCCGGAATGTTTTGAGAACTCATTAGTTTAAGCGAGTACATGTCATATCCAACGGCACTTTGATTAGGGGTCACAATTACAATATAATTTTCTCGATCGATAAAATTGGGTGGCAGTGGGTTAGGTTGAAGTCTTTGGTTTGGATAGAGACCGATTGTGTTGTAGAGTGTGGTTCGATAGGCAATTTTGTACATTAGTCTAGTTGTCATTAATCAAAAAGGGACCGAATTGTTTTAAATCATTTTTTTATTTAACCCTATCGAAAATTTAAGGAATTTATTCTCATGTCTTCAGCATTTTTATTTTCAACACGAATTGAAGCATTGGTGTGGGATGTCGAATGCATTGAGAGGAATTGAAAAAAAAATATGAGGTGTGCTTGATGTGATTGCCGCTCCACTCTCTCTCTCAATAGAGAGAACCCACAATCGATATTTTTCTCATTCAATCAGTTAGACACAAGTGGATTTCGTGAAACAACAAAATAAAAAAAGGAAAATACAAGAATAACTCATGTAGGCACATAAAACGGTGTCTACGTATCGCAATATAACGTAACGACCTATTGCTATTGTTTTTTAAAACATCAACCCACCCACTTGGTTGGTCCTTCTGTGAGATGGGGTATGTTGTCAGTACATGTATGCCGGATGTTGAGACAGAATTCCGTCATTTTAATGCTCGAACGCACCGCAGAACAAGAGTTTATGGTAAGTTATTGACGATGGAGACAGACAAACTGTCACCTGTCTTATTGACAAAAGTGTATATACTCGGGACACTAAAAGAATTAAGATTTGTTCTATTTTTAGCTTTCTTACTTTTTCGTTGAACATAAAGTAAATTCTTCTTTACTTTGTGGGTACCCTAGTACACACTGACTTTTGTGAAAATGAATTGATTCCACTCTGCTTTGTTTTATGTATATGCATTTGACATTTGTGTACTGGCCTTAATTTATTCTAAAATATCAGTTGACATGTACCTATACACTTACAAAAAAAATTACATTACTATCAACGACTTTTAAGGCACTTTACAAAGTTGGAGTGAATGCTCCAATGAGTCTGAACGTTCCCACTCTGGCGCTGTTTAGTTTAGTTAAATCTTGTTGACGTTTAGACGTTTTGTTTGTTTTCCTCATTTTTTTTAAAGATATGTACCTACTATGCTGTATTACTTTCGATTGGAAAGAAAAAGTTAAAAAGACAAAAAACAAGTCAACCTTGACTATTCGTTTTACAATCAAGAGAGATATAGGAAGCTTTTTATTTAAACGCCCAAAAACGGGATTTTAATTGGAATAGAAAGTTAATAGTTACTCACATTTAAAATTTAATTTATTCTCCATAATTTAAGAAATTACTTAAAATTTAAATTCATAGGAGAGAGAACGTAGGTAGGTAGTGGAATTGTAGGAACGAGTGAACATTACCTAATTGAGTTCTTCCTTCTATTTTTAGATTTGTATTGCTTATTAATTTTTAATATTTAATCGATTTTTGCTGTTGATTGGGTGACGGGTTTTGTTAGAAATGTAAACGTCAAATGGAGATATGAAAATAAATTTGAGGAGTTTTTAAATATTTTATTTGAACGGAAACAAGAAGATAGGGTGCACAATTTTTTTTTTGCTTTTTATGAATGTTTATTTATGACAGTTCTTTAACAAAAACACTTTAATGTCAAAATTATTCCCAAGTTACAGATTTCAAAAATAAAGCAAAACATTGATCTTTTTGCAGGCTTTCTAATCCGTTCAAATCGGAGCCATCTTTTGTTAGAAATTGACAGTTGAGGTTTTACTTACTTACTTACTTAAGGTGGCGCTACAGTCCGTTGTAGACTTGGGCATCAGTCAACTGTCTCCGCCAGGCAGCTCGTTCCCTAGCTAGCTGTCTCCAGTTTTGCACTCCAAGTTGATTGAGGTCCTCTTCCAGTTGAGTGCGCCACCTGAGTCGCGGTCTTCCTCTCCTCCTACGTCCCTCGGAAATAGTGTCGAAGGCTTTCCAGGCCGGAGCATTGGTGTACATTCGCTCTAAATGACCGAGCCATCTGAGTCTCTGGACCTTGACCCTTCTGGCTACGTCCATGTAGTTGTTCAACCCGATTTTGTCAAGGTCCATGTTTCCGAACCATACAGCAGGACTGGGATGATGAGGGTGTTGTACAATTTTAGTTCGAGAGAGGGCTTTTCCACTCAATTGCTTTCATAGCCAAAAGAAACAGCGATTAGCAAGAGTTATTCTTCGTCTGATCTCGGCGCTGGTGTTATTGCCCGTGTTTATAGCGGAGCCTAGGTAGACAAACTCCTCCTGTCCCTTTGTTTTTCCCTCATTTACCGCTAAACCCACTTTTGCCGCTTCTGTCTCAATTCTCACAAAGGCGCCATTGACATCACGCTGTGTTCTTCCCATTGCGTCAATATTTTCGGCGTACGCGAGAAGTTGAATAGATTTTTGGAAGATAGTGCCTCTGTTGTTGACGGTGGAGTTCTGCACTATCTTCCCAAGAACGAAGTTAAAGAAATCGCTCGACAGTGCCTCGCCCTGTCTGAAGCCTTTTTTGTCGTCGAAAGATTCCGTAAGCTCGTTTCCAACCTTGATGGACCCGCGTTAGTTCTCCATTGTCATTTTGCACAAGCGAACGAGCTTGGCAGGGATGCCAAAACTAGACACAGCATTGTACAGTTCGTCTCTGTAGATGCTGTCATACGCGGCCTTAAAATCGATGAAAAGGTGGTGGGTATCGATTTGAAGTTCAAAGGTTTTTTCCAGGATCTGCCGCAACGTGAAAATTTGGTCGATGGTTGATTTTAATGGTCTGAAGCCACATTGATAAGGACCAATCAGATTGTTGACGAAAGGCTACAGACATTCACTTATTACGGCAGAGAGGATCTCGTAGTCGATTTTAAGCAGACTGATTCCTCTGTAGTTTGGGCAGTTAAGAGGATCTCCCTTTTTCAGGATCGGGCAAACAATGCTGAGGTTCCATTCATTGGGCATGCATTCCTCTGACCATATCTTACAGATGATTTGGTGCATGCTCCTATCCAGCTCGTCGCCTGCTGCTTTGAACAGCTCAGCAGCTAGACCATCTGCTCCAGCGGCTTTGTTGGATTTCAGCCGTGATATTGGCGTTTTTACTTCTTCTAGATCGGGTTCACGGAATTGTAGAGGATGAGGTCTTACCAGATAGAATAGATAGATCATGAGTTTATCCGAAAAATCAGTGAACGAGTTGTTCAATCTACGATAAACTCTGAAACACTGATAATTGATCAAAAAATTTAGTGAAAATAAAAATTTATTCAATTTTAAAGCGGCCACCAATCCGTCAATCCGTCAGCGTTGACATTTTTAACTGACAGCTCAATAGAACGCACATGTTCTTGTAAAACAACGCATGTGACGGATACGTCAGATGAAAAGCTGCACGGAATGCGTCGTCAGTCGCCCGACGATGAAAATGACAACTGACACTTGTATGGAAATGTCAAACTCGTCGCGCGACAAAGATGAAAAAAGTTCATTTCATCTGTCCTTTTCGTCGTCGGGCGACCGACGTGACGGGCCGTACATTTTTTCAGTTCCTTAAAGTTGGTTAATTTCCTAATTTTTGCGTCCGTTGCTTCTGTAAATCTGTAGGATTTAAGTTAGAGATACAGAACTGGTCTTGCAAAAACTAAAAATATTCCCCTTCTTTTGTGTGCATTAGGGCCAGCATTATGATTAATACCGTTATATTTATTACTAACCTTGAAAAGACATAGAATTAAGCTGATTTTTACTGAATTTAAACCAAAATGCATATTATTATATTTTTTTCTATTCCACAGGTATCAAATGCCCAGTTTGTAGTAAATTCGTTCTACCCGATGACATAGAATGTCATTTAGTTATGTGCCTAACAAAACCTCGTCTCTCATATAATGGTAAGTTGAAAAAAAAACGATATTTTATTTTATGAAATTGTTTATCCCTTTAATCACAAAATATAAGAACAATTTATTAATAAGTTGTTTTGAAGTTGAAAGCTATTCAAATAAACAAATACTAAAATTTAAATTTATAACATTTATCGATAACAATCGAGAAAATTATCGATTGCACTTATTTTAATATTTTACGCAATCACAAAGTGGGTCCGAAAAGTCCATAAACTTGACACTGTGGGTATCGAAATCGATCGAATCGCAAACAAAAGCTTTGTTGTTATACACTTGAGTCTATTAAAAATGATCCATAAAATCATCGATACAATTTGTGAATGTAAACAAGCACAGTTCGATAAGAATAATTTCCAATTCAAATAAAATCATTATTTTGTTCAATTGATAAGGAAATGTATTTATTTTTAGCTTAATAGATAACCTACTTACCAAATTCGCAAAATTAAATCAACCATTATTGATTCGAAACACCGAAAATCGATTATGAGCGATGTGACGAGTACGTCACTGTCATAATTGTTGCTGTGGCTTTGCGACAAACCGACAACGTCTTCCTTCATGTCGCTACTGTCTAAATCGTCGAGTTGTGTCGTCATTGTGCTCAATGACACATGAGACTCACTTTTAATGCGTGTCTTCCTTGTTATTAATTTGATATTACCTTAAGTGAGACTATCCCTTTCAAACATCGGTGTTGTCATCATTTCCATTAGCGTCATTGTTTTCCTGCCATCCATTTGAGGAATGGAATTTTGTTGTTTGTTCAATTTATTATCTTCGAGAAAAAAAAAACTCATTTCATGATTTTTGCGACGTTTCCAATTGGTTTGCTTTTATGTGAATTTAAAAATCTTTTGTTTGCAACTAGGTATTCGCATTTCCCCAATTCGGTTATCGATTTGTCGTTTGCAGCAAAAAGAGAATGGTTTCGTTTTCCTTAATCTAATGACTGATTTCTTCTCTTCTCAAAAACTTTGAATCCCCAATTTGGGTCGAGTAGACATAGCCTGACCTACATGCAAGCACATTTTGTAGATACCTGCATTTTCCAATATTTGAAAATTCACACTATGAAAGAAATTCAATTATTGTTCTTCCTAAAAAAGGACATGAATGGTCAGTTGTTGTCAAAATGTAGACGTCATTGAAAACCAATCATTTTTGTAGTGCGATCGATTGTCAAACACAAGGACATCTCACATAAGTGAAAACTCTTGACCATTTAAACATTTTAAGACGAGGTAAATTCAATTGCTAGTGACTCGAATTGATGTGTCCATTCCGTTCAAGCGCATTAAATTCGACTGAAACTCTCATTTGCGATAGCCATTAACAAGTCTTATAATCAAATTCTACCCTGATAGGCTACAAAATGCCCATGACTTTAGAATTGGTTTTGGTTGCAAGTTAGTCACCCGTACTACACGTATGTGAATGATGCTTGCAATATAATCTTGACATATAACTTAACTTATCCGACTCACAATCCATGAAGGATCTCAGCCTGAGATATTGCAGCCTTCCATCGTGATCGTTCTCTCGCTTGCACTCTCCAGACGCCGAAACCAAGCGCTCTGGCATCCGCAGTCACTTGGTCTTTGTACCGTAGGTTCGGTCTTCCTCGAACCTGGGGGCTGGGATGAGAAGACATTCTTGACTGGAGCGTTGTCGTCCATTCGATGTGGCCGAGCCAATGTAGTCGTCTTTTCTTGGCCTTCTGGACTACATCCATATCTTGGTACAGCTCGTACAGTTCTCGGTTGAACCTTCTTCTCCATTCGCCATCGCCGCATTCAGGACTGAAAATCCGCTTTCATTTCATTTTGCTTTCGACAGTGCCAAATATCAATTCCCCTTTTTTACTTATCGTCCAGCACTCAGCGACGTAGAGCAGGACTGATAAAGTCAAAGTTTTGTGTAGCAGTCACTTTGTCTTTCGAGTGAGGAGTTTTGAATCCAGTTGTTTTGCCAAACCGAAGCAGCGATTCGCTAGGGTAATTCTTCTTCGGATCTCCAATAAGGTGTTGTTTATGGATTGATGTTTGTTCCAAGGTAAGTGAACTCCTTATCTACCTCGAAATTGCTGCTACCAACAGTGACGTTTGTTCTAAAAGGTGGGCAGATGTTGCTTTGTTTGTTGAAAGCATGTACTTTGTTTTGTCCTCATTCACTTCAAGAATCGGTGTGAAGGCTTCAAGCACATCTCTCTTGGATCGAACGATGATGTCAATGTTGTCCACATAGTCTAGGAGCTGGATGGATTTGTGCCTTGCGCACTATGTGCTCCAGGACTATGTTGAACAAATCACATGATAGCGCATCTCTTTGTCTAAACCCTGCGCACGTTTGAAACAACTCAGACATCGCCATCATAAGCTCTTGGCGGTGGATGCTATCCAGCTTTGAAGACGATGAAAAGATGGTAGGTTTCGACTTGAAATGTGTCTTCGGATTGCCACAGTGTGATTTTTTGTCTATCGTTGTGCTGCCTGGCCTAAAGCCACACTGGTACGTGCCGATTATTGTGTTGCAGAACGGTTTAAGACGCTCACAAGTACTTGATAGGACTTTTGTATGCAACATTAAGCAGGGATATGCCACGGTTGTTGGGAGCATATGGAGCTTATCAGTGTCCCATTCTTGCATGCATGCATGCATTCTTCCTCTCACACTTTGTTGATGACCTGGTGCGGGCGGTTCATCAAAATACTTCCTCCATATTTAAAGAGTTCCGCAGCTATGCCGTCCAACCCGGCGGACTTGTTATTTTTTGGCTTTTGGATGCCTCTTTCTACCTCTTCTGCGCTGGGGCTGGGACTGGGTCTTCATTGACTGGTCTTGCTTCTCTTTCGTCATTAGCTCGCTCGACATTTTGCGCATTCAGCAGCAGTTGGGAGTGTTGCTTGAAAACATCTATACATTTCCTAAGTGACTAGGTTTCCTTCACTATTTCAAAGAGCCTGTGTCCCAGTTCTGAAACCAAAAGCTAATTGCTTCGACCTTTTAAACAAACGCCGGGTGTTGTTCTCGGCCCGAGATTCTTCTAGACCTTTGAGCTGAGAATCTGCGGATGCTCTTTTCTTTCTTCGCAGGGTCTTTTTCTCATTTCTCCTTTTTGTTCGGTTCTTGACATCTAAAGGGTACCAAAACCCAGTTATAAGAAAAACCATGTGCACCTATTTCAATTTAATCCATAAACCTTCTTTTTTTTTTCTTTTCTTCCTACAGAGGATGTTTTAACCGATGCGAAAGGTGAATGTGTGATCTGTTTAGAGGAATTAAATCCTGGAGATGTAATTGCAAGGCTGCCATGTCTTTGTGTTTATCACAAAGGGTAAGCAAATCTTGTAAATTCTATATAAATAAAATTAATATAATTTTCCCCCTTCCCCCCTTAACAGATGTATAGATAGATGGTTCGAAGTAAATCGCTCCTGTCCTGAACATCCCGGCGATTAGTAGCCTAGTTAATATGTAAGCTAATTAGATAAATATTTTACGAAAATTATATATTAAAAAAAAAGAAAACATTAAACAAACTAATAAAAAAAAAACAAAGAATCAAAGAAAACAGAATAAAATTAAACATAATATAGATTTACTGATTAAAAACAAAATGAACATTATACGAAGCGAGGTGTAAACATAACCTACCAAATTATTATTCTTGTCATAAAACCAAAACAAAATATTTTTCTATATATAAAAAAATATATGTGTACATATAATTATTATAATTTTTATTTTTTATTTTTTTATATTATATATTTTGTTTGTTATTTTCATATCCCCTTTGTTTATTTTTTTACTCATTTTGTTTTTTTTTTTTTAATTTTTATTTTGTTTAAAAAAAAAACTTGTATTTAACGAATACAATCTGTTCTGGACTCAAAATCTATACAAGTGGCATGTGGTTATTTAAGGACTAAATTCTCACATTAAGGCTCGTTTTTGTTTGCCCAGTTCGTTTGCATTGTTAAACTTTTAAGAAAATATGAAATCGTTTGCTTTAAGAAAAAAAAAAAAAAAACAAACAAATGTAAATTTTAAAGTCGAATTAGACCGCAAATGAGCTGACATAGTGATGCAGAAGAAAGAAAGGATCTAACGCTAACTTTTTGAATTACGATGAAGAATAAACCTTTATTCGAGCTAAACTAAAAAGCTTCATGTATAAATCATTATAATCTCGATGTTTCTGTTCTCTGCGATCCACCCTGTGACTGTGGGATTCGGATTCACCGCTATCGCCTCAGAAATCAGCGCCTCTTTCTAAGGCCAACTAAAGTGATTCTTTATATAGGGTTTTCCAATAAGAGGTGTTATTTTGATATTCAAAGAAAAATTGCATTTTTTGAGATAAATGATCAGATGTTTATTTCATTATAAAGAGGAGGTATGCCGTTAATAATGGAACACAACATCAGCCAAATGGCCGCCACGACCACGCTTACAGGACCATATCCTTTTCATAAAATTTTCCATAACCAAATCGCAAAGTGGTTGCCCTATGTCCTCGATAGCCCCACGAATTCTATCTTTGAGGTTTGGAATCGATGCATGTCTGTTGGCGTAGACCTTATCATTCAAGTGGCCCCAAAGGAAGAAGTCGCAAGGTGTTAAATCAGAAGATCTCGGTGGCCAATTGTGATCACCTCTTCGAGAGAAAACACGGTCCGGAAACTTTTCCCATAAAAGATCGATGGTTTCATTGCTTGTGTGGCACGTTGCGCCGTCTTGTTGAAAGTTAACGTTGTTGTCTATAACATCCAATTCCGGCCATAAAAAATCAATAATCATCCCTCAATAACGCAATCCATTGACCGTAACTATTGCTCCAGCCTCATTTTTGAAAAAGTAAGGTCCAGTGATCCCGCGTTGTTGAAGCGTGTATGGTTCTATTTTTATTAATGGCGTAGTTTCTACTTGTTAAATGTCAAAAAATGACAGCTTCAAAAGTGACAGCTACCGAAATAGCGGGCTATTCAAAATAACACCTCTTATTGGAAAACTCTTTACTTTCACACTTTATGTATAGTGTCTAACATTGGGCGCGTTCAGTTTAGCCAACTCGTTTTTCATGAACGAGTTCGATAGCTTTATTTGGATAGGTGTGAAAACACGTATACAAAAATCAGGTGTTTCAGAATTTCAATGGCTATTCTGTCAGATCCACGTACACCAGAAATTGTTGGATATCTTTGGATTTGTTTGGTTTGAATCTCTGCTATTTTTGTTTACATGGAAAACAAAAACAAAAAGCTATCCGGATAGCCTATCCAAGTCAAGGTGAACGCGCGAACTGTAAACCTTATGTTATATGACAGTATGACACAATTCAAACGATAGAATAAAAAACTATCTGTTTGGAGGCTTAGCCAATCACCCTTATTGTAGCAGGCGTTTCACGTGAACGACATACGCCACTTTTTCTGTCGAGTCACTTTTAAGGCTAAACACACACCAAAACGGACAAAACGTCTTTTTGTCTTACGACTAAAAATCGTGTCTTTGTGTGCTTTGCTCTTATGAGGCAATACACACCGAAAAGACACGACACGACAAAAAGTTTTGCCCGCTCGACACGAACGATAAAAATTCTTGTCCACTCGTCGGTTGCAGTAAATTCATGGGGTTGTATAGGAGCAACATACCGAAGAAGACAAAAAGTCCGGGACAAAATGTCAGCACCTACAACTATACAGCACACAGAGTTACCATCTCTCGATACAGCTTACATGAAGACTAAATTGAAAACTCAACTGATATGTATTTACACATCAGTTTGACTGAAAACTGAACAGAGAACTGACAGGAATTTCTTCAGACTCAGTTTCAGTTAAACGAGTATTTACACATCAGGATAACTAAGAGCTCATTGCTCAACTGAAACTGAAACTGAAATGATCGTCTAAAAGAAAATTTAATACTAATCTACTTCATTTCAACAGAATTTCCATTTGCAACGTGTCGTGCTAGTGTCCGTAGCTCAGCGGTTAGGTGCGTTGGCTGCTAAGCAGAACGTCGTGTGTTCGAGTCCTACTCGTGTCCATAGTTTTTATTTCATCTTTCACGGGCACTGCCTCTTGCGAAGAACGGGCAAAACTTCCAAGAGCATCAATCTGTCATGAAAAAAGTGCTTCTCAACTTTGCCGTTCGTAATCGGCTTTAAATTGTAGGTCCCCTCAATTCTTTACACGCACCTAGAGAATTGTTGATGAGAGTAAGCCACTTAGGCCTTAGGATCTTCAAGAGCTGTTGCGCCATTCTACTAACATGCCGTGCTATGAACGACACTTAAGGATTAATTTTAAAACAAATATAAAAGCTCCGACGTAGTTCTTTACATAAGTAAAAAATTTAGTAAAAGTCCAAAGGCATTTGCAATTTTTTGACTTCAGTCACTTGCAACTGCATAAGCTCGTTTCTTTTGCATCAACGGTGTTCAAACTTCCTCCCCGTTTGGAGAAAAATTCGTTGTGATGCATCAATTATGATCAAGTTTAAATTGCATTCAACCACAATTTGTTTTTGTTTGTTTTCAGATGCAAGCTCATCAAAAGATGGCATACTTTTTATTTATTCTCCTTTGTAAATGAAGGAATCAAGATAAATCCACAATTTTCCTAATTTTTTTTTTGTGAATTCATTTTATTGCCTTATTTATTTTTCTTTTGCTTAGAGAACGAATTTTCGTTTAAACAAATACCCCATCGAAAAACAAAACAACAATTTAACCGAAAATGTAAAAATTTTAGAAATCAAGGCCAGCGATTTAATGAGAAATTTGTTTATAAATCTACATGAATAAATATTATTAAACTAAAACAGAAAAAAAAATAAAAAAGAAAAAAACTACAACTATAATAACTAATAAGTTTTGTAAATGAATTTTTGATAAAACAAAAGAAAACGAAAAATAAAAACAAAAACAACATGTAAGTGGGATTTAAATTTTTGGTGATAAAAACTGTAAACTATAAAAAAAAGTTTATATATAAATAAACCTTATATTAATATACATATATAATTACTCTCGTATAGTGCATAAAACAATTATAAAAAAAAGGAATACGTTAACAAATTTTTTTGTACAAATTTAAATAGACTCTTCTTGGAATTATAAGCCGACAAGCAATTCAGGGGTCGAATCACGGCATCAGTGATCGATTAATACGTGATTGAATTGTGTGCACTTGGCACTACCTCTCACGTTATCGAGTTATCTATCGAGCAACTAGTACAATAATTTTAAATTCTGTCTTCAGTTATCGAACTGAATCTCATTCGAAACATAAAGAGCTCATGGAACAAAAGGAATTTAAAATTTCTACCTTCTGAATCGGAGAATAAATAAGAATTATTCATTTCGTTTCACTGTTGTTATTTATTTGAAAAGATGTATAGGATGTCTCGCTAGGAGCACTTTTAAAATGGATTTTTTTTTCATGCAAGTTGGCAACTCTGAAATTTGACAGCTGTCACCTCTCTTTATTCCGATTATTAAAAATGGAGCGCTTTTTCAAAGAACAGCGCGTTATAATTGTGAAAACTCATTACACAACAAAAATAACTGTGAACGGCATTCGTTACAGCAATATGATAACGGAGTTCATGTGGTTTCAGCAGGACGGCGAAACCTGCCACACCGCTCTTGAAACAATCAACTCATTGCAGCAACGATTTTCAGAAATCCAACGTGTCGTCGGTGAGATACAGCCATATCTCTATGCAAAAGTCATGGAAAATATCATAGAAAGAGTAATGGCCTGTTATCAGAGCCGGGGTCATTTGCCGGATTTGTTATTCCATACACCATACTTAATCGGAACATGTCTTACATGTCTTCCTTACAATACTATACAAAAAAAATCACAACCCTGTCAGAAAATACTTGTTTTTATTTTAAAATGAAAAAGTGCACTCTTACTGAGACACCCTATAAATGCAAATTTTACCTGTCAAACCACTTAAGACTCGTTCAGAATAAACGGAGACTCGATGTTGTAGAATAAAGACTACTACAATTTTTAATTCCCAAACGGTTCGTGACGATCGATTGCCATCATCCCAAAGTGGTTACTTGTTCATTCGATCACTGATGAGACTCACTCACTCGTTCACTGAAGCGGTGATTCGGCCCCGGTTCTAGGTACATAACGTTAACGAAAAGTCCCATTTTTGTAAGCTACAAAATTGACATTTTTTCATGTATGCAACAGATCCTTTGTGTATTTCATGTTTTTAACTAATTGATGTGAATAGTGAAACAAAAACTTTTGCAGTATATCAGCATATATAGATATTTAAAAAGAAACACATCAAATCTCATGCTGTAGTCTTCTTTTTATTTATTTTAGACACTGTCTAAATGTACTTTTCTTAAGACCTATTCATGTCTAACAATAGGTGTGTTTTTTTGACTATCAAGTAAAGTAAAGTAAACAAAATATCAAGAAAACGATCCAGATTCAAACTCGACTTTAATCACAAAGACGCTTCAGCTTCGGCTTCGGCTTCGTCTGCGTTACGATGCACCCGCTTTGCGTTTGCTTTGAATGACAGTTCTCCCTCCATTAAATCATCTTCCCTCCAAAACAGCTTTGTCACTTTACTCTTTTCAATTTTTTAAAAACTTTGAAAATCTACTACCTTACCTACCTACTTCGCACCATCAAGAATTTCTTAAAATCTACTTCACTCACAAAAAAAGTAATTCGATTTTACTTGATATTTCCAAAATCCGATTCGATTAACTCATGTCTTACATACACGGCGGACACGCTTTACAAACACGAAATGTCAACCCATACAAATTCACAAAGTATGAGATACGTGCTTGTATTAAATTGTTTAATATTTTAGGCCGTGTGCGACTTGCGTTAAAATGTTGGTTGAACTTAACCACTAGTGTCAAATTAAGCCGTAGTTAACACATTTTATCCACTATGTAGTGTCAAAATTAAATCGAACATTTTAACACAATTCGGACACTTCCCAAATTGTAGATCTGTCTATATAAACTTTTGATACTAATTGTATGTCCCTCCTGGCGTCAATGTATTCACGGCCATATATACACTATTTTGAAATCTTCTTCGCTTTTCTCAATCTACTTCGTCTTATTCCCAAATCTACTTCGATTCCAGTGGTAACGCTGCTCCAAAAATAAATGAATTTTGTGTGTGTGGACTGTTTTTTTTAAACAGCTGTTATACGCTTTCGGAGAAAGCAAATTTGAACTAGAGCTTCCGTTTGGAGTCACATTACGTAACATTACGTTCTTTTCCATACGGTTGTCAAATGAAGCGTAAGGTCGAAGCTTTTTTGTGAAAGCAAGCATTGAATTCCTATAGCTGAACTCGTAATCGTCAGGCGAAGCTGAAGCGTCTGTGTGCTTCAGCCTTCATTGTGATAGCAAGCATTGAATTCCTATATCTGAACTCGTAAACGTAAGGTGAAGCTGAAGCGTCTTCGTGATTCAGCATTTACTGTCAATATTGGTTTAAGTTCAATTGCTTTCAGAAAACAAACTGACAAATTTTGAAATTATTTGCCAATTATTTCAAAAATTGACTTCAGCGCCCTCTGAGTTTGACAAAAATGTATAAACATTTCAAGTAAGTTTTACTCTCAAAAATTGTTTGTTTTCCTTGTTAAAATTGTACGTTTCTTTACTTGGTTGTCACGAAGACACGCCTAATGTCAAACATTTACTTGTTTAGGAGAATGATTTTAGCCCGGTGTTAGCCCAAAAGTGAAAAACCTGTTGTCACATAAAAAAAATCATCCTGAGCAGTTGGACATGATGATTTCCACTTTAAGAACTCACAAGAGAATCTTGCTCGGACGCGATTCATTTACAAATTTCCTAGATATTCACCACAAGAAACCGTTCTGACAACAGGAACACACTAATTGCTTACCTTTTGACTCCAAATCAGAGCCAACCGAAAGTCACAACTTATGACAATATTATCCTCGTACCAAGTGTCATCAAAAGCTTGAGTACACGGCAACTATAATCCCATTCGAATGATATCATTCCTTCTCTTCTTAAACCAGCAGTAGCAGCAGCAGTTAAGTAATCATAAATCATAAAACAAAAATCATAGAAAGTAAAAAACATAAAATTATGGTGTGTAAGGATGTCTTACTATGCTTAGTTAATTGTTTAAGATTTGTTCTAATAGTTAAGTGGCAACACTAGAGAAGAACATTTTAAGGCAACCGAATAGGTTATAGTATCTCACCTCTAGCCAGCAAAAAAAAATAAAAAATAAAATCATGTGAAAGTTTCTTATAAAATAAAATTAAAAAATAACAAAAAATAAAAAAATGTGTATATTCTAAGGATTGTAAATATTTCATATTCTATAGTGATATTATGATTAAAATTTTGTTCAGAAAACAAACATTTTGAAATGGTAAACAAGCAAATAAAAAATGAAACTAAATAAAATAAAATAAAAAAAATATAAATAATTAATAATGAAATGTTTTTTGTAAGGATATCATTTAGTTTGTACAACAAATAAAAAAAGCGAAATGTAAAAGTTAAAAAAAAAATCTTTGTCGTTATTTTATTTTGAAATTTTTATTTACAGATTTTGAGAATGGTAAAAAAAAACCGAAATTATTTATTACTTCGTTGTCATAAACAGCTTTGAAGACGATGAAAAGATGGTAGGTTTCGACTTGAAATTCGTTGGTCATTTCCAGAATTTGCCACAGTGTGATTTTTTCGTCTATCGTTGTTCTGCCTGGCCTAAAGCCACACTGGTACGAGCCGATTATTGTATTGCAGAACGGTTTAAGACGCTCACACAGTACTTTGGATAGGATTTTGTATGCAACATTAAGCAGGGATATGCCACGGTTGTTGGGAGCATATGGAGCTTATCAGTGTCCCATTCTTGCATGCATGCATGCATTCTTCCTCTCACACTTTGTTGATGACCTGGTGCGGGCGGTTCATCAAAACACCTCCTCCATATTTAAAGAGTTCCGCAGCTATGCCATCCGACCCGGCGGACTTGTTATTTTTTAGCTTTTGGATGGCTCCTTTCTACCTCTTCTGCGCTGGGGGCTGGGACTGGGTCTTCATTGACTGGTCTTGCTTCTCTTTCGTCATTAGCTCGCTCGACATTTTGCGCATTCAGCAGCAGTTGGAAGTGCTGCTTGAAAACATCTACACTGTTTCAAAGAGCCTGTGTCCCGGTTCTGAAACCAGAAGCTAATTGCTTCGACCTTTTAAAGAAACGCCGGTTGTTGTTGTTGGCCCGAGACTCTTCTGGATCTTTGAACTGAGAAGCTGCGGATGCACTTTTCTTCCTTCGCAGGGTCTTTTTCTCATTTCTCCTTTTTGTTCGGTTCTTGACATAATAAAGGAGTACCAAAACCCAGTTATAAGAAAAACCATGTGCACCTATTTCAATTTAATCCATAAACCTTCTTTTTTTTTCTTTTCTTCCTACAGAGGATGTTTTAACCGATGCGAAAGGTGAATGTGTGATCTGTTTAGAGGAATTAAATCCTGGAGATGTAATTGCAAGGCTGCCATGTCTTTGTGTTTATCACAAAGGGTAAGCAAATCTTGTAAATTCTATATAAATAAAATTAATATAATTTTCCCCCTTCCCCCCTTAACAGATGTATAGATAGATGGTTCGAAGTAAATCGCTCCTGTCCTGAACATCCCGGCGATTAGTAGCCTAGTTAATATGTAAGCTAATTAGATAAATATTTTACGAAAATTATATATTAAAAAAAAGAAAACATTAAACAAACTAATAAAAAAAAACAAAGAATCAAAGAAAACAGAATAAAATTAAACATAATATAGATTTACTGATTAAAAACAAAATGAACATTATACGAAGCGAGGTGTAAACATAACCTACCAAATTATTATTCTTGTCATAAAACCAAAACAAAATATTTTTCTATATATAAAAAAATATATGTGTACATATAATTATTATAATTTTTATTTTTTATTTTTTTATATTATATATTTTGTTTGTTATTTTCATATCCCCTTTGTTTATTTTTTTACTCATTTTGTTTTTTTGAATTTTTATTTTGTTTTAAAAAATTTGTATTTAAGTAATACAATCTGTTCTGGACTCAAAATCTATACAAGTGGCATGTGGTTATTTAAGGACTAAATTCTCACATTAAGGCTCGTTTTTGTTTGCCCAGTTCGTTTGCATTGTTAAACTTTTAAGAAAATATGAAATCGTTTGCTTTAAGAAAAAAAAAAAAAAACAATCAAATGTAAATTTTAAAGTCGAATTAGACCGCAACAGAGCTGACATAGTGATGAAGAAGAAAGAAAGGATCTAACGCTAACTTTTTGAATTACGGTGAAGAATAGACCTTTAAACATATTCAAGCTAAACTAAAAAGCTTCATGTATAAATCATTATAATCTCGATGTTTCTGTTCTCTGCGATCCACCCTGTGACTGTGGGATTCGGATTCACCGCTATCGCCTCAGAAATCAGCGCCTCTTTCTAAGGCCAACTAAAGTGATTCTTTATATAGGGTTTTCCAATAAGAGGTGTTATTTTGATATTCAAAGAAAAATGGCATTTTTTGAGATAAATGATCGGATGTTTTATTTCATTATAAAGAGGAAGGTATGCCGTTAATAATGGAATACAACATCAGCCAAATGGCCGCCACGACCACGCTTACAGGACCATATCCTTTTCATAAAATTTTCCATAACCAAATCGCAAAGTGGCTGCCCTATGTCCTCGATAGCCTCACGAATTCCATCTTTGAGGTCTTGAATCGACGCTGGGCTGTTGGCGTAGAGCTTATCTTTCACGTGCCCCCAAAGGAAGAAGTCGCAAGGTGTTAAATCACAAGATCTCGGTGGCCAATTGTGATCACCTCTTCGAGAGATAACACGGTCCGGAAACTTTTCCCGTAAAAGATCGATGGTTTCATTGTTTGTGTGACACGTAGCGCCGTCTTGTTGAAAGTTAACGTTGTTGTCGATAACATCCAATTCCGGCCATAAAAAATCAATAATCATCCCTCAATAACGCAATCCATTGACCGTAACTGTTGATCCAGCCTCATTTTCGAAAAAGTAAGGTCCAATGATCCGGCGTTGTTGAAGCGTGTATGGTTCTATTTTTATTAATGTCGTAGTTTCTACTTGTCAAATGTCAAAAAATGACAGCTTCAAAAGTGACAGCTACCGAAATAGCGGGCTATTCAAAATAACACCTCTTATTGGAAAACTCTTTACTTTCACACTTTCTGTATAGTGTCTAACATTGGGCGCCTTCAGTTTAGCCAACTCGTTTTTCATGAACGAGTTCGATAGCTTTATTTGGATAGGTGTGAAAACACGTATACAAAAATCAGGTGTTTCAGAATTTCAATGGCTATTCTGTCAGATCCACGTACACCAGAAATTGTTGGATATCTTTGGATTTGTTTGGTTTGAATCTCTGCTATTTTTGTTTACATGGAAAACAAAAACAAAAAGCTATCCGGATAGCCTATCCAAGTCAAGGTGAACGCGCGAACTGTAAACCTTATGTTATATGACAATATGACACAATTCAAACGATTGAATAAAAACTATCTGTTTGGAGGCTTAGCCAATCACCCTTATTGTAGCAGGCGTTTCACGTGAACGACATACGCCACTTTTTCTGTCGAGTCACTTTTAAGGCTAAACACACACCAAAACGGACAAAACGTCTTTTTGTCTTACGACTAAAAATCGTGTCTTTGTGTGCTTTGCTCTTATGAGGCAATACACACCGAAAAAGACACGACACGACAAAAAGTTTTGCCCGCTCGACACGACACGATAAAAATTCTTGTCCACTCGTCGGTTGCAGTAAATTCATGGGGTTGTATAGGAGCAACATACCGAAGAAGACAAAAAGTCCGGGACAAAATGTCAGCACCTACAACTATACAGCACACAGAGTTACCATCTCTCGATACAGCTTACATGAAGACTAAATTGAAAACTCAACTGATATGTATTTACACATCAGTTTGACTGAAAACTGAACAGAGAACTGACAGGAATTTCTTCAGACTCAGTTTCAGTTAAACGAGTATTTACACATCAGGATAACTAAGAGCTCATTGCTCAACTGAAACTGAAACTGAAATGATCGTCTAAAAGAAAATTTAATACTAATCTACTTCATTTCAACAGAATTTCCATTTGCAACGTGTCGTGCTAGTGTCCGTAGCTCAGCGGTTAGGTGCGTTGGCTGCTAAGCAGAACGTCGTGTGTTCGAGTCCTACTCGTGTCCATAGTTTTTATTTCATCTTTCACGGGCACTGCCTCTTGCGAAGAACTGACAAAACTTCCGAGAGTATCAATCTGTCATGAAAAAAGTGCTTCTCAACTTTGCCGTTCGGAATCGGCGTTAAATTGTAGGTCCCCTCAATTCTTCACACGCACCTAGAGAATTGTTGATGAGAGTAAGCCACTTAGGCCTTAGGATCTTCAAGAGCTGTTGCGCCATTCTACTAACATGCCGTGCTATGAACGACACTTAAGGATTAATTTTAAAACAAATATAAAAGCTCCGACGTAGTTCTTTACATAAGTAAAAAATTTAGTAAAAGTCCAAAGGCATTTGCAATTTTTTGACTTCAGTCACTTGCAACTGCATAAGCTCGTTTCTTTTGCATCAACGGTGTTCAAACTTCCTCCCCGTTTGGAGAAAAATTCGTTGTGATGCATCAATTATGATCAAGTTTAAATTGCATTCAACCACAATTTGTTTTTGTTTGTTTTATTTATTCTCCTTTGTAAATGAAGGAATCAAGATAAATCCAAAATAACAGATTGGCTCGGGCGGCATACTCATAAAGACGGTTTAACATTTCTGCAAACAATTTTCCTAATTTCTTTTTTTGTGAATTCATTTTATTGCCTTATTTATTTTTCTTTTGCTTAGAGAACGAATTTTCGTTTAAACAAATACCCCATCGAAAAACAAAACAACAATTTAACCGAAAATGTAAAAATTTTAGAAATCAATGGCCAGCGATTTAATGAGAAATTTGTTTATAAATCTACATGAATAAATATTATTGAACTAAAACAAGAAAAAAAATATATTAAAAAAGAAAAAAAACTACAACTATAATAACTAATAAGTTTTGTAAATGAATTTTTGATAAAACAAAAGAAAACGAAAAATAAAAACAAAAACAACATGTAAGTGGGATTTAAATTTTTGGTGATAAAAACTGTAAACTATAAAAAAAAGTTTATATATAAATAAACCTTATATTAATATACATATATAATTACTCTCGTATAGTGCATAAAACAATTATAAAAAAAGGCGTTAACAAATTTTTTTGTACAAATTTAAATAGACTCTTCTTGGAATTATAAGCCGACAAGCAATTCAGGGTTCGAATCACGGCATCAGTGATCGATTAATACGTGATTGAATTGTGTGCACTTGGCACTACCTCTCACGTTATCGAGTTATCTATCGAGCAACTAGTACAATAATTTTAAATTCTGTCTTCAGTTATCGAACTGAATCTCATTCGAAACATAAAGAGCTCATGGAACAAAAGGAATTTAAAATTTCTACCTTCTGAATCGGAGAATAAATAAGAATTATTCATTTCGTTTCACTGTTGTTATTTATTTGAAAAGATGTATAGGATGTCTCGCTAGGACTGCACTTTTTAAAATTGGAATATTTTTTTTCATGCAAGTTGGCAACTCTGAAATTTGACAGCTGTCACCTCTCTTTATTCCGATTATTAAAAATGGAGCGCTTTTTCAAAGAACAGCGCGTTATAATTGTGAAAACTCATTACACAACAAAAATAACTGTGAACGGCATTCGTTACAGCAATATGATAACGGAGTTCATGTGGTTTCAGCAGGACGGCGAAACCTGCCACACCGCTCTTGAAACAATCAACTCATTGCAGCAACGATTTTCAGAAATCCAACGTGTCGTCGGTGAGATACAGCCATATCTCTATGCAAAAGTCATGGAAAATATCATAGAAAGAGTAATGGCCTGTTATCAGAGCCGGGGTCATTTGCCGGATTTGTTATTCCATACTTAATCGGAACATGTCTTACATGTCTTCCTTACAATACTATACAAAAAAAAATCACAACCCTGTCATAAAATACTTGTTTTTATTTTAAAATGAAAAAGTGCACTCTTACTGAGACACCCTATAAATGCAAATTTTACCTGTCAAACCACTTAAGACTCGTTCAGAATAAACGGAGACTCGATGTTGTAGAATAAAGACTACTACAATTTTTAATTCCCAAACGGTTCGTGACCGATCGATTGCCATCATCCCAAAGTGGTTACTTGTTCATTCGATCACTGATGAGACTCACTCACTCGTTCACTGAAGCGGTGATTCGGCCCCGGTTCTAGGTACATAACGTTAACGAAAAGTCCCATTTTTGTAAGCTACAAAATTGACATTTTTTCATGTATGCAACAGATCCTTTGTGTATTTCATGTTTTTAACTAATTGATGTGAATAGTGAAACAAAAACTTTTGCAGTATATCAGCATATATAGATATTTAAAAAGAAACACATCAAATCTCATGCTGTAGTCTTCTTTTTATTTATTTTAGACACTGTCTAAATGTACTTTTCTTAAGACCTATTCATGTCTAACAATAGGTGTGTTTTTTTGACTATCAAGTAAAGTAAAGTAAACAAAATATCAAGAAAACGATCCAGATTCAAACTCGACTTTAATCACAAAGACGCTTCAGCTTCGGCTTCGGCTTCGTCTGCGTTACGATGCACCCGCTTTGCGTTTTCTTTGAATGACAGTTCTCCCTCCATTAAATCATCTTCCCTCCAAAACAGCTTTGCCACTTTACTCTTTTCATTTTTGAAAAACTTTGAAAACCTACTACCTACTTCGCACCATCAAGAATTTCTTAAAATGCATACTTCACATTTCACAGAAAAAGTAATGTCGATATACTGCAATTAAAATTCTATCATTGTATGCAAACAATAGGTGGACACGGTTTACAAACACGAAATGTCAACCCATACAAATTCACAAAGTATGAGATACGTGCTTGTATTAAATTGTTTAATATTTTAGGCCGTGTGCGACTTGCGTTAAAATGTTGGTTGAACTTAACCACTAGTGTCAAATTAAGCCGTAGTTAACACATTTTATCCACTATGTAGTGTCAAAATTAAATCGAACATTTTAACACAATTCGGACACTTCCCAAATTGTAGATCTGTCTATATAAACTTATGATACTAATTGTATGTCCCTCCTGGCGTCAATGTATCCACGGCCATGTATACACTATTTTGAAATCTTCTTCGCTTTTTCTCAATCTACTTCGTCTTATTCCCAAATCTACTTCGATTCCCTTTTTTTTTCAAGTGGTAACGCTGCTCCAAAAATAAATGAATTTTGTGTGTGGACTGTTTTTTTAAACAGCTGTTATACGCTGTCGGAGAAAGCAAATTTGAACTAGAGCTTCCGTTTGGAGTCACATTACGTAACATTACGTTCTTTTCCATACGGTTGTCAAATGAAGCGTAAGGTCGAAGCTTTTTTGTGAAAGCAAGCATTGAATTCCTATAGCTGAACTCGTAATCGTCAGGCGAAGCTGAAGCGTCTGTGTGCTTCAGCCTTCATTGTGATAGCAAGCATTGAATTCCTATATCTGAACTCGTAAACGTAAGGTGAAGCTGAAGCGTCTTCGTGATTCAGCATTTACTGTCAATATTGGTTTAAGTTCAATTGCTTTCAGAAAACAAACTGACAAATTTTGAAATTATTTGCCAATTATTTCAAAAATTGACTTCAGCGCCCTCTGAGTTTGACAAAAATGTATAAACATTTCAAGTAAGTTTTACTCTCAAAAATTGTTGTTTTCTTTGTTAAAATCGTACGTTACTTTACTTGGTTGTCACGAAAACACGCCTAATGTCAAACATTTACTTGTTTAGGAGGATGATTTTAGCCCGGTGTTAGCCCAAAAGTGAAAAACCTGTTGTCACATAAAAAAAATCATCCTGAGCAGTTGGACATGATGATTTCCACTTTAAGAACTCACAAGAGAATCTTGCTCGGACGCGATTCATTTACAAATTTCCTAGATATTCACCACAAGAAACCGTTCTGACAACAGGAACACACTAATTGCTTACCTTTTGACTCCAAATCAGAGCCAACCGAAAGTCACAACTTATGACAATTATGCTCGTACCAAGTTTCATCAAAAGCTTGAGTACACGGCAACTATAATCCCATTCGAATGATATCATTCCTTCTCTTCTTAAACCAGCAGTAGCAGCAGCAGTTAAGTAATCATAAATCATAAAACAAAAATCATAGAAAGTAAAAAACATAAAATTATGGTGTGTAAGGATGTCTTACTATGCTTAGTTAATTGTTTAAGATTTGTTCTAATAGTTAAGTGGCAACACTAGAGAAGAACATTTTAAGGCAACCGAATAGGTTATAGTATCTCACCTCTAGCCAGCAAAAAAAATAAAAAATAAAATCATGTGAAAGTTTCTTATAAAATAAAATTAAAAAATAACAAAAAATAAAAAAATGTGTATATTCTAAGGATTGTAAATATTTCATATTCTATAGTGATATTATGATTAAAATTTTGTTCAGAAAACAAACATTTTGAAATGGTAAACAAGCAAATAAAAAAATGAAACTAAATAAAATAAAATAAAAAAAAAATATAAATAATTAATAATGAAATGTTTTTTGTAAGGATATCATTTAGTTTGTACAACAAATAAAAAAAGCGAAATGTAAAAGTTAAAAAAAAATCTTTGTCGTTATTTTATTTTGAAATTTTTATTTACAGATTTTGAGAATTGTAGAAAAAAAAAACAGAAATTATTTATTACTTCGTTGTAAACTTTCCCAGTTTGATGTTGCATTTCCGCAGAACCAATTCTCTTCTCGGGGTCTCATCCAGCCGGATTCAATGACATTGTCCTGGAAGACGATTTTTTTTTTAAATTAAGCAGTTTGTTTGAAAATTGGTTGTTAAGTCTTACCGCAGCTCCGGCGTAGTCCATGTTTGAATAGTAAGCTGGGTAGTTTTGATAGGAATTTGTTGGTGATGAAACGGCCGCCACTACGGAAGCTGGACTCCATGCTGATGCCCTTGAATCTAGCGAGGGTGACGATAAATTGGCTTCTATTGATGCTGGTGACCAAATTGAAGTGTTGCTGCAATATGGCGTGGCTGCCTATTTAATAAGATGTAAGAAAAAAAGGAATAAGTTCTCTAAATTATTGCTTTATTAGAACTTCAAGTCTACATGGCAGGCACTGATGGCTTTAAAAGGGTGATGGGAAACAGAGCTGTCAAAATGACAATGCCTACAAGCTATGAACCATAGTTACAGCGACAGAATGCGTGTTTTTACCAATACTATCACAGTAAATATGGTCCTACCGCCTCATTTGTGGTAATGTTTTTCTCATTTATTCATATACACGAGGTAACGGTAAAATAAAATTTTAAACGTAAGTCAGTTTTCGACTCCTCTTGTCTCTGTTGGCAGAAAGAATGCTTAAGGTAGCCCTAAACGACAAATCATCGAAAAATTTTCGATTTTCTCGTGTTCGTCCGTTTCGTTGTTTGCCATGTAGGGAGATGATCGCGAACAAATCTCATTTTTTCTATGAGATAACCATAAGCGCAATGACTTGCTTCTCCTTTTGACACATCCTCACACTTTCAAGAATCAACATGAAATGATGTTCGCCAATTGTGTTTGCCGTGTAGCAGTGTTGCCGAAAGTACTCCCTTCGGAGTATTGTACTCCTTTCAGCACTACCGTACTCCCGTACTCCTCCTTTCACATTTGTACTCCTATTTTTTGAAAGCCCTAAAATATCTTCCACTTCTAGTAAAAGTGTAATGTCAACCTGAATAAATTCAATTCACTTTACATTTATTGCAAATTTGGCAGCTTTTTTGCCTTCAAAACTGTCTTTGAAAAGGGAATTTCCCTCATTATTGTTTTCCTTCTTCTGTTTTTCGTTGTGTATGTGAAAAACAGACCACACACCAACACCGTCCGCCGTTCGTTATTTATTTCATTAGCTTCGTTCGATATGACCAGCCCCGAGGCGCTCCAGTGCTTGTCATTAACCTGAACGGAGCTGTCAAAAAACTGAAAAATGTCTCTGGGTTTGATTTCACATGGGACGCATTAGTAGTGCCCTGTTTTTTCCCTTTGTTGTATAGCAACAGCTGATTCGAACAGCTCCAAAATTATTGCCCCGAAAAAAACATGGGGTGATTAAGAGCGCTCACAGTGCGAGCACTGAATACACATCGAACACGGTGGGAACGCACCGGGGCGAAAAAAGAGCGACATCGAACACCTTAGTGTGAAATCAGGGCGCCACAGAGCGATCCAGAGCGCACATCGAACAAACCTATTGTTACTCGAATATTGTGGTAAAGTGGTTGTTTTTTTCGCGTTTAGAGTCCAGCAATTTGTAACTTTTCAATAAAATGAAAAGTATTGTTGAATTGATGGTGAAAATATCTTTAGTTTACTTAATTCAAAGTACATTAATTTGATATATTTATGTAGATTTTTAGTGAAAAAAGATTCCTTTGACGCTAAGGCCGTGTGCGAATTGGGTTAAAATGTGGTTAAAACTTGACGTTTGGTTAAATTTTGAAACTTCGCATTGAATAAAATGTGTTAAAAATTAGACTTGCTGGAGAGCGGGTAAAAATATGACAGTAGTGGTTAAAAATTCATTCAGTTTTAACCACAATTCATCGAACTCGCACACGGCCCTAAAGGCAAAAAAGATGTAAATGTTTCTGTTATTGCTGGAGGTTCAAAAACAAATAAATATGATGTGGAGTCCTTATATTCAGCACTTAAATCTCCTGCTGCAAGAGCCAACAATGTTGAGTTATTAAATGTTGAAAAAGGACGACATTCTAAGTTCATGAAACCGCCATCGCCACCCACAATATGTGCGCAAACACTACTTTTGAAAAAAAAAAAAACGGTACTACTATTTAGTCGAAAATGCTCCCTTTTTTTTGCCACGGTACTACCTTCAAATGTTTTTGTCCGGCAACACTGCCGTGTAGGCAATACCACAATCGAGCATGTTCGGAGAACATGTTTGTCGTTTAGGGCTATCTTAAGCCAACCGGTGCGGGTACAAGCCCACTGATCAGTTATAACAAGATTGGAAACCTACCTACGTTTTACCCTCCAAATACCTCAAAACTTATTTTTTTCATACACGCATACTCTTGCAGCAAACTTGCTTTTTATTATGTAGGCATTGTATCATTACTACAAAAAAACGCATACTCTTACAGCTAACCTGCTTTTTTTAGTTTGTATTAAACGCATACTCTTACAGCTAACCAGCTCCTTAGCTTGTAGGAAAATGTCATTTTGACAGCAAGCTTTCCCGTCTTGTTATAACTGATCAGTGTTCAACATTGAATAAGAAGTACAGGAAGGGGTCTTATGAACAAGAATTGAAGCAATTTTCTAAGTAGTGTGAGTTTCACAAACACAAACGCATTACAACAGGGCTGGTCTGCAGTTGAATAGTTAATATCAGGGGCGCCAAGCAAAATTTGATTAAATCAAGATTTCATCGATTTTGCTTCAACTTTTTTTTCAATCTCAATTCTTTTTTTTAGGAAGCATGGTGTTTTAACACTAAAGATGCACTGCACGGTTTTTAATGTTTAATTTTTTTATTTTCCAGTACATTTTCTTGATTTTTCATCCGTAATTCATCACGTTTATTACGCCTATTGTAATACAACCAACAAATAAAAACGTTTCGAAACACGATGGAAGAACTATTCAAAGCAACCGTGCACACTACGGGAACTCAACGAATTGCAGCGCCTTACCATCACGAACAGAAATAATACACCCCTGAACTCGACTGACAACACAGTCAAAGTTTGACAGCACATACCCTAAAAATGGACATCATCAGACATTTTTGTTGCTTCACTCACGTACACTGTACATGTAGCTAACACCGCTTCCTGTACTTCTTATTCAATGGTGTTCAAGGCCCAGCTTGGGCAGCATTCTTTTTCTACAAAGACCGCCAGCTTTTCACCTGCCCTATGGTCTATGCCACGTTAGGTTTATGTTATATGTGTTCTTCCCTTCTATGTGTCTATCTGTCTCTCTCTATTGTATTAATGTCTTGTTCTGTACCAGCCGATGGGCTCAGTCGCCAGTGCTGCTATGTGTCTGTAGTTCGTCACATTTATGTGCGAAGCATTCTATATAGAGACAACTAGTATTATCAAGAATGATGTTTTCGATTTACATCAAAACCAAAAAAATCCCAATAACAAACCCATTGAAAAAAAAACCACACTGTGCCAGGTCTAAGGATGGCACTTCAATCGATTGCCAGGTCACGGGTACTAGCTAAAGAAAATGGTGTGAAGTACTGTGAATTCAGTCCAATAAGTCTGCATTATTAAGCAATTACAAAATGAGATATCATAGTTGAAATCCAACAAGAAAAGAACTAGTCCATTGGATAACTGAAAGGAAACACGTTAATTCGTGAATGTTATTGAAGCCTTTGTATATATATTTGGGGAAAACGATGGTGGCGCTATCTTGTGAATTTTCACAGAAACAGTTTTTTTTTTTTTTTACATAAGTTTGTATTGTGTGTTCTCTGCTTGATTTCTACTAAAGATTTCCACTTCGATAATTCCTGCATATTTCATAGACCCGAGGCTACTCAATGTCAACAATGCCCTTCGTCAACAACCTGACAGGCCCTTATCAATGTGGCTTCAGACCCAGAAAGTTCACCATCGACTCGATGGTTTACCCAACGGCAGATCCTGGAGAACACCCAGGAACTTCAAATCGATATCTACCACCCTTTCATCGATTTCAAGGCCGCGTACGACAGCGTCTATAGAGACCAGTTATATAGAGCCATGTCTAGTTTTGGCATCCCACAAATACTCGTCCGTCTGTCTAAGATGACAGTGGAAAACTCACGCTGTTCCATCATGGTCGGAAAAAACCTAACGGACGCTTTTGATGTCAAAAAAGGTTTTAGATAAGGCAATGTGTTGTCATGCGATTTCTCTAACATCATTCTTGAAAAGATTGTGCAAAGCTCCAATGTCAACACCAGAGGCACAATCTTTCAAAAGCCCGTCCAGCTACTAGGATACGCAGACGACATTGACATAATTGGAAGAACACAGCGTGATGTCAGTGGAGCGTTTGTGAGCCTTGAGACGGAGGCCAGGGCAAGACCAAGTTAATGCTGTCGACAAGAAAGGACTTACAACATCGACGACTTGGAGCAAACGTTAACATAGACAGATTTAACTCCGAGGTAGTTAAGGCCTTTATCTACCTGGGATCCGCTATCAACTCAGACAACAACATCGGATGACAATTCTTTGGGCTGCTTCGAGAGAAAAATTCGTCGAGTGATTTATGGTCCTGTCTGCTTTAATGGAGAATGGAGACGAAGATTTAACTAAGAACTGAACGAGCTGCACAGCGGCAGCCAGAGAAGTTATTGTCCAACGACTTAGATGGTTAGGTCCGTTCGCGTACTTTCTGCACTAAAATTCGTAAAACAAGACATTTTAAGGAGTGGGGGTAAAATTCTCTCACAGAAAAACAAAACTACAAAAAAGTCAGCGAACGGGAAAACAACAAAAAAACCAACTTGGCGTACGAAACCGGAGACAGTTAGCTAGGGACCGATGAAGATGATGATGATTTGAATTCACAAAAATCTTTATAAATTTCCCAGAAAAATCTTTTCACTTCAGAATGAAAATAATAGGTCCGTTCGCGTACCCTCCTAAAACAGTCCAATTTTACGAAAAATTACGAAATTTAACCAAATCCTGTTCAGTGATCACTTTATAACAAGATTGGAAACCTACCTACGTTTTACCCTCCAAATACCGCAAAAGTATTTTTTTTTCATACACACATACTCTTGCAGTAAACTTGCTTTATTATGTAGGCAATTGTATCATTATTACAATAAAACGCATACTCTTACAGCTAACCTGTGTCTTTAAGTTTGTATTACACGCATACTCTTACAGCTAACCTGCTCCCCTAGCTTGTAGGCAAATGTCATTTTGACAGCAAGGTTTCCAATCTTGGTATAAGTGATCAGTGATCCTGTTCGCGTACTCAAAAAATTTGTAGTTTTTCGTAAAAGAGAGTGCTCACGAGAGAGTAAAATATTTCCCCAGCCTACGAATTTTAGCCCAAGAAATTTCTTTGGGCTGATTTGTGAAAAGTGTCAAATTTGTTTGAAAATAACAAATAAATAAATAAATTCAAATTCGAAGTTTCAATTCTTCATACAAAAAAAAACGTGACAGTTAAAATGTGGGTAAAATTTGTTGTTTTCCCGTTCGCTTACTTTTTTGTAGTTTTGTTTTTCTGTGAGAGAATTTTACCCCCACTCCTTAAAATGTCTTGTTTTACGAATTTTAGTGCAGAAAGTACGCGAACGGACCTAATTTCAACAAAGAAAAAGGTTCTTGCTTGTGCTAGAACAACAATTTATCAAAGACATCAATCTTTTATAGCAAAATTACCCAATATAAGAAATGGTTGCTATCATTGCTAAATTCATTAGCAAGTACTTACCCCTGGTTGAAAACTTCCCGTCCCAGGGTAATTAATACTTTGGGACGATTTGGTATAAATTGGAGAACTTGTTTGCGGTAGGGGCAATGTATCTCCCCTTGGCGAAGGGGTGTCTGTCAAGGAACTAGAAACAAAACAATTTGTAATTATTTTCTTAAAGATAAATCTTCCCAACTCACCTGATATGCGCTGTGGCCGACATTGCGACATGCTTGTCGCTGTAGCCGATACTTGATTCTATGTCCTTTAATTTGTTGGTTGCAACAGGACGAACTTTTCCAACATTTTGATGGCTCTGATGCTGATTGTGATGGTGATGCTGATGCTGATGATGATGATGATGATGATTGTCCTCGGCAGCGGCGGCTTTCACAAACGACGACAACAATCCCGACCTTGTGATATTGCCCAAAATATTTCCATTATTTCCGCTGCTGTTGTATGTCCCTGTTGTGGGAGTAGTCGTCGATGACATTGCTGTGGATGAGGATGATGATGTCAAGCGATTGGAATCTTTTGGGCTGGGTTTACTGCCACCGCCACTGCCGCTACCGCTTCCATTGTTAGCATTTCTTGACGCCGAAGTTGAAAGATTAGTCGCTGTCGGTTGCTGTTTCTGCAGCTGGCGACATTTTGCTCGTCGATTTTTGAACCAGACCTGTTTGAATTATTCAATTAGTTTGAGGTTAAAACATCATAAACTAATAAGTAAATCAAATCTTATTTGTAGGTAGGTAAGGCGTCCTGACTTTCACAAATA
The DNA here is from genome assembly GCA_920937365.1 of Sphaerophoria rueppellii. Taxonomy (NCBI): domain Eukaryota; kingdom Metazoa; phylum Arthropoda; class Insecta; order Diptera; family Syrphidae; genus Sphaerophoria; species Sphaerophoria rueppellii. Next base: position 6,613,046 of record CAKKXW010000001.1, read on the forward strand.
TAGGGGTCAACTTTAATGATGCCCTGCCTGACAAACAAAAGAATCACCAGAGAGGGAAACGCAAAATGACTTTAATAAACACACAAATGTGGGACGATATTGTTTGTGACTGCGTTTTTTTTTACGGACAGAATTCACATAAATTCAACTCACGTACAGGAAACGTGACTTCTTTGGTTTTTTCCCTTTGGCCCAGGGAATTGTTCATCACATATCAGGAACTGAAACAGTATAACATTCATGCGTGATCCATTACAATAGAAAAATGTCCACAATTCCTTTTACTGCTTGCACGATATGAATCCCAACTCGAATCTGGGATTCTCGAACTGAGGCTGGAAGAGAACAACACCATGTTGGTGTGCGCAGCCAGCTAGGTTTTCACTCAAATGATATGGTAGGTTCATAAATAATAATTAATTTTATGGGGTGAGGAAGTGAAATCGAAACGGAAAGTGGCATTGAAGATGTCGGGCGGTTACCGGTTCCCACCCTTGACGTAGAACATTACGAATAAAAATATGGGCGTTCAAAAGAGGAGTTCGGGGCGTGGAATTGTATGGTTTGTATTGTAAACCTCGGCTCTTGGGGTATACTCTTGCGCATTTGAATAATTAGCGGCATATGGCAATTAAAAATTTAAGAGTTCTGTTTGATTTCATTTCATGCACCGCGGAAGAGTTATAAGGCAGTTATGTAGGTAGAAATGGTTGTCTCACTTCCGTGTAGGACACAATTAGCGCTGAGTGCACCGTTTTCATACCATTCTTCTTATTCTTAAAAGATTTGGATGGGTTAGGAAGGATGTTTATTTCGCCGATACAATCCTATAAACAGTGTAGTATTAATCTCCCTACACATACGGCCTATCGTCTCATAGTGGAATCTAGTTAGAGAAAGGGGGCGCTAAAGCCAGTTTGTGATATTGAGGTATGAGATCATGTCTTTGATCTTGAATTCTGAGTGTTCCTCAATACCGTTGAAGAATTCCTTACCTAAGGGAGTGTTCTTTTCCTAGCCCAGACCGGCCAATGACAGACAAAGTGTGGGACCGTTTCCTTTTCATCCTGGTCCTCACAGCTACGGCAGAAGGAGTTATGTGGTATATATACCTAGTTTTGCCGCATGCTCCCCTATGGGCCAATGACCTGTGCAGGTAGCAACAATCCTGGCTATTCAAGCGTTGTTTTTGAAATTAAATTGATCGATTGTGGTTTGTTATAGGCGGGCTAGGTCTTCTAGATATAACGCAACTCGTTAAAATATTCCACCTATGATTTGCCTCTGTGTATTTGGTCAGGATATAGCCCTTCACAACTCCAAGAGGAGCATATACTCTCACTGCCAATGAGTTGTGAAGGGCTGATCCTTGCCTAGCTAGCTCATTTGCCTTCTCATTTTCCTCATAGCCCCTATGGCCCGGTATCCAGATAAGAGAGACGCTCAAATCGAGTTCCTTGAGGGTCTTTTTGCATTGCTGGACCAGTATCGAGGATGATAAAGCTGAATCAATGGCTTTAATAGTCGCCTGACTGTCTGTTAGTATAGCTACATTTTGGTTCTGTCGGAATTTTCTATGGGCTATACAAGCTTCCCTTATCGCTTACAATTCTGCCTGGAATACACTGGCAAAATGGGGAAGTCGATAGGATTTTGATTTCACAGACGACACCTGCACCTACAACGCATTCCATCTTTGAATCATCCATGAAAATAGTTGTGTCGTAGTCTTCCGTCACATTGCCTTCCTCCCAGTCGATTCTTGACGGGAACAAGACTCTAAATTTCTTTGAGGTGTTCAGGGTAGGGATACAGTAATCGCTGGTTGTGGATAGGATGTCTGATGGTATCAGGCTGGTTTGGTTGTAGTGCCCGTAGGATCTGGTGTTCCAGCAGCCTATTTCTTTGAATCTCAAGCAGGACACCTGATATTTAATAAAGAGGTCAATCGGAATAGGGTCCAGGATGACGTTAAGTGCATCTCTTGGGCAGGACCTGATATCCCTACGCAAGCATTTCTCTGCATCTTTGTAAGCTTGTTTACTATATGTAAGCTTTGCTGAGAGCTAGCAAGCTAATCCAGTTAGAGAAAGAGCTCCGAAGAGAACCGTGTGGCAATACGAGAAAGCCAACTAGGACGGTCTCAACAACTTTTTCCGGATCTTTACCTGGTCACTATGCTTCCTCGATAGTGACGTAGACTCCAGCGCAGATATGATTACTAATATGATTACTTTGGGAATGAAAACTTTTATCCCGAATAAGGTTAAAAGCATCAAACTCAAGGAAAAGTCATGGTTTGATTCGAGCTGTAAAAAGGTTATCAGGGAAAAAGAAGTAAAGTTCAGTTTTAGAGCCCACCCTGAGGAAAACCGGAACAAGTTCAAACAAGCCAGGAAGGCCTGCAATGCCCATATTCAGCGGACAAAGTTTTTACATGACCAAAAATTAAGGCAATAAGTACTGCAATGTCCCAAAGGCAGTAAGAATTTTTGGTCATTTGTAAAAAAACATGAAGAATTCTTCTTCTTCCTCAGTCCCTACGTTCGTTGACAATGACACTCCAGTTGTTAGCTCGCTCGCTAAAGCGAACCTTTTTGCTAGGCAGTTCGCCGCCAACTCTTCGCTGCCAGAGAGTGTCATGACTCCTCCAGTTCTTGAGCACGTCAATGATTCCATGGGAAAAATCTTCTTCCGCACTCGTGGTGTGGTGAGAGTCTTAAAGGATCTCAACATACATAAATCCACTGGTTCGGATGGTATCCCCGCTATTGTTCTGAAGAGGTGTTCTTCCACGCTGGCATAACCCTTGCGTAAGCCTTTCCATCTATCCTATTCTTCTGGGCTCGTTTCGAGCAGTTGGAAAACAGCATTTGTCCAGCCTATTCCAAAAACAGGCGAATCTACTTCTCCCTCCAATAATCGTCCGATTGCACTTACGGCCCTTCTTTCTAAGGTCATGGAAACGCTGATAAACTATCAGCACAAGAAATATCTCGAAGACCGAAAGCTTCTTAATGACCGGCAGTACGGCTTTCGCAGCAACAGGTCCACTGGTGATCTGATGGCTTATCTCACCGAACAGTGGAACAAATCTTTACATCGTTTTGGAGAAAGTAAGATTGTTGCACTTGATATTTCAAAGGCATTTGATAAAGTCTGGCATCTTGCTCTTTTATCGAAAATGCGTGCCTTCGGTATCGATGAATCCCTTCTTCGTTGGATTAGAAACTTTCTTTCGAACCGTTCAATGACAAGTTGTATTGGACGGATTCAAGTCTGAAACCCACAATATAAATGCTGGTGTGTCCCAGGGCTCCGTTTTGTCTCCGACCCTCTTTATCATTTTTATTAATGATCTCTTATCTGTTACTTTTAATCCAATAAATTGCTTCGACGATAGTACCCTTAGGTTCTCATATTCGTTTCCAGATTCACATCCCTCCTCTTCGGATGTGGAACTGCAACGGCAAAATATGATAAGCTCATTAAACTCTGACTTAAACAGCATTGTCCAATGGGGAATTAAAAACCGTGTAGAGTTTAATGCTTCGAAAACTCAATGCTGTCTGGTATCGTTGAAGCGAGATATACCCCCTTGCCACTGTCCATGAGTGGCACTTGCATCAATGAGACCGAACATCTCGAGATTCTCGGTATGTGCATCACTGACCACCTCTTGTGGTCCGAGCACATACGCGATGTCGCCAAAAATGCCGCAAGATGTTTGGGTTTCTTAAGACGGTGCAAGAAATTTTTCTCCCCGTCTGATCTGGCTATTATCTACAAGACTTATATCCGTCCAAAGCTTGAGTACAATTCCCATCTTTGGCTGGTGCTCCAGCTACATACTTAAGCCTCTTGGATAGTATACAAAAAAGAGCAGTAAGAATGATTGGTGACAGAGACATCACTAACTCATTCACCTCATTGGAACACCGTCGTAACGTTTCGTGTCTCTCTTTGTTTTACCGTTACTTCTACGGTAATTGCTCTAGTGAAATAGCCAGTTGCATTCCACCCCTTAAACAATTCAACCGTAATACCCGCGCTTCCAGGAATGCCCATCATTTTACCCTCGAGCCCAACTTCGGTCGTACGCTCAAGTATAGAGAATCGTTCTTTAGCCGTACTACGCGAATGTGAAACTCTCTTCTACACTCTGTCTTTCCCGATCATTCCAGTGTTCAGGAATTTAACACCAATGTACACCAGCACCTCCTCTCCAATCCCTTCCCTTTTTCCTAAAGCACTCACTTTGCTTTGGCATAATAAAGGGTATAAAACCCCTTGAGTGTGTGCTTATTATATAAAAAAAAAAAACACACAATGGAACCATAAACAAGTATCGGTCTAACAACCGCTGGCGCTGTGTACGTCCACTTGATCATTTTTGACTTAAGGCCCCACTTTTTACCGAAGGTTTTGATGCAGGCGTAAAAGGCCACTCACGCCTATCTCACCCGTTCTTCGATGTTGAGCTACCAGGTAAATTTGGTTTCTAGTATTACGCCCAAATATTTGGCACTGGAAGACAGTGTTAATGATTGACCGTTTAACCGAGGTAGAGTGAAGGGTGGTGGTGGTAGTGAAAAGCATCAACTCGGTTTTGTTGTTGTTAACACCTAGTCTACAGCTCACGGCCCTGGTGCTTACTTTCTTCAAAGCCGTATTAGTGATTTCGCTAATCAAGCTTGGAAAAGTTATAAACATTGTAATTAGATAAAGTCTCTACACTCTCTTTCAGTGGATCTTCTTTGTTATTGTCGATCCTGATGATTTTTTGGTGAGAAAAAGAAAACACTTTTCGAAAACCACGGAATTAAGTAATAACTCGAGAAATAAGGGAAGCCTTTAAAAAAAATTAAATCATTATCCTTACCTGTACTCTTGACTCTGGTAATGCGATTTTCAGCGCCATTTCTTCTCGCATGAAAATATCCGGATACCTTGTCTTGTTGAACAACATCTCTAGCAGATCTAGTTGGGGTCTAGTGAAGGTGGTCCTCTCCCGCCTCGGCTTCCGTGCATTATCTGCAAACCCCCACCCATCAAAACATATATTTTTAATCTGAATTAAGGATAAACACATTTCAAAGATGTCAACAATAATATTCATAAATTTGCACCCCGCACGCATAATCTTCACACACTTCAAACTCCTTGCAGTGTGACCTAACCTCAAAGTTATAAACAACAAAACGGGCAACACATTCCTCAAGCGCCATCATCGCCACTGAGGGTCATTGATTTCGAGATGAATATTCGGAATTTTTCAAGGAGCAAAGGCAACCGTGACTAAATACACATTCCAGCGACGACGCACGCAACGACATCCCAAGCATTTCGCGTCAGGTTGTTGTCTAATAAAAACTACAGCACGTGCAACGCATCCAAGGGTCTGTTTCCTATCACATCGTAAGCAAGTAGGTTGGTCCTTAAGCGTCTTTATGGTGTTAACCGGAATCCATTTCAGTTCCGTAATTATCATTGTTATTCCTGTGTCTTATTTGCACAGTGCAGGCGGACAAACGACAACACCGAGAATGTATACGGCTGCTCCGGCAGACAAGTGAACATTGAACGAGAAGCAAATGAAGTTAAGCAACAAGGATCAAGGTTTAAGGAGCCACACACGACAACGCAACGTACCTGACTTTGCCTTTTATTCGGCCAAACGGAGCGAATAATGCGTAGGCAAATAAGGAAGCGCAATTGCGTAAAGCCACTACACTGAGAGTCAAACGCTTATGAGAGCTAATCGTGGGCAAATATCCTGGGGGCTTGTGAAGCCGCCGCTCATGGATTTATACCTACTTAGTTTTGCTTTTGGGGTGGCCCGGTTTGTTGGTTTTTCAATTAAGCAATTTATTTTTGCCAGACGACTATCGAAGTCACCCCACAGAATGGATGTTGAAATGATGGAAGATTTCTCACAGGACCAACGACGCACGATACTAAAATGATGAGTGTTGAAATGTAAATAAAAAACTAGATATGAGAAGTAGGTATCCCTCGATGCCATGAAAAAAGAATTGACAGTCGTGTCGATGAAAAAAACTAGTGACAACAATTTTAAGTAAAAAAAATTGAAAAGGGGTGCGTACTTACTGCACATACTTGGTGTGGGATAACCCATGCTATGCAGCGAATCCACTGCCATTAAATAGGGTGCTGGCTTTAGATACGGCATTGCTGCCGTGAGTCCACCGACACCTGGTCCTGGTCCAAGTCCAGATCCACCGCACGGGGTTGGATTTATTCCTACTGTTGATGGATTTGTTGCGTTTGTCGTTGCAAATGGTGAAAATCTCAGATCTGCATCAGGGTGACATCTGCTAAAATTATACAAAAAACATACCCTATTTATTGTACCATGTATATGACTACGAGTACATATGCTCCGAGTGAGAACAGAATCATAGCGAAGAGGGATGGTTTTGTCTACATAAACTAGTTAGCTGATGGATGTATGTAAATAGGGTTATGTTCGGTCTGTGGGTAAAACACAATTTAATAATGTAAATATAATGCATGTCGGGTTAGAAAAATAAATACCAAACTGCGACTACGATGCTTATTGTTATTGAAAGGGAGTTCGAGCTATTATAGCTATCACAACTTTTGACTCTGGATTGTATTTTAGGTGGTTAAGCTTTGCTATGATACCTAACCGATTTTTGTTTGGATTTTTTTTTTTAATCAGGCTTACGAAAATCTTGCCTAGGTTTGAAAGGAATGTGATTGAATAAACAGGCTTTGGAATTGTTTTGTAAATAAACGAATTTTTGTGCCCAATTATAGCACCTTAAGTGCTCAGAGTGTTAATCTTATCTAGGAAGCGTAATCTTATTTTTTAATAGTGATTATAATTTCAATTGAAAATGACACTGTAATCGCAGTTCTGTTTCTTATTGTCACTTAAGTTTAAATTTGAAGTTGTAGTTGTAATTGCAATTGTTAATTTTATCGATTTTCTTTTAACTTCCGTCTCCGAGCATATCACAGAACTGTCAAGGCAAAGCTCTCATTTTATCCAAAGCAAATTGATTTAGTTCCGATCATGACATTTTTTTAGCTCTGACACTTGCTTTATACTTACTTAAGGTGGCGCTACAGTCCATTGTGGACTTGGGCCTCAATCAACAGTCTCCGCCAGCCAGCTCGGTCCCTAGCTAGCTGTCTCCAGTTTTGCACGCCAAGTTGATTGAGGTCCTCTTCTACTTGAGTGCGCCACCTGAGTACCGGTCTTCCTCTCCTCCTACGTCCCTCGGGAATAGTGTCGAAGGCTTTCCGGGCCAGAGCATTGGTGTCCATCCGCTCTAAATGACCGAGCAATCTGAGTCTCTGGACCTTGACCCTTCTGGCTAGGTCCATGTCGTTGTACAACCCGTAAAGTTCACTGTTATATCTTCTTCGCCATTCCCCTTCAATGCATACGAGGCCAAAGATGACCCGAAAAACTTTCCTCTCAAAATATTCTAAGGCACGTTCATCCGATTTTGTCAAGGTCCATATTTCTGCACCATACAGCAGGAAACCCAGACATCTTGCGGCACTCTTGGCTACATCGCGTATGTGCTCGGTCCACAAGAGGTGGTCAGTGATGCACATACCGAGGATTGAGCATTGAGTTTTCGAAGCATTAAACTCTACACGGTTTTTAATTCCCCATTGGACAATGCTGTTTAAGTCAGAGTTTAATGAGCTTATCATATTTTGCCGTCTTACGATAATTGGAGGAAGAAGAAGATTCGCCTGCTTTTGGAATAGGCTGGACAAATGCTCGGAACGAGCCCAGAAGAATAGGATAGTTGGAAAAGCTTAGGTACGCAAGGTTTTGCCAGCGTGGAAGAACACCTCTTCAGAATAATAGCGGGGATACCATCCGGACCAGCGGATTTATGTATGTTGAGATCCTTTAAGACTCTCGCCACAGCACGAGTGCGGAAGAAGATTTGCCCCATGGAATCATTGACGCGCTCAAGAAGTGGAGGTGTCATGACACTCTCTGGCAATGAAGAGTTGGCGGCGAACTGCCTAGCAAAAAGGTCTTTCACGAGCGATCTAACAACTGGAATGTCATTGTGAACGAGCATAAGGACCAAAAATTTTTACTGCCTTTGGGACATTGCAATATTTTTTGCCTACATTTTTGATCATGTAAAAATTTGGTCCGCCGAATATGGGCATTTTAAACTTGTCCCGGTTTTATTCAGTTGGGTTGGCTCTCAAACACCTGAACTTTACTTCTTTTTCCTTGATAACCTCCTTACAGCTTGAATCAAACAATGACTTTTCCTTGGGTTTGATGCTTTTAACCCTATTCGGGATAAAAGTTTTCATTACCGAAACATTCATATTAGTAATCATATCTGCGCTGGAGTCTACGTCACTATCGAGGAAGCAAAGTGACCAGTTAAAGATCCGGAAGAAGTTATTGAGACCGTCCCAGTTGGCTTTCTCGTATTGCCAAACGGTTCTCTTCGGAGCTCTTTCTTTAACTGGATTAATTTGGCAGGAGAAATTTGCAGATATTATTGCCGATTTGGTCTGACCTGCCTAGAGGCGTTAATACATTGATAGTGTATTTAACAGGGTCAGACGTAAGGAACAAGTCAGGAGTAATTTTCGCTTGGCCATTAATGTCCGATATTCGAGTGGGCTCGGTGACAAGCTGAGTTAGGTGGTTAAACTCAGCAAAGATCTCAGCACACATTCCTTCGGATGTTGTCTGGCCCGAATGCAGAAGCCACGAAGAATTGTGTACATTGAAATCGCCCGTAATAACGATTTCAGTGTGAGGATACAGGGATACAATTCTTTGGATGGAGTCAGACAGAGCGTCAAATTCACGAGAAGTTGAAGCCCAGTACAAATTTGGGCTTCGATAAAGAAAACAAGAGTGAATGATGTGCTCATTTATGGTGAACTTAAACCACATAAAATTGAAAACAGGGTTGGAGCAGCGTCCATATTGTGGAAGGAATTGATAAGCGACATCATTCCTAATGTAAACGGCGAGACCATGGTGGAGGAAGAATGATGGCACTAAGCTAAACCCACGAATGAGAAATTCAGTAGGATTGGAATTCTCACCTACTTGGGTTTCACTCAGCGCCAAAACAGCTAGCCTATTAGAAACAGTGTGGATGTACGTAGCAAGAAAATTCGTACGTAGCCCACGAATATTACAATAGTCAACTCTGAAAAGCGTATTGAAAATTTATAAACCATTCTGAACTCCGTTCATTCAACGTTCGCATATGTTTTTCTTGTCTTGAGTTTGAGTTGGTAAGTGGTGAGAATTTTGGACATTACTTGATTGGGATTGGCGAATACTTTCCTACTGCGTTTTTAATTGGCAATCTGGAAGTTAAAAAAAGCATTCTGAATGCGTTGCGTGACAATTCTGAAAAGAAGAGAATCACAATGCGTTTTTTTTTAGATTCCTGATTGTCAGTTAAAAATGCCATTAAACAAACAAACAAAAAAATCACTTTGACACATCAACACTTTCAACTCACCTCCTAGAGATGAGTTGAGTTTGAAATAGTTACTAATAGTTAAATTTAGACACATTAACAATGACCGCAAAAACGACAAATAGTCAACTATCGTCAGCACAAAAACGCACTTCTGAGGTTAAAAAGGAAAACGCCAATTGAATTCGATCGAACAGTTCTTATCGATTCAGTCGAAGAAATGATTGCTTAAATGATATTTATTTCATGTAAGGAAATCATACATACCTACTACAAAGGTCCTTTCATGTCTTTGTTTATCTAGACATGTGAGTATGTGTAAAATAGTTTCTAATATTTTTTTGGGTGCAACACAACAAAACACTGAACATATCGCACCCATTGTTAAAATTTCGAAAATATAGAAACGCATCGCCATATCGAACGGAACGAACCCAAAGCCAGATTAATTTGCCAGATCTATTGGAAACTCTTTCAAATGTATTTTATAGAAAAGCAGCAGGAACAATAGATCTCTAGATGCCGACCAAAAATGAAACGTGCGTTTTCAATAATAGCAAAATATTTTACACTTTCTGTACTGGCAGTTTAGCTAGCAACAATGGAGGATCTCTGCAAAGTGGCCAGATACAAAAATTCTTAGTCGTTTGTCGATGCATGCTCTAGCGAATGCCAGAGGCAGACAGGACTTGTACTGATTTTTCGAAAAATGCAAGTCAAAGTGGCAACAGGGAACGACGAACGAATCGACACACATCAGAAATGTCGAAACTCTGTCGTTTTTGTGTCCTCATTCCTAGAGCGATCTATGACGTCCCAATAACAAAATCCAACGCAGGAGCAAGAGATATCCCATCTTTTGTGTTCTCCAAACAACATTCGTCGGAGATATACGAAATACGAGTACGAAAAACCAATGTGGATTCAATTGGCAAATTGCTATTGTTTTCGGATTTGGAAATCTCATTTTTCCTTTTTCGTTCTGTTAAGGTGTTTTTTTTCTTTCTTTCAATTTCAAAAACAAGAATGAGAATCGAATCCTACGAGTATTTCAATCCAATGGACAAGCTGTATACGAACACACAATCCTACTTGCAGAACAACATTTCAATGGAAAAATATGGATTCGTTTGATTTCACAGACAAATTCTCTGATTTGAGGCTGTCAAACACTCACTGAGGCAATAAACACTCTCATTGTTGTTCGGAGTTTTCGGGGGATTGCAATTTGAAAAGTGTTTTCACAACATTGTACTTTGCAAAATTGATAATTGAGAGTTTTTCTGGCAAAAAAAAAAGAAATTAGAAAAGGTGATGATGGGTAGATAGATGTACCTACGAATACAAAGTAATTCTGCCGTTTTGTAGACATCATATTTGTAATTATTCGAATTAGGATGGAGATACTTTTGTGCCTTTCAACAAATTGTTAATTCTCTCAGATATATTTTGATGGATGTGAAAATAATTTGATTTTTCGGCACAAAAGGTTAAATGGTAGAGGCTCATCTTTTGACTTCAAGTTCAAGAAGTTAAGAGCGGTAAGAAACACCGAGGCTCTGCGTTTTGTTTTATTTAAAAAAGCGACGGATTTTTTTTTATTTTTATTTAATTGGGATTAATGGCAATGGCGAACCTTAAGAATGGCAAAATACCTCGACTCAAGCAACAACCCGGGAGGCAATGAGCCACTTTGCAAAACTGGAAAATACTGCTAATAAAAGTGTTTCCAAGTCCAGCTTGTATTCTCGGCGTACTTTACTTTGATTCTTCATGTAATACAATTGTTCCATTCTATTATCCGGCTCACAATCCATGAAAGATCTCAGCCTGATATACTACAGCCTTCCATCGTGAACGGTCCCTCGCATTCCCTCTCAAGTTGCCGAAACCAAGCGCTGTGGCATCCGCAGTCACTTGGTCTCTGCACCGTAGGTTCGGTCTTCCTTGGCATCTCGAACCTGAGGGCTGGGATGAGAGGATATCTTGGCTGGAGCGTTGTCGTCCATTCGCTCGATGCGGCCGAGCCAATGTAGTCGTCTTTTCTTGGCCTACATTTCTACATTTCTGGACTACAGTCACAACTCCGTACAGTTCTCGGTTGAACCTTCTTCTACATTCGCCATCGGCGCATACGCGACCGAAAACTCCGTCGAAGAATTTTTTTTTTCGAAAGTGCCCAGTATCAATTCCCCTTTTTTTCTTATCTTCCAGCAATCTGTGCCATACAATAGGACTGGTAAAATGAAAGTTTTGAATAGCAGACACTTTTTCTTTCCAATGAGGAGAGTTTTGAACCCAGTTGTTTGGCCAAACCGAAACAGCAGCGGTTCGCTAGGGTAGTACTTTTTCGGATCTCCACTAAGGTGTCTTTTGTGGGATTGATGTTTGTTCCCAGGCAGGTGAACTCCTTAACAACCTCGAAATTGCTACTACCAACGAATTTTGCCTGTTCTTCAATCGCTGTGAAGGCTTCAAACACAGCTCTCTTGGATCGACCGATGATGTCAATGTCGTCAGCATATAGCCTGGGAGCTGGGTGGACTAGTTGAAGATAGTGTTTTCCATGCTCACACCTGCCTTGCGCCCTATCTGCTCCAGGACTATGTTGACTAAACCCTGCGCATGTTTGAAACAACTCGGATTAGCTGTTACCCATTTGCACACTGCACTGCGTATTGCGGCACAGCTGGAACAGTTTGTTCGGGATCTCGAATTCAGACATCGCCATCATAAGCTCTTGGCGGTGGATACTATCATAAGCAGCTTTGAAGTTGATGAAAAGAAGGTGGGTTTCGACTTGAAATTCGTTGGTCTTTTCCAGGATCTGCCTCAGTGTGAATATTTGGTTTATCGTTGTTCTGTCTGGCCTAAGGCCACACTGGTAGTGCCGATTATTGTGTTGCAGAACGGTTTAACTCTCACGCAGTATGTTGGATAGGATTGTGTATGCAACATTAAGCATAGATATGCCACGGTAGTTTTTGCATTTCATCGGATCGCTTTTTTTGTAGATGGGGTATATGGAGCTTATCGACCAGGAGCTTATCGACCAGTCAGTGGGCATGCATTCTTCCTCCCACACTTTGGTGATGATTTGGTGCACTCGGTTCATCAAAACACCTCCTCCATATTTAAAGAGCTCCGCAAGTATTCCATCCGACTCGGCGGACTAGTTATTTTTAGCTTTTGTATGGCTCTTTCTACCTCTTATGCGCTGAGGGCTGGGACTGGGTCTTCATTGACTGGTTTTTCTTCTCTTTCGTCATAAGCTCGCCCGACATTTTGCGCATTTAGCAGCTGTTCGAAGTGCTGTTTAAAAATACTACAATTGCCTGTGCTTCGGTGACTAGGTTTCCTTCACTGTTTCGAAAAGCCTATGTCTCGGTTCTGAAACCAGAAGCTAATTGCTTCGACCTTTTAAAGAAACGCTGGGTGTTGTTCTTGGCCCGAGACTCTTCTAGACCCTTGAGCTGAGAAACTCCTTTTTGTTCAATACCCTTCTCTTGCTGCTTTTGTTTTCCGTTGCAGCATCTACAAACTTGCATTTTCTGTCTCTCTTTTCAATAACGCGCATTCATCATCATATCATGGGTTCTTTTTCGGGGGTGGCTGGTAACCTATGTTAATCTCGGCTAAATTTTTTTTTATTTTGCGATTTTGGTTCCACAAGGTGTTGATATCTGTGGTATTTGGGAGGACGGCGGAGAGTCGCTCACTCAGGCGCTGACTGTAGTCTCTGGCACTATCCGGAGTGCCAAGGCAACCGATGTTGAGCTTCTTTCTTGGGTCCGCACTTGTTTTTTTTTGTCGTTTGATAGTCGAGCTCTAAACTAAGACCACTACCAAAAAATGGTCAGAGTCGACAAAATACTCGTAAAAATACTCCTCGGAAAGTGCGCACGTTCAAGATGTTGGATGGGTGCCTCGCGCCGATTAGCACATGGTCGATTTGGTTTCTGGTTCGACCATCCGGAGATCACCAGGCTGCTGGGTACATATTTCATCTTGGAAACATAGTCTACTTATCACCGCATTACGAGCTGCAGCAAAGTCGATTAGTCGGAAGCCGTTATGTGTTGTAACTTCGTGGATGCTGTGCTTTCCAACTAATCCGCCAAAAATGTCTTCCTTCATAATTCCCGATTTTTGCATTGAAATCTGCGAGAACGATTTGACGTCGTACTCTGGACAGGCTCCGTAGGCTCTATCCAGGAGGTCGTAACAATCCTCCTTAAAATGTAACACTATTCTTACACTTCTTACTATCGCTTATCTTCAAGATAGCATGTCACTCCACCACATCATCGAAGAATTTCTTGCGTCCAAAATTCCCAGGACGTGAGGTGTCGAAAGGGGTATATTGACTGGCCACCGAGATCTCCTGATTTAACGGCACCGGACTTCTTACGGAGAGCAAAGTGTATGTTGACAAACTGAAGACTTTAGACGAGGTTATGAACAATATTCGAGCGGAAACTATGATATCGCCCGATATCGTCATGAAAATGTCATGGCAATTGCCAAGATCGAGTAAGTACCTACTTACATTTTGGTACCAAAATTGGGAACAGTATTTTATTCGATACGACCAGTCCAGAAAAGTAATTTATTCCGAAAGAAGCTCAAAAATGTCTGAACTCATATTTTCAGCATTTGGACTCTTCGTCTCTGTGGGTTACAACAGATTAGATCTGACTCTAACTTCCTGAAAGAACTATTATTCCTATGCGGCAATTTAGGACTTAAAAAAAACTTCCTTTGCGAGTTCAGATAACGATCGAAAGAAGATTATTATTTCATGTTGAGATTAGCAAAGACTAAACGCTTGAGAGCCAAACAATTAAATTAACATAACAGACATTTATTGGAAAGATAAACATCCCTCTTCAATTTGTCACATTCAGCTCATTAGAAATATTATTTTGAGATTTAAGCTATGAACTCTTCTCGCCGGACAAAAGCATACCATATGGCCATTTTTTTGTTCGTTGTCAAAAGTAAATTTCGAAATGGCAAAGAACAAAGTCAAAAGTTGCTATGCAACGGTATGGCAAAGGCATTGGTAATGGCATCACCCTCTATTAATCAACCACAGGCACGTTTCGTAGATAAATATTTTTCAGTTAAGAGATTTAAAATGCAACCTTTAATCTGCTTTCAGCATCATTATAGACAGAGAAGAATACCTTTTATTTTTTGTTCCCGAAAGGTTAATCATTGGAAGAGGTAAGAGCGTCGTTGGCGGCAGCAGCAGCAGCAGCAGCGGCGACGCGATGGCTACGAGGAACACCAGCAGTAATGTCAGAGTTTATTCCTGATTAAATAGTACTTGCGCAACCCCAATTTTTAAGATGGTATTATTGGCATATGCTCAATTAATCGCACTGAACAGGTGAGTTGTATTGTTGAGGAACAAATGAGGAGAAATTTTTAGAATAGGCAAAATGAGAAAAGGAATCTCTTTTTCTTCCCTTTTGTTTGTGTTCGTCCTAGTGACAGGACTCTCGATCTCGATATGGTGGCTGGTATATTTTTATCTGCGTATAGCGATTAATTCTATTTTTGAATATGCAAAAAAACGAGACGAATTTTAATGAGGATTACCTTTTGTGGGGATGTTATTTTTACTCGGTCTCAAAACCTTTTTTTTTTAGACTGTTTTGAAGGTAAGTAAGTATTGGTTCCCTTAACTATTTTTAGGAGTCAAAAGGGTGCATTGAAAATTTGTTGACATTTGAAAAGCGCACAAATCAGAATTATGGGAATAAATCTCAAAAACGTGGCCGTGGGTCGCCGGAACTTAATTGTAAGCCTTTCTTAAAAAAAAAAAACAGTTGCTCTACAGGATGCTGTTGTTTTTAAGATTTCAAAAACAAATCTGTAGGTAATGGCTTCAAGCTTGATTTGGATTATAAGTGAGTAATTTGATGATTGGTTTGGCATATGCGGTGCACGAAAAAAGGTCAAAACCGCTTGCTGTTTTTGGTCATAAGGTCACACTTTCTGTAAAATCATAATTAGTATTTTGTGTACTTGCCTCTGTCTCCAGTTTCGCACGCCAAGTTGGTTCAGGTCCTCTACCACCTGTGTGCTCCACCGGAGTCGCGGTCTTCCTCTTCTGCGACGTCCTTCTGGGTTGGATTCGAAGACTCTACGAGCCGGAGCATTATTTTCCATTCCCTCAACATGACCCAACCATCTAAGTCGTTGGACCTTAACTTTTCTAGGTAGGTCAGTGTCGCTACAGTTCATGGTTGAATCTTCTTCTCCATTCTCCATTAATGCAGACAGGACCAAAAATCATTCGAAGAATTTTTCTCTCAAAGCAGCCCAAAGCGTTTTCATCAGATGTTGTCATGGTCCATGTCTCATGTCAAGACCGGTATGATGAGGGTTTTGTACAGTGACGCAAAGCCCTCTCTCGAGCTCGAGAGAGGGCTTTGCTACTCAATTGCCTTCTAAGTCCAAAAAATCAGCGATTGGCAAGAGTGATTCTTCGTTTGATTTCAGCGCTGGTGTTGTTGTCTGAGTTGATAGCGGATCCCAGGTAGACAAAGTCCTTAACTACCTCGAAGTTAAATCTGTCTATGTTGACGTTTGCTCCAAGACGTTGATGTTGGTAGTCCTTTCTTGACGACAGCATTAACTTGGTCTTGCCCTCGTTAACTGCTAGACCCATCTACCTGGTCTCCGTCTCAAGACTCACAAACGCTCCACTCACATCACGCTGTGTTCTTCCAATTATGTGAAATGTCGTCTGCGTATCCTAGTAGCTGGACGGCATTTTGAAAGATTGTGCCCCTGGTGTTGACATTGGAGCTTTGAACAATCTTTTCAAGAATGATGTTGAAGAAATCGCATGACAACGCATCGCGCTGTCTAAAACCTTTTTCGACATCAAAAGCGTCCGTTAGGTTTTTTCCGACCATGATGGAACAGCGTGAATTTTCCATTGTCATCTTACACACACGAATGAGTTTTTCTGGGATGCCAAAACTAGACATTGCTCTATATAGTTGGTCTCTATAGACGCTGTCATACGCGGCCTTGAAATCGATGAAAAGGTGGTAGGTATCGATTTGAAGTTCCTGGGTCTTCTCCAAGATCTGCCGTAGGGTGAATATTTGATCGATGGTGGACTTTCCGGGTCTGAAGCCACACTGATAAGGACCTATCAGGTTGTTGACGAAGGGCTTCAAACGTTCACACAGCCGGCAGTCTGTAGTTGGTGCAGTTCAGGGGATCTCCTTTTTTGAGGATCGGGCATACGATGCTGAGGTTCCATTCATCGGGCATGCTTTCCTCCGACCAAATTTTGCAGATGAGCTGGTGCATGCTCCTAACCAAATCATCTCCAGCTGCTTTGTACAGTTCGGCGGCTAGCCCGTCTGCTCCAGCGGCTTTGTTCGACTTAAGTTTAGATATCGCTATCTTCACTTCGTCCATGTCGGGTGGGTGGAATTGTTGGCCTTCTGCACCCAAATTGAATGGTTCTGTATTGCTGACGGAGTTTTTGTCGTCATCGCCATTATACAGCTTGGAAAAGTGGTCTTTCCATATCCTCAGCACTGACTGCGGTTCTACTACGATGCTCCCATGATGGTCTCTACAGGCTTCAGTTCGGGGTGTATAAGCCCTGGAAGTTTGTTTCACCTTTTGTAGAACTTTCGAACCTCGTTCCTGTTGTGACATCCCTCTATCTCCTCGATCGCGCGCTTCTCATGCTCCTTTTTTTCTTTCTGAGAAGTTTATGCTCCTCTCCTTTTCTGCTCGTAGAGCTCACGAGCTGCTCGTGTCCTTCTTTGCAGCGCCGCTTTGTATGCCTCTTGTTTAGCTGCATGTGCTCGCCGGCATTCATCGTCAAACCAGGGTTCGTTGTGGTGGCCGTGTAAACCCTAGCACTTCAGAGGCGGCATCTCTGATGGCTGCTTGGCAGTGTTGCCACTGGTTCTCTATATTTTGTGCTGGCAGCAAAGGACTTCTGAGGAGATTTTCGGAGACACGATCGGAAAAGGATCTAGCAATCTCTTGCGATTGTAGCCGTTTGATGTCGAATTTCCTCCTAGAATTTTCGCATGTTGGCCTTGATCGGGATATCCGCATTCGTCGATGTTGGCACCTCGGAATGTGCGGACATCTTGCATGCTAGAGAAGTGTCGTGCGTCGTTTGCAATGTGATCAATCTGGTTGAAAGTTGATTGGTCACGAGATTTCCATGTTCCCTTGTATTTTTACTTGTTTCGAAAAAAAAATTAACTAATTTACATTAGTTTACAAGTCTCTATCAAAACTTATATGTAGTTGATCCGATGTATGTCTATACTTAAAACATTTGCAATGCACCTACGAGTACTTGCTGAATCTTAGAACTTGGGGTTCTTTTAGATCTCATCACTTTTCGTGGCTGATTTGTTAGGCAGAATTTGTGTACGGGAGAACTTGGCTCTTTTATTATATTTATGTTTTTGGTGTGATTCATTTATCTAACTTTTTTTCGTGAGCTGTATGAAAACCTTTCGTGTTTAGAGACAGATTCACTCCATCTCAGCTCTAAAATGTCAGTCAATTTAGAAGCGATAACATTAAAAAATATTTTTCAAATGTGAATCTTACTTGCGTTTTATATTTGGAAAAAAAATGTCACTACCTTTATGATTCTCCTATGCTCTCAAAGGATTATAAAAAAAAAATTAATAAATAGAAACTGAATACGATCTCATATAAAAAATGAAAGAGAAGTGCTCTTTTTTTAATCCTCACGCCTTTTCAATGGCGTTAATTTCTTTTTGCTTGTTCCTTTTTGAAAAGAAGTGAGCAGAACAGAGCACCTATGAACTTCGTTCAGAAATATGTCTAATTTTATTTTGTGTATATCGTCAGACAAAGGGACTTGCGTCTTATCCTTATCGACAACTGGACGACTTTTTTGTATTTATTTCGTCGATCGCCGTCAGTGTCGCCTCCTGCTTTGACATAAGAATTGAAAATCAGTCTATCAAATTGCACTTTGTCTTGGGTGCTATTGATGGAATTCCAACAACGATTCTTATTCAATACACAGCATAAAATGGAAGCATACATATGTGCCTAGGTATATAAACATAATTACTCGACTGGGAAGGTATTAATTTTAATCCTTTACCAATATAAAATGTCTCCGAGCAACTGGCTGATTGGGGGGTTTCTCATCATCATCATAATGTTTCATGGCTGTGGCTTTATTTTGAGGCCACCAATGGATTCTTTCGTTTCGAGTATTGAATTTCTAAACAAATTTCCGATCGTATATTCGAATTTTGTTTTTATATTGGTTCGGTCGGTGTCGCGACGATATTTGAGCTTCTTGTTTTGGTTTCTGTCTCTTGACGATGCACGCCGCATATCTGTATCGCATCTTGAGATCTCAAGCGGGACAGATAAGGGAACTTTGAAGACTTAAGCAATTCGTCCATTAAGAGATCAATTTTATTATTTTGGTTTGTATTAAAATTATTCAAGTTCTTATAATAAGAGTTCGGGTATAAAATCGTGAGACATGAGAATCAAAACCGAGTCTTGTCAATTCATTAAAAAAATCCTCAATCCAACTGAATGTTTTATATGTCTGTGAATTATTATTCTTACCCAGATGATAGAGATGAACTCCACATATCGAGTAATAACATAGATGGCGTTGTAGTCAGCAATTACTGTTTTTGTTTTTTTTTTATCTGAAATGAAAACAAAAATGGATTTGTTGTATTACTTTCATTGACAGGTTCAAGAACATTCACAAAAACCAAAAATAAGGTTCCCTACAACATTCAAAAGTGTGTATAAACTTTCTAAAAAATCAAACTGCCCATTCGTCCTGACAAACGCTCCTTCTGAAACATTCAAAGTCATAAGTCGAGTATGAAGCTTAAAGTCGAAGAAAGGACTCATTTACCACATGTGACTTTTGTTCTTCGTATTATTAAAACTTTCTTGTGTGCAAAAGTCCTTTCAAAAGCGGCTTACAATTCTTGTATAAACAATAAAACAACAATGACTTTTGAAATGAACATCGCTGGTTCAGACTTTCGCAGAACCAGGCCGCCCGGCCCTGTCCTGCACAATCAAATTACATTCTTTTCGCAATACTTATTTCAATAATTTCGTCCTTTTTTATGAGTTTTCTTGCTCCGTGTTTTGTTAGTTCTTTCTTTTCGGTGCAGTTGTTAAAACGAAATTAATACGGCTTCGTATAATAACAAGGACTTGTTCGTTTCCTTCGTCTGTCCTCATTTTTTTTCTGAACAAAGTGTAGTTTTTTTTTCGACTTGGAGTTGGACGGGAATATGCCAAGTCGGAGGGCTTAAATATTATTTGCCCACCTTAGCCGCGACAAGGACACTTGAGGCTTTTGAGAGAAGCAAAGTGGTTTATGATGAAGTCTTGAAAAGCAGGGGGGTAGTTAATATTGGCATTTATAGTATGTCGGAATAAATATGAAGTGTTTGTCGATGTCAAGTGTACAATCGCGATTTCCTTTTATATAAGGTTATGGTGACACCGAATAATCGGTGATCGGGGGTATTGAATTCACATCCTTATTGACACAGAAAAAAAAAAATTGAATGTTGGATGAATGCAAATGCTAACTGTTGATACCGCATATTAGTTTCGCATCATTTGTGTGGGTTGAAAAATTTAGGGGGTTTTCGAGGATTTATAATTGTGGTTTCCTCGCATGTGTTACGAGTTTGTAATAACGCCGCTGGTAGGAAGGTATATTAAAAAACAAGGACAACAACAAGTGTGGGCAAAAGGTGTAGCAAGTTAATTAAAAAATGATGATATTTATTTTGAACTTGTGCTGGACCATCTGTCAGAATTTTTTTTTTTTATTAGAAATTCGGATGCATGAAAAGAGATCGCCAGACTGTTTTGAAAATATTTGATGTGGGTTATATTGAACGATTTTAAATTATGTAAATCTAACGATGCAATGAGAAGAGGGAACACAATTTGTGATTATTGAAGTTTGAAATGAGATATATTTGTTTTTAGGACCATTCAAAGAGCACAATGAATAAGAACATTGATATTGTGATTTGATGTGCGTCTATACATTTTGATACTGCCTTATCAGCTGGCGTGTTTTCTTCAGACTTGATACAGCGAGTTTAATAAAATGTAATCCAACTTTTACTAAACAATGGAACTTTTTGGGGGAAACAGTCATACGAGGTCTTCAGCTCGAAAATACTTCCATAAAAAGTTCACCTAGCAATTTTTATATGTAAGGCCCTGAAAGGTAGTCAAAGACCGTAGTTCGCAAGCTTTAAAGTGGACTTCGTCGATTTGACGAAGTATAAACTAAGTGAGTTTAAAATAAAAGCAATCATCCAGTTGTTTATCTGAAATACTTATTCCTTTAAGCTCTTGACGTACCTTGCAATTGAGTTGGTTATAACTGATAAGTCTCCAATGAAAATAGCTTCCATATAACACAACCGTACATAGGACAGACCAATCCTTATCTTTGTCTGCTTGCACTAAGCGTAGATAAATAATTATTATGTCGATCTGATTCTTTTAAGAAATTATAGAAAATTGTATGAACAATCCTCCCAAATGGAAAAAATGGCAATTCTATTTTATGTTATGTCCCCACCTTATGCCAACACACATTGTTTTTAAATGGAAGGGGAAGCCGGGGCATACACACAGCACGGAAATGTGCAATCAAGGAATATGTTTTTTATATTATATCGAGCCCTTGCCGCCAAATAATCGTAAGCAAAACTTTGAAAAAGCGTTTTTCCAAGCTTTATAAGCGTTATTGCAACATAACATTTATTATTCATGCTTGTGTTTCTTCTGTTTAAAAATAATAATATCTGAATGTTTAAAAATGGATAAAGTACTTAAAATACTAATTTATAAGCAAATTTTTGTTTTGAAATAAGTTTAATAAAAAAAATTGGTTTTTGTTGCTTACGATAATTTGGCGGTAAGTGCTCGATATATAGACGAATGTTGTACAAAAAAAAAAAACGTGAAGGTTGGGTCGAGACTAGAAAAAAATCGTATGGAAGGGGGTCTACTCCCCCCTTTAGACGTAAGGGACAATTCAAACAAAAAAAAACTGAAAAAAATGTTAAAAACTAACTTCGAAAAATAAATTTTCAAAGTCAAAATTTTGAAAACAAAATGTTTTTTCTTTATTGAATAACCTTTTTTCAAAAATTAAAGAAATTGAATATTAGGGAAGAAAAGTAAACTGAATAACGTGAAAAAAAGTTGTTTAAAAAGAAAAATGATTTTCAAAATTTTGAATAAAATCAAAACAAAAACGAGCAAGACTGAAACCGGTAACACAAAATAAAAATAGAGTGGCGCGACAGCGCGGACCACTTTTGAAAAAAAATCGGGCCATTTCTTTTCAGGGCCACAAACAGAAATGAAAGAAATGGACTACTATATCCTTTTAAATTCATTTGTACGTACAGCGGAATGTTGAGAAAGGATTAGTGAAAACACTTATACTCTTACAACATTGTCAATTTTGATAGCTCTGTCTCTGTTTCTTTTTTCTTTTCTTTTCCTTTCTGATCTGTCTCTGTTTACAATATACAAGTTCAACACAAAAAGATTTTTGTCATCGGAGTTTTTCAGAATGGAGGTTTGCAGTGTCACGGAAACATTTATAAATCGAACTCGTCATTGTCAATGAAGAGTTGAAATTTTAATGTATATGAATAAATGTTCTGTATTTGGTTCAAAAACTTGTTTGCAGGCCATTTTTTCGGGGCCACCGGGCCATTTAAAAAATATAGGGCCAAAATGGCCCGATCGGGCCATTTCGGCAACGCTGCTCTCGAAGAGCCAAGGCCTAAGTGGCTCATCAACAATTCTGTATATGCGGGTGAAGAATTGAGGGGACCTACAATTTAACGCCGATTCAGAACGGAGAAGTTGAAAAGCACTTGTTCATGACAGATGATAATCTTGGAAATTTTGTCAGTTCTTCGCAAGAGGCAGTGTCCGTAAAAGATGAAATAAAAACGATGGGCACGAGTAGGACTCGAACCCAGGACGTTCTGCTTAGCAGCCAACGCACCTAACCACTAAGCTACGGACACTACCAACGGAATGAGAAAAAAAACAATGAATTTTATCTAAGTACATAAATGCATAACATCTCTGTTCTTGTTTCTATATGAGAATTGATTCCTTTGCAAACATTTCTCACTTTAATGTCCGGCCAAGAGAAACAAATTTTTTAAATTTGCTTGTTCGTGTCCGTCTAACAGAGTGTCCGTCCAAGGGAAATTGTTTTATATGCAAATCATATGGAGCAAGTTCCGTCGAAAAAAATTGTCCGCCGAAGAGAAGTGTCCGTCCAAGAGAATTGTCCGTTAATGGAAGTTTCACTGTATATATTCTATATGTCGCAAGTAAAAAACAGTGGCGTGACAGCTCTAGAAAAGCCAAGACCTTAGTAACTTACTCCCATCCAAAATTCTCTGATATATGCGTGCAGATGCAGACAATTAAGGAGGCTTATAATTTAACGTCGTCGTATCCTAACGGCTGAAGTGAGAAGCACTTTATTTTCTTGATAGTTTGATACTCTGGGAAAAAATTTGAAAATTTTTGGGCACGACTTGTAAAACAAACAGAACTAGGTATGATAGATAGACAATCATTTCTACATTGAAGCAATTTGATATCAAAATATTTAAGTTTATACTTCACACACATATAAAATGAACTGCAACTAAGCCCACAACTCAATTGTCGTGCATAACGAGTCTTCAAACTCTTAATTGGCACAAAGATGAATGTATGTACATGTATCTTTTCTTTGAGGATGTTTGTGCGATTGATATTGTTTGCAACAACAGAAATGCGAGTATTAAATAGACAATTATTGTAAGTGCGAAGTGCTTACCCTCTTTAAAGGGTTATTTTGTATAAACTTCAAGAAAAGTGACAGATTAAGTATTAAATAATGTTAGATAAATATTCATTCATGTTTAAATATTGAACGATATTGATTTCGTCAATATCGTGGTCATTGAAAATCATTCAAATATTTCCATTTAAGTTCAACGAATTTATTATACTGGTTCAAAAAGCCGACGGAAAAAATGTAATACCCATGCTGAGTCCATAGCCATATACCTATAGAGTAGGCGTTTTTTTCTGCTGAAAAAACCTTCTTCAGTTTGATTAATTTAACAGAAAATAGTAATTAAGTATTTTTAGAATTAAAGAAAAAGTAAAACATTATTTACAGACATTCACACGAAAAAAAAATAAAATTATAAACTTCTTTGCATACTTTAAGGTTCGTAACGTAAACAAAACCGTTAAATACTTTAGAAAAAAATATTTTCTCAATTAAATTTTAACGTCTGCATTCACTTGTGTACAAAAGCATCCACCAGGGTCACTACCGGGTTAAAAAAAATACACAATACATAAAATAAATTAAGTTTAATCCTTGTTTTCATTGTTTTCCGTTGCATAGTTTTTGCCGTTTAATTTTTTTCACTTTCCTGTGATTATCATAATTTGTTCTTTTTTTTTCAACTAAAAATCCCAATTGAATGAGCGGACATAAACTCTAAAAATCCAAGCGAAAGTTTTTACTAAAATTTGCATCCTTATGGTTTTTTTTTTTACCCGTTTTCCATTGTTTGTTTATGAGTAAATAAATAAACAAAGAAAATCAACACGCACATTTCTATGTAGACAAAATTTTACAACTCACATTAATTAACAGGCATTTCTACATAGGTATGTAATTTTTTTTAAATTCATTTAATTCGAGTACAAGTAGGTTTTGGTACACTTTGACGAATCGCGGCACGAGGACGAGGAGAGAGTTACCCGAACTGACAATAAAGAACAAAGCAGTTGTTAGTCATTTGGCAGAGAACGAATTTCTATCACATCCCGGCTGTTATTTTAGAATACATACAAGCAGATATATATTTTCACCAACAGGAAAAAAAAGCCAACACAGTTTTGAGTGATGAGTTTTGAGCTTTGATGCGTTCAAGTACCCGATATGCGACGATTGCGATTCTGATTCCGATTTCCGATTTCCGAATTTGTGTGTGCAAATATAACAAGTTTGCAAGTTCAGCAAAAGAAAGAAAACTGACAAAATAAATTTTAAAATATATCAAAACAGAATAAAAAAACAAACAAAAAAACACTGACAAAAATGCAACAACAAAAATGAAGTACATCCAACAACTATCCCCCTGCTGACGATATGGAGCTGGTTGGAAATTTATTTTGTGTTTATGTATCACTACTCTATATCGAAAGAAGAGGAAAGAAAAGGATACAAAAAGGATGCGCCTCAGCATCTTTTTCATCGGACAGGAGGCGAGGTGGGCGGCTAGACGTGGAGTTGAGTATGAAAGTCACCACCCAAAATCTCAGTCCCCCAGACACAATCATTGGAAACTAGTTTTTGAAAATGTGATTACACTTTGCGACGACCGGGGAGAAGCTGATACCTTGGCCATGCTTTTGTATCTCTGGTTCTTTGTTCGAGATAACGAACTATCGTTTGCTAGAGATGTAATTCTAATTAATTGCATCGATATTGTTGCTCTGTGGCAGCGTAACATCATCAAAATGGCCATTTGCAATCTCGTTTTTTATAAATATCAGATCACAAATGGCGCCCAATGACGGCTCATAAGAGAAACTAAAATTTCGAAAGCTCTTCTAAGCCACAATTGATTCGGCTCGATGGCAATTCTTGCGATTGTGATTTCTTACACAACGGTATTTCGTTGTTTTTTTCTCTCTCGACAGCGACACACAACGCATCCCAGGCGGGAATAGGAGGTCCCACGACATCCAATTAGGTAATTGTGTATCTGAAGAGCTTATGGGTTGAAAAAAAAGTATCTCATCTGATGGCTAAGTATCTATGGCATGTTATAACCAAACGGTAAGTGAGTTTTGTGTTTGAATAAGCAAAGGTAAGTAACCATTATTGGGCCGTGTCGTCTTCGTCGTTCAATTTTTACATAGGTATAGGTCTAGCAACCACACTTTGAATGATGGGCACCACAGCATCACTTTCACGAATGATACGCCAAAGTTTAGTCAACATGTTTACGTTGTGTGTGCGTTTTGTCGTTTCCTTTTTATGCCACAATTCAAGTGTATTTATCAGGAATTCCTCTTTTGGTATATGGTATGTTTCCTTATAATATTTTGGAAAGGTGCGGGTATATAGGCACTCGCAAGTCGCAACTTCAAATACGAGATGAAAATGGCAAAATTTCTCTGCGCAAGTTCTCCGTTCGTAGCTGGAGGAGCATAAACGGGGACATGTGAATGTATTGTCGACAAAATACCTACAAGAGTATCTGTATCTGGGAAATGGGTATCTGTCTTATAGATAGCTGGTGCTGCTGGTTGTGATTGTGCTGGGCGGAGCTTATTGGGTTTTTGTTTTTTGCATTTTGCGAGGATTGTGGGAGTTCCTGATGATGGTGGCTGATGTACATACACGCTCGAGTGGTATTTTTAAGATTTTTGCATGCAGATACACAGCGATACCTACAGATTTTTTTTTTGTCGATTTCTTTGAGTGTTTCTTTTTTTTTTTATTTGAAAAACAGAACAACGAAAACAACTATGAGGGAACACGATGATTTTACGCGAGTGTAGGGTACCAACGAACGTTCGAAAACGACGACGACGACGACGACGACGACCGACGACCGAACGCCCGACGTTGATGTTGAAATGAAAAACTGAAAATGTTGTTCTTCAACAGCGTACTATATAGTTAACTGGGTAGTTAGAGGACCCTAAATCTAAGCTAAAGAGGTAGCTGTATATGAGGCAGCAAGCGAGAGAGGGACACACGAGCTCCCATTAATATTCTTCATTCTAACAAAGTAACTACTTGTGTATCTATGGCTAGCGCACTGTTCGATTGTGTTTTGTGTAGCCAATTTTTTTTTTTCATCCAAATACCTAGGAAAACTCTAGAGAGCTCTCATGAAATATTAGTTGGTTCCTACACCACCAGCAAAAACATCAGAACGTTCCCAGAGGGAATTCCTTGTTTTTTAGAAATGAGATATTGGGGCTGGTGGTCTGGGTCTGGGTGTAAGTGGGTGGTCTCTGGTTCTCTTCTTCATTTTCCGTCTTGAAGGCAGAATTAAATTTCTTGACAGATAGATTGAGTTTTCCTTTTTCCTATCCTTTTTGCCTCTATAGTGATTTTTATGAATCTAGATACATTTTATACACTTTGTTGTATCTCGTTCTCTCTCTCTCTCTCTTCATGTACAAAAATGCTCATTAAATTTAATTTCAATTTGAAATCGAAAACACAAGAGTTATTTAATGTTTTCCATTTTTTTTTCGCTTTTGAATGTGTATGTGAAGCGAGGGGTATGTGGGGGGAGGAAAAATACAATTTTTAAGCGAAAAATACATTTTTGATTTTCTTTGCGGGTGGATAGTAGTTTGTAGTCAAGGATTTAACTTCTTATTTTGTGTTTCATATTTTTTTCTGATCACCCGTTTACCCTGTTTCCATCGTCCTTAGGCATCTTCTTTTTTTTTCCAATTTTTGCTTTTAGTAGATACATCTGTGGTGAGTTGCTACAAATGCAAAAAGGGATGTTCTCTATGAGGACGATGATGATGATGGAGATATTCCTTTTTTTTCATTTCGCAAAACGAATTGGTTGGTATGGCAATTTCATTAAAATAATTGTTGTATAGCTCTTTTCTCTACCCTCCGGTTCACAGTTTATTTCATGGACCGGCTAATGAAATTGTAATACCAAAACACAGAAGCTGAAAATATGAAAAGAAAATTATACACAAGGTTGTTATAACTACAAAACTTATGACAGCAACAAAAAAAAAGGAATATGAAAGCTAAATGCATAAATTAAATTACAATTGCTCCGGGGCGGAGGGTTTACTTGCCGCTCACTTTAACGACCATGGCAAGTGATGAGCTGATGATTGGTATATCTACAGGAAATTAATAAAATAACGTAAATTTAATCTGTTGAACAGAGGATGTGGGAATACTCTTCAAACTTTAGCAGTGTTTACAATGTATGAGTCCATGAAAGGGAACATCGTTTACATTTAGCTCTGAAGCCACTGTGTTTTAATGTAAAATTTAAATCAAAGTTTCGAGGTGTTGGATCACCACCACTCTTGATATTTCTAGTTGGCGTTAGGTTTAGTAAGAAAAGTGTCTGACATTTTTTCAGAAACTACTAGATTCAAATTTTAATACCTTCTACTCTAAAAAGCAGTTAACCTAAGTCTCAAAATCGTTGGATGTCGCGAGCACGTTTGGACTGATCGATACGTCAGTGACATTTTTAGTGAGAGGTGAGGATACAGATTAAAAGCTGTCAAGTCCTTATTGGAAAACCTACAAGATTAGACCACAATCCATGACCTGTCAGGAATGAGTACCTTCTATTTGTCAACGGTTCCCATTTCCAAGGCAGTGTAATTTTTGTGCTTTTCTTTAAAAAAAAAAATCAGTAGATCTGTGGCGACTTCGCTGCGGTTCAAGAAGTTATGGTATAGCAAGTAGATACGCGATTCCAACATCTCGATATATCCACAAACTTACTTACTTACTTACGGTGGCGATACAGTCCAGGTCGGACCAGGGCCTCACTCAACAAACTTCTCCAGCCAGCTCGGTCCCTGGCTAGCTGTCTCCAGATTCGCACGCCAAGTTGGTTCAGGTCCTCTACCACCTGTGTGCTCCACCGGAGTCGTGGTCTTCCTCTTCTGCGACGTCCTTCCGGGTTGGATTCGAAGAGCATTATATTTTCCGTTCGCTCAACATGGCCCAAGTCGTTGGACCTTTAATTTTCTGGCTACGTCAGTGTCGCTGTACACCTCTTGGCTGAATCTTCGTCCCCCTTCTCCAATTATGCAGACAGGACCAAAAATCAATCGAAGAATTTTTCTCTCAAAGTAGCCCAGAGCGTTTTCATCAGATGTTGTCATGGTCCATGTCTCTGCACCATACATGAAGACCGGGATAATGAGGGTTTTGTAGAGCGTCACTTAAGTTGGGAGAGGACTTTACTACTCAATCACCTTATAAGTCCAAAGAAGCAGCGATTGGCAAGCGTGATTTTTCGTTTGATTTCAGCGCTAGTGTTGTTGTCTGAGTTGATAGTGGATCCCAGGTAGACAAAGTCCTTAACTACCTCGAAGTTAAATCTGTCTTTGTTGACGTTTGCTCCAAGACGTCGACAGCATTAACTTGGTCTTGCCTTCCTTAACCGCTAGACCCATCTTCCTGGCCTCCGACTCAAGGCTCACAAACGCTCCACTGATATCACGCCTTATTCTTCCAATCATGTCAATGTCGTCTGCGTATCCTAGTAGCTGGACGGCATTTTGAAAGATTGTGCCTCTGGTGTTGACATTGGAGCTTTGCACAATCTTTTTGAGAATGATGTTGAAGCAATCGCATGGCAACGCATCGCCTTGTCTTAAACTTTTTTGACATCAAAAGCGTCCGTTAGGTTTTTTCCGACTATGATGGAACAGCGTGAATTTTCTGGGATGCCAAAACTAGACATTGCTCTTTATAGTTGGTCTCTATAGACGCTGTCATACGCGGCCTTGAAATCGATGAAAACGTTGTAAGTATCGATTTGAAGCTCCTGGGTCTTCTCCAAGATCTGCCGTAGGGTTAATATTTGATCGATGGTGGACTTTCCGGGTCTGAAGCCACACTGATAAGGACCTATCAGGTTGTTGACGAAGGGCTTCAAACGTTCACACAGCACGGCAGACAAGATCTTATAGGCGAGGTTAAAGAGACTTATACCTCTGTAGTTGGTGCAGTTCAGGGGATCTCCTTTTTTGAGGATCGGGCATACGATGCTGAGGTTCCATTTTTCAGGCATGCTTTCCTCCAACCAAATTTTGCAGATGAGCTGGTGCATGCTCCTGCTCCTTCCATGAAGGATCTCAGCCTTCCATCGTACACGGTCCCTCGCATGCACTCTCCAGTCGCCGGAACCAAGCGCTCTTGTCGTCTCGAACCTCCGGGCTGTCATAAGAAGACTTTCTTGAGTGGAGCGTTGTCGTCCATTCGAACGATGTGGTCGAGCCAATGTCGTCGTCTTTTCTTAGCTTTCTGGACTACATCCACATCTTGGCACAGCTTGTACAGTTCGCGGTTGAACCATCGTCTCCATTTGCCATTGTCGCATACGGGACCGAAATCCGTCTAAGAATTTTTCTTTCGAAAGTACCCAGTATCAATTCCCCATTTTAACATATAGTCCAACACTCGGGGCAGTAGAGTAGGACTGGTCTCGTTTGTAGGATCGATGTTTGTTACAAGGTAGGTGAACTCCTTGACCACCTCGAAAATGCTGCTACCAACAGTGACGTTTTGTCCTAGGCGTTGGACAGATGTTACTTTGTTTGTTGATAGCATGTACTTTTTTTTGTCCTCATTCACTTCAAGACCAATGAGTTTTCGCCTGTCCTTCAATCGCTGTAAAAGCGTCAAGTACAGTTCTCTTGGATCGACCAATGATGTCTATGGCATCCGCATAGCCTGGAGCTGTGTGTGGGTTTGTTGAAGATAGTGTTTTCCGCGCTCAGACCTGCCTTGCGCACTTTCTGCTCCAGAACTATGTTGAAGAAACCAAATGCAGCGCATATCCTTGTCTAAGCCCTGCGCATGTTTGAAACAACTCGGATGAGCTGTTAACCATTTGCACACTGAATTGCGTATTAAGTGTCATCCGGCACAGCTGGATCAATTTGTTCGTGATCCCGAATCATAATACTTTGTCTACTTAGGGTCCGGAAAAAAAACCCAGACAAGGGCACCCATCGCTGAAATCAAACGAAGAATCATTTTTGTCAATGTCTGCTCCTTTGGACCTAGAAGGCAATACAGAAGTAAAGTTCTCTCTGGAGCAATTTATGTGCCACTAAACAAATTATCACCCGTCCTCTGGAATGTATGGGCAACATCGGATGAAAACGTTTTGGTGCTGAGACGTTTGTTGTGGATCGCACCTGTCCACTGAGCGCATTTTGTAAGTAAGAGATGGCTGTTCATGGAATATTGTACTACTTGAAATTTTTCTTAACTTTTGACTCTGAGAGACTCTCAATAAGACCCCGTCACCGGTCGTCCCTCTTCATAAATGGATTGCACTTAGCACCCACAGTCGATGTATATTACTAGTAACTTGAGACGATTGTCTTACCGACGGAATAGATAGTAAATTTGGGAGTCCGTATAATACCTTTCCAGAATCCAAATGAATTAAGAAATAATAGATTTCATATGACCATTGCGGCCTTTACGTTTTCCCGAAACTCATTAACAATTCCGTCCAACTATCTAAAGCAGCAACAGAAGCATTGATTAAAGCAACCAAGTAAATGAAATTCAATTCACCATCAAAACAGACAGCTTTTGTATTGATTGCAACAAATGGAATATTACATGACCAGTCACCGCAATAATGAATTCTAAAGAGGATGCACTGAATTGAGAGGAAGCGAGATTGCCTCTTGGGAATCCTCTTCAACATTACCGCACAGGATAGTATAGTCAGTATATGTAGCGCATCTTCAAGAGTTCACCATCATCATCATCGACCGTATGGCACACGAAATTCAATATCTCTTTTTTGTGAGGGATTTGTTTACCAGCACCAGTAATAGATTTGTAATTACCTTGCACGCCTCACCGGGTCGGCTTTTCGAACCCAAAAACAACTCAAACCCAAACCCACCACCCTCTCTATACGCCAAAGCTGAACTTTTGGTAAATGAAACACCAACTGTCTGTCAGATTTGTGACTACACTTCTACTTCTGCCTGTCAGATAATGTTCTCAAAGTTTAGACACAAATAATGGGGCTCCTGTTGGGTCTTGAATCCTATTCTCCATGGCCACCCAGTGCATCTTTCTCTAAATTGGTTACACAGTTGGAGCAAATTTTTCGTAAGTACGTTGTTGGACCGTTTTGTAAAATATCCTGTCCATATCTTTTGTGGTCGCGTCAAGCAAACTTTGGCGAACGTGTTGGTGAACAAGACTAAGAACAACGTCAAAAAACACAATAAAAGTTCTATATCGCCTCTGACGTTACCGCAACAGAAGCATAAGTGCCATGTCGTCGTCATCGTAGTCGTCGAACCATTGCCATCAGAACGACTTAACAATCCCTTGAGAGATTTAGCTACGCCTCATTGGACACGAGAGGGTAGAATACGTCTTCATTGATTTTGTCCTAGAGTCTAGAGTTCGGTGTGGTGGTAGCAACAGCGGTTTTTCGCTTAACATCAAAACGTTTTTGTGACTTGGTTCATTGAATAACGCCTACATGCAAGGATACGGGGCGGCAAGGAAAAAAGTAAGTACTTATCCTTTGGGAAATCCTAGCCGAATCGAAAGTTGGTGGTTTTGAGGCTGGAAAGCCACCACCCCTCCCTCATCATCAGTGTCGCATAAGCCACCACCATGCAACGCAAACGGGGGTTGCGAAATTAAATCTCAATGAAATGTAATTTATTTGTGTTGACATGTGTTACAAATTTTGTTCGTTTTGAGTATTTTTTGTTGGCATTGTTCGTCGTGTTCTGGGCTTGAGCTTGTTTACACCGGGCTTTTAACTCGCGTTAACTCCGAGGATGATGATTATGAGATGCTGTAAGGAACTCAATGATGACCCTGCTAATGGGTATCAGGTTTAACATGATTATGCGTTACATTGGGTTTCCACTTAGTACCTCTGTCTATTTCTTTGTCGCTGTGTCTATCGAGGATTTGAGGACTTGGATTATGACGTTTGTTTTTATGTGGGGAAAGTAGAAATAGATTGAAGATAAGAGAAAGAATTGATTTGAATCATTCACTTTTCATTCTTTTCTTCGGTCCGAAGGGTTGATTGAGTTTTGGTGGTGAACAACAAATTATTTAATTCGAAACAGTTGCGATGATTTGACTTAAGGAGTTTAGACTGATCAGCAACGGATTTAACTTGTTTTGCTGGCGACACTGTGATTCCTTTTAATACAAGGGCTCATGTGTAATTGATAATAATGTCAACACGTTTATGTGTTTGATTTAAAACAGCTTTCCTTGTTATTTAATATTTTCACACATGTTTCCTACAGCTACATCTCTTCTGTAATTTTAACATAGTTCCCAAACGTTTATCCTATGGATGCCTTCCTATTCCTATAAGCGCACCACAGACAGGAGCGGTCGCGTCATTGCGTCAGTCGGATATCGCTGATGGCTTATCTTTAGATTTTCTCTAGAGGCAGAAAGTAAACCACAAAATGTTTGCGAATAAATAACATTTTTGCCAATATGTCGGCTACCAGGAACAAGGCCTTCAGAAAACTCGAAACCCATTTCGATAAATAGACCTTCGATTAGTTTTGGAAAAATGTTATTCTCTGTCCAAAATGTTGGCAAATTTTTCGAAAAAAATTAAGAAATCGCTTTCGATTAACCTGACCTTGCTACTGAAAGCCAACCCACTTCAAAGCTCTGGTTGAATATTTGCATGAGAAGATATTCTCCCTATGGGATAACAATAACCCGAGGTCAAGACCCAAAAAAAAAATTGTTTTTTGATCATAGCTCGATTACCAGACCTCGCATGTAGAATTGGTTTTCAGTGACTGATAGAGGGCTAACAGATCTTTGTTATCAAGCATCATTTGATGTAGAATACCTGGGAAAATTGAGGGATATGGCGATTTGAAATCCCTGAATACAGCAGTACTTACCATGAAAATTTCATAAAAGTCACCGGATGACTTGAACCCAAATTCTCTTTTTGAAAAATTCACTCATTCGTTCGGTTCATCTTAGGACTTTAACAAGAACACTGCGTCGGCCTTACAGGTCATTTGCGGTAAGAGAGCTGAATGCATCGAGATGCGCCGTGAGAGGATGGTTTCGGAAATTTCAGAATGCTTTAAGAAACAATTACCCTATAGTTCCGAACATCTGTTTGAAGAGTCGGCCCTTCAGGAATTAGTGCATGCTCTTGGTGGCACACATTCCTGCCTTAATACTTCTTCCTTCACAAGGGAAAGAAGATCGTTCCAAACTCAACGTGCTTCGTTCAGCGACAGAAAGAGGAAGAGTGAAACAAGTTTCAAGTATAAGGGAACAGCTCATAAGAATAATTATAAAGAGAGACAAGAGCATAGAAAGGAACACCTTCCTTTCGTTCTAAAGTGAACCCCAGAGCAAAAATTGACACACAGAGCTTCAGTGGAAGGCAATTAAAATATTTCGTAAGCAACTGGATGACCCTGGGCGCCAATTCCTTCATCTTACACAGCATCAGGTACAAGAGATGAAGGAATTAGGTGTGTTAGAGCCCTCCCCATAATTCAGCCAAAGTTTTATTTCAAAGATGTTCCTAATAAAGAAATCAAATGGCGGATTTCGTCCTATTTTCGACCTCAGAATACTGAACAATTATGTCTTATAAAAATCCTTCAAACTAATCTCTTACGGCACAGTTCCAGATTTTTTACAAGCCAATTATTGGATGGCAAAGATAGACTTGTCACAGACGTACTTTCATGTGCCGATTGCAAAAGCTCGCCGCTCATTTCTAGGAGTTGTGTACAAAGACGAACTATTACAACTTACTTGCCTCCCTTTCGGCCTATCGTCAGCCCACAGAACGTTTTCAGACTTAACTTGCTGGGTTGCGGAGATCCTGCAAAACAACTTTCTTTTGATTTGCCAAGATTTTTCCATGCTAACAGTTCAGTTTGCAGAGACCGTATAGAACTCTTCAGTGGGATGCAAGATAAATTTAACAAAATCTATTCTGAGTCGAAGTCAGACAATAGAATTTCTAGGTGTAAAGTGGGATTCAAAAAGTGATCGTATGAGTATCCCAGAAATAAAGAGAGACAAAAGCCTTTCAGATTCTCCACCTTGTCGACCAGTACAACATAACCGTTTTTGTCTTCTACTTTCCAAGAAGGTACAAAGGAATAGCGGACAGACTTTCAAGAGGCAGACCAAGACAGGAAAAGCACCTTCTAAGAGCAGCACGACTCCTATCCTCGAGAGATGGGGATACCGGAGATCGATTTGTTTGCTTCGAGAGAAACAGCTGTTGTCAAAAGATATGTACATAGATCCCGGAGATCGAACAGCAGAGTTTCAAGACGCATTGCGCCAACATTGAAATTACCAACAGGGTTGGATATTTCTTTTCCCAAGCCAAGGGGTACTAACCATCTCAACCATTCGAAATGAATTTTTCTTATTGTAGCCCCCAAGTGGATCTGAAAGCTCAAGCATTGGAACCTCCTCAAAGAATCAACAATCTCAAGTGTGGCTTATCGATTTGACAACCGGCCAGCCTCCGCCTCAGATACAAGATTTTAGCCTGAGCGTATGGAAGGTTAGGGCTGGGGTTTACTAACAGAAGAAAGTTCAAAGGAGGAGAAAGAAGTGTTGAAGAAGGGGTGGAGGTATTCAACTTTAAAAAGTTACTTACCAGCTATACGAGTTCAAAAAGGTCCATCTGGTTCGATTTTAGCTAGGAATCTGGCTTATTTATTTTTAAAGAAAAATTATTCTCCAAGTACAAATCTGCAATTTCAACATATTGTGGTTCAGATGGAGTTGATAAGTTGTCTTCTCATTTTTAATCAAACAAATATTGAAAGCCATAAAATTGTCACTGAAAGAAAGGTCTAGATTTGGAATCCGCGTACCGGAAACCGTGTTCGAAGCCTCAAGAAGAACTGTAATCAATCGCTTCTTGCATCTGGCAATAGTATTCTATGGTCTATGCTGATGGCATGGTTTTTCTGAACTCAGCAGTTGATAGAACGCAGCATGATGATCAACAACAGGTTGGAGCGCTACATTGAGTTCAAAGGTGCGGGGTTGCTAGTTAGTAAGTTTCAATTTTAGGTACTTTTTCAAGCCGAGTATTAACTCTTTTACTCTGTCTTAGAATTTGTCGACACAACAATACTTTTAAATTTTGTTGGTTTTTTTAGACTTCATCATATCTATGTATATCTATGCATATAAAATCGTTCGTTTGTGTCGCTCAGACTCGTAAATAGCTTAACCAATTTGGCTCTTTTTTTGTGTTGAAACATTTGTGGAAGCTCTTATTTAATCAGTTATTATATTCATAACTATCTTACTAAGCGTAGCTTGCTAAAACTATTTAATTTTCTTTCAGGAACAGTTTGTCATTCCTTGCATTTTTTAACTTCATTTAGTATCTGTCCATTAAGTATTTGCATTTCTATTCAAATATCAGAATGCGAACTATACCACCGCCACCACCTCGCCTCCGTCCACCAGAATACTGTCAACTGGCTCACTTATGCATTCACCTCTCTTATATGCTTAAGAAGGTCAAGTCCAGTCTTAAAGGTATCAATTAAAGAAAATCCCAAAAAAGTCGGTTCTTATCAACGCGATTAGTTCCCATAAATTAGCAAAACCCTTTTTTCTATTAGTTCTTCACATCCATAAATAAATATTTACAAATTCTCTGTCGACAAAGTGAATGCATATTTTAATACAACTTCCCCTTTGTCTTTTTTCTCTTAAAGGAATTTCATTATTTATAAACCATGGCGCTGCCGACATCAGCCACCCGCCCGGGAGCAGGGTCTTCAGGATTAGAATCATATTTCATAGTCGAAATCCGCAATGAATTAGAAATCTGTTAAGTCACGTGTTTCGGTAGACAGAGATTAAAGGAGGCCAACAAACAATAGAAGTGAGCGACCGACACGACGACGCGACGAGTGAGTGGCTTCCTTATATATACCTCGTGTCGTCCTTTAGAACAACACCATCAGGACAGGCACAAAAAAGAGAAGCACCAGCAGCCAGAACCTCCTTCTTTGGTTTCAATTCTAATTCCTAATGATTGGGTGTAACTTTATAAGGTGCACGCGCCCATAGATATAGATTATTATTATGATTCTCTCTAAATGAGGTCCTTTTGATGTGGGAAAAAAATTGAGTAAATTAAATTGTTCAACGACAGAAAAGAGGGGGCTGGCTAAAAGCAAGACGTCAAGCGATGGTGAATAGTGTTCGGTGAAGATAACGTCCGCTCGTTGGATCGGAGAGTCCTAATTTGTTGATATTTTATTTTATTTCTTCCCTTGCGAAACAAAAACTTCCGTATCTCGAAGTGAACATCAATTCCACAACCAAAAAAGGAGAAAAAAAGGAACGCACACTCACTGTAACCACATCATATGTCCTGGAAACCAACAACGAAAATGGAAGAACTTTAATCTTTAGATTGAATCCGATATCCGATAGAGCACAACATGCAACCGTTCAGAGAACTGCTGGTTTACTCCGTTTTATTGGCGATGCTGGACTGAAGATACTATCAGTCAGTTGAATGAAATTCCGAATCGGAAAACTTTGTTTTGTTTTCGCTAAAAGAGTGCGAGTGTCAATGTGTCGATGGCGGATTGTTGGAGAGATTTTCAAGATATACCATCTTTGTCGAGATCCAAAGCGGCATTGTCACATGCTGAGAGCAAAGTGGACGTTAGTTTTCTGACTGGTGTCTTTCGGTCTAATGGAGTTATTTCAATGGTTTTTTTTTATTTTACTTTCGATAATCCTTTTTCAATTGTTTCCTTGTGTTTTTTGTTCTTGAATCGACTGGTATCAGAAAAAAGGACATTCGAAGTGATTCTAGAGCATTTTATTCTACATTAGGGATGAAATTCTGCAGTGGTGACGGTTAGGGGATCAGTTCCAAGTGGATAATTAGGATAATCGTATATGTGTAGATGTTTATTGATGCGTTAGTCAAGGGTTTAATGAATTGCGTGTTAAGACTGATTTTTATTAAAAGAATTAAGTTGAGAGTCTTGAGAGTAGGTTGGTCGTATCCACTTATGTTGGGAATGGGAAGTGATCATAGACATATTGGTATTTGAATCACAACTCGGTAAAAAAGGTATTGGGAAATATAAGTTGTTCCACAATAGATTGCAAATATCACAAATAAGGGTTTGTTTGTGCATTCGATGCACACATTTAAGTTCTTCTGAGAAGGTCTTCGTGAGCTTTTGTTTCCACAAAACGAAAAACAGATCTTGGAGCAATTTACTTGTTGGGAAATCATTTTGGTGAGCACTTAATTTCACGTTTGGTACAGCAAATTTGCTGTCTAGACTGTGCGATTCACGCCCTTGGACACGTTTCCTCGGCATGAATAAACCAGCTACAAGATATCTTTTTCGAAAAGTGAATGTCATGAATTGTTCTTTAAACTTACTTGCTTACTTACGGTGGCGCTACAGTCCGTTGTGGACTTGGGCCCCAATCATCAGTCTCCGCCAGCTAGCTCGGTCCCTAGCTAGATGTCTCCAGTTTTACACTCCAAGTTGATTGGAGGGAAAATCATGGACTCGGAAATATAGAAAGGAAACATGTTTCCGAGTACATATTCCCCAGTAAGTGAACGTGCTGACCTACACCTTCTTGCGGTGCCTCTGAAAGGTTCTTGTCAATTTATTGTCATGAACCTGCAGACGTAGGCAGCTTTAGTCCAATGGAATTGACGGATTGAAGCAGGACGTATGAGGAAGATTAATACGATCCTTAAAAGATAATATATCTAAGTATATATTAAATAAGGAAATTACGATCAACGAGTATCGAATATGGATAAAGGTTAGTGAAATTAGACGCCCTGTTGGGTGTGCCCCTTGAATAGCTGGTTCATCCCTTCGATCAATGTGGATATACTTAACAGAGGGTGAGCGGTGTCCCTCATCCGCCAGCTGGATAAAAGCTGCAAAAACAAAACAAAAGATCACAAAA
The DNA here is from genome assembly GCA_920937365.1 of Sphaerophoria rueppellii. Lineage (NCBI taxonomy): Eukaryota > Metazoa > Arthropoda > Insecta > Diptera > Syrphidae > Sphaerophoria > Sphaerophoria rueppellii. The sequence goes on from CAKKXW010000001.1 coordinate 6,651,410, forward strand.
AACAATGTATGTATAACTAATTGTTATACAAAAAAAAATGTGACACCACCCCTCACCCAGGGGCAATTGGGTACCGCGGGTAGTGAGGATTTGCCTTCGCGGGGGTTGTGGTTGTCTGAGTTTGGCCTCAGCTGCTATTTCGGTGACTGAAAGTTGAGTGCAGTTTCCGTGACCGGACAACGGCTCTTCTTTCGGTGACTGAAAGTTGAGTGCGGTTCCGTGTGTTGCATGAATACTTACTTGACTTAAGGTGGCGCTACAAGTCCGCTGTGGACTTAGTGCCTCAACAGTCTCCGCCAGCTAGCTCGGACCTTAGCTAGTCGTCTCCATTTTTGCACTCCAAGTTGATTGAGGTCCTCTTCCACTTGAGTACGCCATCTGAGTCACGGTCTTCTCCCCTCCTACGTCCCTCGGGAATAGTGTCGAAGGCTTTCTGAGCCAGAGCATTAGTGTCCATCCTCTTTAAGTGACCGAGCCATCTGAGTTTCTGGGCCTTGACCCTTCTGGCTAGTTTCATGTCGTGTCATGTAATATCTTCTTCGCCATTCCCCTTCAATGCACTCGGGCCGAAGATTACCCTAAGAACTTTCTTCTCGAAACAGCCTGAGGCACACAGGACTGGACTGATGTGGGTGTTGTATAGTTTTACCTTAGTTGCTCGAGAGATGGCTTTTCCACTCAATTGCTTTCTTAGCCCAAAGATCCAGCGATTAGCAAGAGTTATTCTTCGTCTGCTCTCGGCGCTGATGTTATTGCTCGTGTCTCAATTCTCACAAAGGCGCCATTGACATACGCGAGAAGATGAACAGACTTTTGGAAGATAGTGCCTCTGGTGTTGACGGTGAAGTTCTGCACTATATTTTCAAGAACGATGTTAAGGAAATCGCACGATAGTGCATCGCCTTGTCTGAATCTTTTTTTGACGTCAAAAGATTCCGTAAGCTCGTTGCCAACCTTGATGGAGCAGTTTGAGTTCTCCATCGTCATTTTACACAAGCGAACGTGCTTGGCAGGGATGCCAAAACTAGACATAAATTTATACCGTTCGTCTCTGTAGATGCTATCATACTCGGCCTTAAAATCGATGAAAAGGTGGTTGGTATCGATTTGGAGTTCGTAGGTCTTTTCCAGGATCTGCCGCAACGTGGAAATTTCGTCGATGGTTGACTTTCCTGGCCTGAAGCCACATTAATAAGGACCAATCAGATTGTTGTTCTTGTTCTTTCAACACGAAAGTAAAAATGTTGAGCTTTCTTTCAAATTTACTTTAAATTCAAACTCCAATCTCTTTATTTGTGGAAAAACATTGGTTTCATGGCTTTTAAAGAGTATTCGTGTTGCTAGCCCCTTTCTACAATAATTTCTTAATTAGTTCTGCTACAGTTTCGGCAAAGATGAAATAACCCTTGCCGAAAGGAGCCGGTAACAAGCCGTTTTATAAGGAAGAAATTTATAAAACCAAAAGAAAAAAAAAACGATACAAAACTGTCAGGAAGTAAAAAGCAATTACCTTTTCCCATTATCAACACCTATTATGAAATAGTTAACAGATCTTTATGAACCTCCAGCAATACAGCTTCCACACTTGAAGGAAGTGCCCGGAATGTTGTTTTTTTTTTTTTTAAACAAAAAATTATCCAGAAGAAATAGTTTGAATTTGTCTTCGTTCGGACAAAAGGACGAAAAATAACTCATTGTTGCAATTGTTAACATTTCAATGTTTTGTTATCGTTGCTGGTGTAAACACTAGCTCTGGGGCAGGTTCAAAAACGAAACGAGGGTGTTCCATACAATACCGTTGAAATTGTCAGGTATTTATCGGGATTTTTTTAAATGAATACAGACAGTGTCTTTGAATGTTGGGAACTTCCTGCGGGGTTTGATGCTGGCCGGTGTAAGACATCGGCTTTGTCTTATTTTACTTGTTGGTTGCCTTGCCGGGGCAAAAGTGTGGGAATTTTCTTTTCCTGGAATGAACATTTTTCAAAATTCAATTTGAAAGAACTGTTTGTCTCCTTATGGATATTAATCATTGTGAATTTGAAATATGTTGCAATCGCATGGGTATTTGCATAGTTGTCAGTTTTGACATTTGAAAACACAAACAGAAGCTGAACATTGTTTTGCTAATCATTTTTACAAAAGGACCATTTCAGAACAAAATAAATAAACACGATCAAAGGTTAGATGTTGGATCAAGTGAATGCCGGAAGGACTATCGTTTCGTACGCTTTTTTGTATTAAACACTTTATACGATTTCCTACGACAATTGACATTTCTGATGCGCTTGTCTACCATTGGTTGTGAATTTCTACTTCTTGAAAGCCTTTAAACACAATTTTTAAAACTGTCGGACCAATTAGCTTCATAATTCAAAATGTTTGTAGACAATTAGTCTGGGGATTATCCTGGTCCAGACCCTAGGACAAGAAAATAAAAGTAAGAAAGGAAGAGGAGCTAAAAAAAATAACAAAATCCAAAATTCGGTATGAAGCAAAAGCAATTTTTTACATCGATGACAATGTCCGATTGAAAAGTCACCAACGCACGCGCAACCCAACCCAACGGCAATAAAAATTGGAAATAAAAAAGACCATATCGAATATGGCGGCCATATGCGTTTCCCTGCATATAGATCGAAAATCAACCGTAATCACAGAATCACCCGCCTCATTTCTTACCAATAGAAAAATAGAAACTAATGCGAGATGCAGTGCCTAGAATTTAATCTCCGCACAAAGCCGGAAGTATTGAGAACGTCTATGTGGCAATTCGATTGGGAACCGTGAACGTGAAGCAAACATTGCGCTCCCAAAAAAAAAGAAAACTATACATTCTTCCTCACTAGAATCTAGAATCGTTAAAAAAAAGGAACGAAAATACCAAAATCAATGAGGAACAATACGGAATGACAATCGAAGACGGTCGTCTCCATATGGAGACAAAAACATTAAAAAATGTGGAAAAAATCGAACAACCATCACAAATGGAATTTATCGAAAACATATAAATTATCGTTTTATATATTTAATAGGATCACGTTTAATTGTGTTAAATGGCTTCCGGAATTGGAATTTCACTCCACCCTTAGACCAAAGGACACTCATGTCACATAGTCATCATGTCACTGCAAATGAAAGGGGCGACCTTTGGACATCACAATGCTATTGCCGCTGACGACGGACGCCGCCGCCGCTCATGCTTTTTGTGTGCAAATTGACAATGTGAACAAAACGCCCAAGGGCCTTGCTGTCAATTAGCGAATAATAAAAAAAAACAAGAATGACATGGAAGTTATTAGCTCGAAGGAGACTCGGATATTCGGAAGTGTAATGTCGTAGAAAATGCTCGTCAGTGTGTGACCACACGCACAGCATAAACCTGTGGGAAATATTTGACGATGACGTTTTGAAAAATTTCTACCGATAGGTTTTCCTGCGTTGACGCTTTTGTGAAGACCAATTTCTTTGGTGTCGTCCTTTTTCTCTTCTGTGGGAGCATGCGCGCATATTAGGCTAATGTTGCCGAATTTAGCCTTGATTCGGATTGTCGTGATGCGTTCGCTTACACATTTGAAGCTCAAGACTTTTTGCTTGAGTCTGCTTCCCACATACGAATCCGCATCCAAAAAGTCGCTGTTGTTGCTCTCATTAACAATCACCATAGTAAATGTCACAGTTTCTCAACCTTCTAGATAGCGGTAAAGTCTGCTTTGTAGCAGTTGAGGGTCTCCGCTAATTGTTCGGTCTATTAAGGGACCTATACCATTCCACGTGCATATCCGAAATTCGTTGCTTTATACATTTGCTTACGTCGTCATCACTGTATCCTGTTGTTGCTTCGCAGCTAAATGCTTTTCTACGTAGTCGGGAAGTAACCCCGATGTACAACCCTCAACCTGGAGTATACCAGGCACTTGATGTGACTCCAAGTGCAAGAGCCGGATAAACCGCTCCTTTTTCGGCCTGGGCTTCAAATACGTCGAAGAAGCCCATAAAGGTGTTCACCAATTAGTTCGGCCTAAGTGGAACTGAAAACGCCACCGGTAATTCCAAAAAAAGAAATTCCTTCCGTCCCTCGATGGGAGTGATTTGGTGGGACACACTCCTTCGTTGTGGGGTAATTAGTAGTAACAGCCTTCGACCTGTCGACCATGGGAGGACCTTCTGCGAAAACAAGTTTCTCGATCGCATAGCTCTAAGCTTCATAGTAATAGTTACCGTAAGATCCCCTAAACTGCACCAACTACAGAGGTATATCCTCCTTAACATCGCCTATAAGATCTAGTCTGCCGTGCTGTGTGAACGTTTGAAGCCCTTCGTCAACACCTGATAGGTCCTTATCAGCGTGGCTTAGGCCCGAAAGTCCACTATCGATCAAATATTCACCCTAACGGCAGATCTTGGAGAAGACCCAGGGAACTTCAAATCGATACTGCCACTTTTTAATCGATTCAAGGCCGCGTATGACAGCGTCTATAAGAGACAACTATAAGAGCAATGTCTAGTTTTGGCATCATAGAAAAACTCATCCGTGTGTGTAAGATGACAATGGAAAATTCACGCTGTTCCATCATGGTCGGAAAAAACCTAACGGACGCTTTTATGTCAAAAACAGGTTTAACAAGGCAATCGTTGTCATGCGATTTCTTCAACATCATCTGGAAAAAGATTGTGCAAAGCGTCAACGACTTAGATGGTTTGGTCATTGTTGAAGCGAATAGAAAATAATTACTTCGGCTCGTAGAAGTCTTCGAATTCCAACCGGAAGGTCACTTCGCAGAAGAGAAAGACCGCGACCTCCGGCGGGCGGTGCGGAACTGGTAGACAGCTAGCCAGGGACCGAGCTGGCTGGGAGAAGTTTGTTGGGTGAGGCCCTGGGACCGACCTGGACTGTAAGCGCCACCATAAGTAATAAGTAAGACTCGACCAACACTCATTTTACACTCTCTGCACAAGAGTGGAGCAGTCCCATTTGGAATGTTCGGTGATATCTTGATCTTCACGTATTGGCGCTTCATTACTACTTTTTGCACTCAGTATGCATTGAAATATCACATTGTCAGCGTTTCTTCCGTCTTTAAGGCTGTGCAGATTTAGAATACCTCAAAAATCTTGCAGAATAGGCTCAATTGTGAAGTTTGACTCGGCCAACACGCTTTTAGACTTCTACTGTGATTTGCTTTTGTAATGCCTTTTTTATCTCTTCCGCGTTGAAAATTGAAATTTCTTCTGCTTGCTTACAAGGAAACCCTATACGGTTTGCCTTAACTATTTTGAAGAACCTGTGATCCGGTTCTAGAACCAGAAACCTTCGGGAATCTTCACAGGAATCTACTGGTGGTAACTCAGCTTTAATGATTTGAGGACCAATAATAGTTTGGCATTGATGTATGTTAAGAAACTCGTTCAAGTCGCTCTATATTCACGATTGACGATTATCAAGCCCGATATTTGAAAGCAAATCGTATCTAAATTCATAATGAATTCAAACATTTTCATATGTCTCTTCTAGTGCAAAAAAAAAATGTCAAAATTTAAAAAACTGTTGACAAAACAAATTGCACAAAGAAACCTGGCGGAAGAAAACTGTAATTAATCTGTCAAATGGTTAAAAACGTGACGATTATGAGGTAGACAAAAATCCTCATATATCCCCTTTAGACCCATTCCCTCAAGTTTCAATTGAAATGAATTTCTCGTTTGATTATAATTAAATTCGATTCAGAAACACGACGACGACGAACGATGGCACATCATACCGTCATATAATCTGCGAAAATAGTTTAGAAAATTTTCATGTAATGAAATATCTCGAGGAAAACGCTCTCAAATACACGGAAGAGACTATTCGTTGCTAGTGTTTTAATTTCTGCCAACGTCATTTGAGTACTCAATCTACGTCCACTTGACTCCCTCTTACCACCTCTTCAATACCATTGACCACGTCCCCCCGCCAGAAACCATTCAGAGGGAGGTCATTTTCATGTTTTCCTGAACATTGTTGTTTTTTTTGCTTTCACTTGCTGTCCTCTGTTCATGTTGTGGCCCAAAGTATGGCCTCTTCAATCGAATAGAATTTCCTTCAATTATTTATTTTATTACATTCCGTTTGCAATTTTCCCGGAGCTGCTGGCTCGTTTTCGCTATGGTTGTTGCAGTCGTATCGTGCATGTCCACTTCCATCACCTACCGACACGGTTCGTCGTTGTCGCGACACCACTCGCTATGGCTATTTTCATCGGGCCTCCAGGGGCTTCTTTTGCCATTTACGACTTGCATTTTGCATTCATGCAGTCCAGAGACCGAACAAACCATATTACCACCGGCAGTGAGAAGAACTAGTTCATGCGATAGTTTGTGTTTGTATTGTTGAAACACAACAGAAAAAACACTGCATTTCGGTCGACATAAAAGTGTTGGTTGGGTTTGGTTTGTGCTTGGCAAGCATTTTCGCGATGACTGTGTTTTCGTGGTGCGGTGTCGTTATTTCTCTCGCTGCTGACGTCCACACTCCTGGGAACGTTGTGCGGCATTACATGTTGTCAGCTCTATACCAACAACAACGATAACGACAATGACACTACAGTGGGTGGGCGCGAGCCGCGTGCGAAGGGCAGCGGGCGGTTGTGCAAACATGAAAACTTACTGGCATTCTACAATTGGATTAAAATAGCTACGAGTGGTTTCCTTTTTTCTAGCGGTGTTGTTGTATTTCGCATTGTTTACTATTTTTCGTCTTCTTTCCGCAGTGAAATAACTAAATTTAATATATGCTGCCATCTATTGGCTTCCCACCTACTATATTTCCGGTTTTGTTCAACAAACGACCGACCGTCTCGACGAACGACGACTTTGTCTAGAAGCAGGTCTCGCTTGCAATTGACCTGCAGTTGGGCTTTGTTGCGCGGGGTGTCGCACTCGCATTACCAACAGATATTCCATTACTTCGTTTTTCGAAAGCTTCTAAGGAGTGGAGCAGGGTGTAACTGCATAGAATTTCAGTATTCAAGTGACAACATTTCATTTAACAACAACAATGTCATGCACTCCGTGCAGAACCCGTGGCGTGGTGGAGTAGGGAATTCGTTGTTTTCTTGTTGTTGCAACAGTTGGAACAAGCTAATACCGTTTTTTTACAATTGAAATAAAAGTATACTTATACTCGCATTTATGTAACGTAACCACTGTGCTGCACTGACTGCATCAGAAATCGATCCTAAGAAACATTTCTAGGACTTCGCAACGACCGACCGACGTTAACATGAAGTGTGACTTGTCTGCATTTGCCTTGTATGCAAGCTTTTTAATGAATATTCGAAGGATATGCTTTCAGAGACAATAGAGTGCCAAATATTGCACTTGATTGTCATTACGGTGATTGTCGGTAGTCGTTAAATCGATGACGAAGAATTCGATTTGTTGTCCTGAATAAGGGGAATAAAAGAAAAATTGGGACAGGTTTTGATTTTCGGCTAAATGTCGCTAAAAGATGTTCATTCTCGCAGTCTCGATATGGTCAGTTATAGTTTCGGATGGCAGTAACGTTTCAAGACCAACAACAACGAGTGCATGCCTACGAGTTTCTTACGCAACAGTCCCTTTTATGCCAATATGCCAAGACGCCTGATTATTTTTAAGATTGATTTAAGAGGTATCTCCGGCATAAGGACTAGCCTTCATCCTCGCTTTTATTCAGAGTTAACAGAAGACTCTGATAGTTAGAGTTGGAAATGCTTGAACCGAGGTTTCGATGAAACTGACAATGTAAACGTTCATCTACTTTCATATTTATGAAGTGACAAGTGGTTAATATTAACACCAACAATTCGTTATATCGCAGCATTGCCAGGGTAGAATCTTCAAGGCATCAGCAGAATAAGTTGCCGCCGATAACAATATGAAAGAAGAAATACGCGGGCTGCTGCTGAAATGCAAAAATATCTGCTCTCTTCTTTCAAAGCTCTTCGAATCCAAAATCTTGCTATAGGTACTTCGAATTGTTGCTGTTACGACGCGCGATATTAGCATTCTGAACTCTTACCGCGTAGAGAGAAAGACCTGCGTAGTTCACTATTGTAAAGATGTCAATTCAAAAATGATAAAAATTAGCTGACAGATCCGTGCTGCCTCTAGCTCGTTGAGCGAGATTAACTATGGAAGTTGCGACATTTGCGCGGAATGCCAAATTTTCACTGGAAGAACGCCCGAAGCCTAACTTACTTACTTATCCGGCTCACAATCCACGAAGGATCTCAGCCTGAAATATTGCAGCCTTCGCTGTATGCGGCCGAGCATCTTTTCTTGGCCTTCTGGACTACATCCACATCATGGTACAGCTCGTACGGTTCTCGGTTGAACCATTCGCCATCGTCGCATACGGGACCGTAATCCGTCGAAGAATTTTTCTTTTGAAAGTGCCCAGTGTGAAATCTCGTTTGTAGGATCGATGGTTGTTTCAAGATAGGTGAATTCCTTAACAACCTCAAAATTGCTGCTACCAACAGTGACGTTTTTTCCTAGGTGGTGGACACATGTTGCTTTGTTTGTTGATAGCATGTACTTTGTTTTCTTTATTTACTTCAACAACAACGAGTTTCACCTGTTCTTCAATCGCTTTAAGCTCCTGGACTATGTTGAAGAAGTCACATGACAGCGCATCTCCTTGTCTAAACCCTGCGCATGTTTGAAACGACTCGGATGACCTGTTACCCATTTGCACACTGCACTGCGTATTGTTTAGTGTCATGCGGCACAGCTGGATCAGTTTGTTCGGGATTCCGAATTCAGACATCGCCATCATAAGCTCTTGGCGGTGGATGCTATCATAAGCAGCTTTTGAAGTCGATGAAAAGATGGTGGGTTTCGACTTGAAATTCGTTGGTCTTTTCCAGGATCTGCCTCAGTGTGAATATTTGGTCTATCGTTGTTCTGCCATGGCCTAAGGCCACACTGGTACGTGCCGATTATTAAACAACATTAAACACTGATATGCCACGGTAGTTCTTGCATGACATTGGGTCGTCTTTTTTGTATAGATGGGGCATATGGAGCTTATCGACCAGTCAGTGGGCATGCATTCTTCCTCCCACACTTTGTTGATGACCTGGTGCATGCGGTTCATCAAAACACCTTCTCCATATTTAAAGAGTTCTGCAGGTATGCCATCCGACCCGACGGACTTGTTATTTATTAGCTTTTGGATGGCTCTTTCTACCTCTTCTGCGCTGGGGGCTGCTTCTTCATTGGCTGGTCTTACTCCTCTTTCGTCATTAGCTTGCTCGACCCGGTTCTAAAACCAGAAGCTAATTGCTTCGACTTTTTAAAAAAACGCCGGGTGTTGTTCCTGGCCCGAGACTCTTCTAGACCTTTGAGCTGAGAAACTGCGGATGTTCTTTTCTTTCTTCGCAGGGTCTTTTTCTCATTTCTCCTTTTTGTTCGGCACTCTTCTCTTGCTTCTCTTGTTTTCCGTTGCAGCATCTGCAAACGTGCATTTTCCGTCTCTCTATTCAATAACGCGCACTCATCAGCATACCACGGGTTCTTGGTAACCTTTGGTGGTCTCGGCAACACGCCCGAAGCCTTGGGAGTGAAATAATATTTTGAAGGAGGCAGATAAAGGCAAAAGCTCCATCAGTCAGGGTTATACCAGGTTACAATTTTGTTAGAGCAAATATTTTAAAACATCGCATTTCTTTATGGAACCCAAAATTCTCTGAACGTCTTTCTTGCCCCCCTTTATTCTGACATCTCAATGAATGATCAAGATCGTGATGAATGCTTGGGAGATTCTTTTGGCAAGTCATTCAGATTACATCTGTTATGACATAGAAGAAATTGAGTTCATATTGTTCTGCTCCATTCAAGTAGCTATATCATTTTTTACCTTTTGTAGGAATTCATTTCATTCAGTAGGAAAGATACCCTTTCCTCAAGCCTACAAAATGCGCTATGCATGTCTCATTCAAAATTGAATTCTTAAAAAAAAAACAAAATACAAAATAAAATGCAGCAAAAAGTGTTAAGACGACGACGATATGTTGGTTCAGTTTACCTCCATCAAATGTGTATCGCACCTTCAGCAGCTCAGAAGCTTCCATCCCGCCTCAGCAATATGCTCCCCCCGTCTTCACTGACTCCATAAATACACCGATATCGAAGCTTGCAGCAGCCATATAAACACGCACTCAAATCACATCTCCGTTGATGTCATGAAGTAAATGACAATCAATTTCATTTGGCATCTGGACGGGCTGGTATGGATGTGGATTGTGGATATGGAATCAGAATCGGAATCGAAATATCTCGCTCCTCGTCCAGATTAAAAAAAAAAAATAATAATAATAAAATTAAGGCTATAACGTATGCACAAAAAAATGTGGGTGCAGGTATAGGCTGTATGAGATTTCACCGGCGATGTAGTAATAATAACATGAAACGGAGATTTTGGAATCCAGAAGGCATTGTCGTTGTCGCGTTTGTTCGGAGAAACTAACCGAATTGATTGACAATCTTTTTTTTGTATTTTTTACGTGGTCTGTCGAACAGGGTGTTTTTGATCAGAATGTTTGTTTTTTACGTGCGATTAATTGGCCGATATGTTGCTTTTCTTTGCAGGGAACAAGCGTCTCCAGTAAGCTTGCTACGAAGCTAGCTGTCTACAATTTCCAATATTCCAAGTTGGTAAGTAACTCTTCAATCACCATAAACGTGGTTATCCTCTACTGCATCGTCCTTTGGGATTGTAATAAAAGTGTTGTCCACGGCCCATCCAACTCAGTCCTTGGAATTGGACTCTCAAGTTGCCCGTTATTTTTACTTTCATAGTCCAAGGAACTGGAAGTAGAACCTTTGGTCGGTTTCAAACTCGGGTTTGTTACGAAAATTTCGTACATTTATTTCAGTAAGGCTTACAGGGTGTGCAGTGACAAACCTTATGTGGCCGTCACTTGAGCTAAAGCGCTCCAAAGACTTGTTGTCTCAAAGCAGATATCTTCGCTTTATAAAAAAATCAAAATGGTGACTAGTAGGTAGTAATTCTCTAGATTCATGTGGTATCATAATAGGCCTTTTCTTTTTGCCTTAGTGTGCGGATTTTGTATCCGCAGCCACTTTAACCTAACCTAACCTACAGGGTGTCCACGATGACTATATTTTTTCGCCAGTACCAATTTACGCCAGCCAGCGCCAGTTTGAAATTAAATTGGGCGTTTGTTTTTCTTGTTTCTGGTTGAGTTTTATTTAAAAAAATAACAGTTAATATTAATGTTAAATAAAAAATAACTTTTATTCGTCACATGTTAAAGCTTTCAAAAGATTTCCACATTCCAATTGCTAAAAAACCAAAATAAGGCCAATATTTTCATAAGATTCCTTTAAGCGCATACATACTGCAACAAGCAGTTCGGACGGAAGTAACATTTTTAAAAATCAGAAACTTCCTGTTGATTTCAGTAACCCAATAAAGAAATTGATGAGGACGCATTTCATTAAATGCAGTTCAAACAGGAAACCAAATATTATTTTTTTACTTTAATCAGGCGCATAAGGACGACCTATGGTTAGGTTAAGTGATAAGGGGTGTGCACAGTGTGAATTGTTGCATACACGGGGGCCTGCTGGTCCACTGTGTTGTGATTCCCTATAAAAATAAAAGTTAGTATCGATGTTCTTCAAAGTTGCCCGAAATGACGGAGTCTGTTAGTTTGGAGGTTCGGACAGTCACAGAGCAGGTGTTTAATGGTTCATATTTCCTCTTCATCCTGACAGCTCCTACAGTAATCGGGCGCCAATGGCGCAATGACCCGTTAGTACACCTATCAGGATTTTTATATTCCTTTTACTTAGCGATAGAATATACCGAGTTTCCTTTTCATTCGTGTAAATCCATAAACTTCAAAAGATTACGCAATCGTCCTCGGATTTCCAGGAGTTATTGATTTTCTCTTTTGATTAAGGGTCTATCTTCCTCTTGAGTACCCCAATCGGGGCAAGTGGTCCCCTATCTGAAGGGTCGCTACTTCTTGTATCTGCCACTGACCCTTTCCTGGTTAGTTCATCTACTATTTCCCTCCCTTCAATATTGCTGTGTCCAGGCACCCAGCAGAGCTAAACCTGGTTAGTGTGGCAGATTCTATTTAATTCCTTCCTACAGTTTAAATTGCCTTTGATCTTATGGTCTCCCTGTTAGTAATCTCCGAGGAGCTTAGTTTTTCAAGATGTGCGATTTCAGCTGCTTTTTCAATGGCATAGATCTCGGCCTGATAGACTCTAGGTATAGTACGCCTCTCTGATGGTGAGAGATTGGCAAAAAACTCCAGCACCTGATCCTGATTGCATTTTTGAACCGTCAGTGTAGAAAGGGGTATCCTGTTTATTAATAAGTGAATTAGGATCCCTACCCTGCCTTTCTGGTATGCAAATAGAAAATTTCCTATCAAAATCTAGTAGAGAGGTAATGTAATCGGTGGTCTCCATCAGTTTTAGAATCATGTCGTATCTTTGTAGGATTGACCCGTGTTCATAAGAACTGTGCTCCCAAAAACTCAATTTTTTTAAACGAATTGCAGTTTTGGCTGCCGTGCACCCTATAAACTCATCCAGAGCCGGGAGCTCCAAGATCATTTCCAACCCAGCTTGTGGTGTGGATCTCTGAGCCCCTGTTATTCCTATACAGGCTAGTCAGGTTCTGGAGATAGCTCGATTTTTCCACCGCTTTCCATCATACAATAGAACCATAGGTAAGAAAGGGTCTGACAATCGCTGTGTATTTTCATTGGATGGCTTGCGGTCGCATACTCCAACGTACACCGAAGGTCCTTTTGCATGTGTAGAATTCACACAGTGCTTTTTTCATTCTTTCCTCAATATTACACTTCCATGTAAGTTGGGAGTCAGGATTACTCCTAGAAATTTAGCTTCCTTAGAAAGTTTTAGAGGAATACCATTTAGTTTAGGAGGGTTGAAGCCCTCCAGTTTCCCTTTTTTCGTGAACAAAACTAGCTCTGTCTAGTTTCCCAAGAAGATTTCTCCTTTAATGCGTTTTCCATAATGTTTTCGATGATGGAAAGGAACATGCCTGATACCAAAACCACTATGTCATCTGCATATGCTTCAATTTTTATGCTCTGATCTTTAAACTTTGTGAGAATTTTGTTGACTAACAGGATCCAGATCTGTGGTGAGATGAACCCTCCCTGTGGTGTGCCTTTAGTAACTGTTCTCGCAATAGTGCTAACTCCCAATTGAGAGTTGATAATTCTGCCATTGAACAGGGTGAAAATCCAATCGACAATGACAGATTTAACTCCAACTTCAACTATGGCAGTTTTCATTGATTCCGTTTTTACGTTATTAAACGCACCCTCTCATGCAGAGTGGTCTCCACTGATTTACCAAAGACGACATATTTTCATTAAATATTTGTAACGTGTTTCATATGACCTGGATCAATCTCAAATAGGTTCCGATTTTGAGAAAAGAAAATCGAAACTACAACCAAGAACAAGAATTAGATCCACCAAAAAATTAAAACAGTTTTGTTTAATTTTTTTTCATATAATTATTTTTTTTTGTTTATTTCTGCCTTTATACAATTAAATTTCTTTGTTTTTATGTGTTATTCTTAAATTTGTTTTCAATAATAAATCTAAACTAATGTCGGGGAAAAATAAAACAAAATCTTACAAGAAACTAAAAATTTTCCAATTAAATAAAATTAAAAATGTTTTACAAACAATTTGTCATATATAACTTCTTTTTGTTTTCTTATTTTCTTACATCGTTACACTTAATGATTTCTCATTAACTTTAAGGATAATAATTTTACTTAAAACCTAATCAAATTATCTACTATATGTTTTAAATATATATATATTTGTTGTTTATTTATTTTTTTTTTGTATTAATTTTATGTTCATTTTTTAATAATTAATATTAATTACGGTTTGTGTATATATAGAGATTTAATTTGTTTAATTAATTTATACAAAAAAGATATGATGATGTATTTTTGTTTTTGTTTTGCAAGGGGAATTCGATTTAAATTCTAATTTTATTTTTTTGATTTTTCTAATAATAAAATTAAAAATTAAAAAATAGCAAATTTGTTGAAGCTGGCTTTTGACTTTTTATTTCCATTTAAATTCAAGGTACATATTCATGAGTAGAATGAATGAAACAATTCTCTGGCCATTTTTGAAATTTTCGTTTTTCTGTTGGTTTAAATACATATTTACAATTGGTAACGCTAAAATGGAGAATTAAAAATTTTTATTTTCAAATATTAATTTTTTTTACTGTTTTTTGTTTTAAGAGTATCTTATCACTTATGAATTTCGTTGATCCAGGCTGTGTGTGAGTGAATGACAACTGTCACACAATGTTTATTACATAATAAATTTTTCTATCGAGGATTTTTAGGATATGTGTTTTCAAGGGCCTGGGTGTCACCACCTATCCTTTCCAGAGCCACATTGCCGGCGGCCGATTGTAGGATCTCCTACACCATGTTCACATACTTGTCTTGGGGCGACATGTAGTCGAGACCGTTTTGGGAGAAGGCTTGCGCGGACATGGATCCTGTGAATGATGAGCTCGGCGAGAGGCCAAAGTTCGAAGCACTGTAGCCGGAGTGTCCCATGTTGTAGTTGACCTGATTCTGATTGCTAAAGTATTCCATTTGGGAATAGTAGCTGGGGGTCTGATAGTTGTTGGGGTACTGGTTGTACTGATTGTGCCAGAAATTATACGAGTCATGGTTGGACATGTAGGCAGAGTGAGCGGCAGCTGAGTGATGGGCCGATTGAGCGGACTGAGCGGCAGCAGCTGCATGGGCTGCGGCGGCACTCTGTGGCGACATCGGTGTGACGGGCGGGGACGGGGTTGTTATGCTCGAACTAGAGTCCATTGGGGTGATATTTCCACCAGGCTGGACGAGCCTGGGATTGGTACTGGCACTGCCATAGAGACTGGCGTGATGACTTCCCGAGCCAATATCGCCACCGGACGTGTCTTTCATTGAATCGTAAGCAGCACGAAGTGATTCGCCGTTGGCAGCAGCCGACGATTGATAGCCTCCTCCGCCGCCACCCATGTGCTCCTTTTTACAGACTATGCTCACGGGACTGACGGAGGTGGCAGGTGTTGGAAGAATGGGCGAGGAATTGTGACCGCCACCGCCGAGCGCCAGTGAATTGGCAGCAGAATTTCCCGCATTGCCTGTCATATTGCCGCCGGAATGATGTGACGACAGCGAATGCGAATTCAAGAAGGAACTGTGGTGTGACTTGATGGATTGTCCGCCCGAACCAGCACCCGATTGCGCCGAATTCGCAGACGATTTGTTGCTGTTGTTGTTATTGTTGTTATTGCTCGATTTCGCAGGAGTGCCCGATGAGTTTGTTCCTGAATTGCCGCTGCCACTAGAGCTATTTTGATTGTTGCCATTTCCGCTGTTGTTATTGTTATTCGATGAATTGCGACTTGAGCCCGAATTTCCTCCCGATCCGACTCCACCACTGTTACCCTTAGAACTATTGAGCGAATTCGATTGCTGTTGCTGTTGCAGTTGCTGGCGACACTTGGCGCGTCGATTTTTGAACCAAACCTGTAAGGAAAAGAAAAACACACATAAAATTAGTTTATACAATCTCGAAACAGTCAAGTTGTTTTGTGGTGAATTCAATTAAGGCAATCGCACTGAAATAACAAACAATCTATTTATTTATCTAGCCCACCCACTGGCTCGTGATTTTCAAGGAGTTGGGATCTGTGAAGTCATCATCGTCATCACACCACTAGTGATGGAAAAACTCCCCCTTTTTGTAACATCACAACCCTCACCCACGACGACCGAGGCTAGAGAAAACAATCCGCAAAGTGCCGTAGTTTGACGATAATGCTTCTTGTTGTTTGCCTTCTTCATCGTTTGCTATTTCAAGAGGGGGACAACATTTGTCAAGTTTCGGGGGTGCTAATGGATGCAAAGAATCATAGTTGAGTAGTCGTCCTTTTCTGCCGCTGCGTTCCGCCCGCAACTTACACAAACAATACGACCAATTCACAACAAGGGTGATGGATATTTTCGTAAATGCATTGTCAAGTCGTGTCGTTCGTTGTGCGTGCGTTCGGGCGTTTTATTGAATTTTAAAATCATTGCCAGAAAAGAGCATTAAACAAGGCGTATCGAATTTCATTATAGGATTCCCATTTACCATTCTTTTATCCTTTTTTTTTTGCTCCTGTTGTTTGTTGAAGTTGAAATTCTAGTTGAATTGTGAATGGAACACAAGGCGACTGCTGTTTGTGAGTTTTTTTCTTTGATAAATCAGCTGATATATGATTCGATTGAGGAAACCGATTTTTTAATCGAATTTTTAACTTTTCGAAAATCAAAGAGAAATTTTGTGTTCAAAATCAGAATGAATTAGAAACTGATTGTGAATCAGAAAGAAATTAGACATAATTTGGCTTCAAAGGAATAATTAGATGCGCAAAGAGAATTTGAAGAGTTTGCATTCTGGAAATGCAATGTACCCAAAAACCTCAAAATGTCCTTATAATCAGTATAACCAGTCGAGCGTAACCAACACTCCCACACTATTTCTCGCAACATTGTTGTCCTGCTTCATTCTGCCAAATCATTTGTTCAGTAGCTCATTCCCCGTAAAGTGCCCAGCACAGATTTTATTTACCATCTATCAACATTGAGGACAAATTGTTCAAGCATGGGGTACTCGTATACATCTTCATCCTGTGAGAAAATTTATCACCAAAACCATCTGTGTGCGAGCAACCGATGACAAAATAAACTTTCGTCGAGATTATTTGACGACAATAAAATTTCTCGGTGCACTCGGTCATTAATAAAAAAATTTTATCCTCAACACCAAACCGAGGAAGCTACCAAACAGAACCAAAAAAAAAACTTAAATTGTATAAAAGTGGAATCCAAAAACTGAAACGGCAGGAGTAAAAGGGGAAAGAAGAGAGAAAGAATGATTATATTACGCGCGACTTTACGAAGGCATTCATTCGGATAACCACAGTTATTTACTTTGGGAAATTGCTTCTGTCGTTTCTTCAGCCCGTTCGACTCACGTTTATGTGTTTGGTTTCTCCGTCTCTCATGATTTCGTATAAAAGTTTATTTCCCAGCTACAGTTGCTATCGAATTTAAGGATCATAATCACTTGGGCGTGATAGAATATTTACCACGCCGCACAACAGCCCATTGATATAAAGAAGTTATGAATTCATATTATTTGTTCAAACGTTGGTTTAACCCCCTTTTGTGTTGTTGTTGTATTGTTAGTGGCTTACTGTGCGCAAAACACCCTTCGAGTTCGTTTTTATTTGGAAAACGAAAACCGATGAGCAGGGCAGTTTAAGATATGACACCAGGGTTTTAACGTGATAAAGTAAACAGAACTAACAAGGTCATAATTTATTAGAATTTATTACACAGGATTTTTGCTAATTGATTTTTCGAGTTTCTGTTTTTCTTCGTCCAAGACGGTTGAGATTCAAAGTGAATTTCCAAAATTTATTTCACGATAAACAACATTATTGTGAATCATCGGAAATTGACAATAAACGCAGCCATTTTTATTAAATTGGAGGAAACTTATTAGGTTTGTTCGATGTGCGCTCTGGGTCGCTCTCGGGCGCTCTGATTTCCCACTGGGCTGTTTCATGTCGCTCTTTGTTCGCCCGGTGTATTTCCACCGTGTTCGATGTGTAATCAGTGCTCGCACCGGGAGCGATCTGAGTCATCCAAAGTTTTTTTTTTTTGAGGCGAGAATTTCGGAGCTTTTCGAATCAGATGTTGCTATAAGTACATCAAAGAGAAAAAAACAGCACTACTAACGCGTTCGATGTGAAAGGAAAGCTCCGTTCACAGTATGACAAGCACCGGAGCGGCCCCGGGGTTGACTACATTGAACAAACCTATTCTCAGTGAAGTCAGTATCTATTGTGATTGATTTGTAACGAACAAAGAATTTATAAAGAAAGAACGTGTCCAATTGGTGAAGATTTTCGTCAGTTGTATCGGTTTAGTGAAGAAGGTGTGCGATTGTTGACAGAAGAATTGTTGGGGCCGAGCTCAGAAACACGTGCTGGTGCTCTCACAAAGCAAGAAAAATGGGAATCTTTCTGCGATACATAGGAGATCCCGGGTTCCAAATTGGAGTTGGTGAAGACGATGGAGTTCATCAATCAAAAGTCTCTAGAGTGGTGCAGCAAGTTTCTGCATAAATTGCAAGCCAAACACAGAATTGGATTATATTCCCACAAGGAGCGCAAAGGTTATGGAACAGGAAGTACGAGTTTTCTTATGCAATTGGTGCTCTAGATTGCACTCATGTTCGTATAAGGAAACCTTTGACCTATAATGACGAGTATATTAATCGTAAAGGATACTATTCCATTACTGTTCAAGAAGAAAAGCTTACAAGTGTTGAAGTTAGCTGGCTATTTATTTGTATGTTGGTGATGTCAATTCCAAATTGGCTTTTATAGGATGTAATTATTTTGAGCACAGAATCGCTCTTCTTCACCTTATGAATAGGCAACAGCGATTTTTTTAACAACATTTTATTGTTTTTAAGTTCATTTACTAAGAACTAATTAAAAATTTACGGATCACTTTCAGAAGACATTTTTTTATCACACGCTTCACATAAAGTATAATCATAACTAAGCCACGAAAAGAGCTTTGCGATCGATCTCGATTTCAACGAGTAATAGCTGTTGCGCTTGAAGTCGTTTTTTTTGCATACAAAACTGAGTCTGAGTTCCGCCCTGCTCGATCGATCTCACAGGTAAGTTCAAGCTCGTCAGATCAGACTCTGAGCTCTTGCTCATCTTTCAGAATATGACCCTATGAGTCGTCTCAGTGGTCTTAACATTGTGACACATTTTTTTCAAGTCTCTATTTTGTTTTGTTTCTTCTTCACAAATGAGTTTAAAAGGGAGATGGGAAACCTAGCTGTCAAAATGACAATGCCTACAAGCTATGGTTCAAGTTTACTGCAAGAGTATGCGTGTTTTTTCCAATACTATCTCAGAAAACTTGAGCAAACCACCTCATTTTTGTTGCTGTTTTTTCTCATTTATTTACATACACGAGGTAATGGTACAATAAAATTTGCGGTATCCGTAGGTAAGTCATTTTTCGATCTCTTTTTGTCTCTGTTTTGAAACAGTGGAGCATGCTCTTAAACGTTAAATCCAACTTTATAATCCTTATGAAATACAAAGTGAAACAAACAGTACTTTTTGACAGTACACTCTTCGAATCCTGTTTAAAAAACCCTGTTCACACACGTTGTAAGCTTTAAAATGTTCTAGACATAACTCAACCTGTCTCTTTCTTACCTGATCATGATGAACCAGATGCAAGTTTGACCACATGAAGTTTTTGACGTTTAGCTGTTGTCAATCAAGATATAAGGGCCTGATCGCATTCACTTTTAGCTTACCGGACAATAAATAAGAGTAAGTATTCTCAAAAAACTGTTCATACATCCATGTGTCTGAATAAGATAGAAATATTTTGACGTACGTCCTGTCAAAATACACCCGAAGTTTGCTTACTTTTTGACATTTAAGGTGATTACCGTTCAATTAGTTTGTAACGACTCAGAAAATATCGATAAATAAAAAATTCGAACCAGTCTAACTTACAGAAAAAGAGAACCAAACTTAAACATAACAATCGCAAGAACTCCGTCGTCGGCTAACATGTCCAAGTGGAGCTCCGGCAAAATAGTACAACTGATATTCAATAGTCAATACTCTATTTCTATAGATTATACAAATAATAAAGATTGAAGAATTCTTGTTAAATAAAAAATAAATATTTTACATCTTGTCTACTTAGATTTACTGCAAAACTAGCGCCACTTGATGAAACCATATTCAATAAAGAAGTTTTAATGCCATATTCACAATATAAATCACAACCTAACAGAAATAATTTGCATGATTTATTAATCTGTTTAAGATACTTTTTGTTGTTGTTGTTGTTGTTGTTTTTTTTTCATAAAGAGAAATCTTCGCATGCAAATTGCGCTAGAAAAACTAATTTATTAAACTGACATATCAGCAAACATTAATAAATGAACAAAATGCTGATGAATTGGTGGGAATTCATTATATTGCATCGTGAATTGTGTTCATTCACAATGGAAGTTCAAACTGACAGATTAAGAAACAAAACGCATCTCAAAATTCACAATAACTGTTTTGTGGTTTAATTTAATAAATTAAAAATATACTCATGATCAGTTGAAATTTTAAGGTTAAGGATTTAAAATCTTAAAATATTTCCCAAAACAACAATACCTATTTAGTCAACTGTCAAATCTTGTTGCTCTATTTTTGAGTGTCATCATATCATGGTTCCAAATTCAAATGATAATGAAATTGTTCAAATCAAAGCATCAAACACCAAAAAGGCACATCTTAATTTTGACAAATTTGAAATCTTAGGTAATAATATCCAACACTACCCACTCAAACTGTCACAATGACATGAATACGCCCATATTGCCGTGTAGGTGTCACAAGCCAAATCTATTGGGTTTACAACAAAAATATTTTCATAACAAAATCAATACCAAAACTAGATATAGGATCACAATTTGAAGAAAATAAATAAAATGAAATGAATTGAAGACGAGTGAAAAGAAAAACAAATTGAATGACTTTTGTGCAGACTTTTTGGCTTGGACATAGATACGGCCGACGCACGATGACTATTGGAATTGGATGCAAACGCAGAGGGTGAACAACAACTATGAAAATTCGTTATTAGAAAGGTGTCGTTTTTCAAGATAATATCTATGGCTTCAATCGATTGTCATTGTACACTCAGTAGTCAGCACTCGCTATAGCTCAACTCGCACTTATGCAATGGAATGTCTCTTATATTTCTCACATAACTTCTTAAAGGACGATGTCCTTTGTTTCTTTTTATTCTTCTTTAAACAAACAAAACAAGGAAAATCAGAAAAAGCCGTACAAACCGAAAAATATGTACTAATGACGGCTGTGTTTACAGAAATCATTATCGACAATAAACTGTCAACTGAAAAGCGGTTGTTTGACAATTCAATTGAAATCATGCTCATCATGCAACTAGATACGAGGGAAAATGCCGTCGGCCGGGTGAAGTTACACATTTCTACACCCTGTTCCTATTCCTGACTGCTTTCCTCTATTGTTGCACTTTTGTTTTTCTGTTAAGGAACTTCTGATGAAAGGACATTCAACATATTTTGTTTTGCATGAAGGTATACCCGCAAACAACCGACTCATATCGTCACCTAACCAAACATCGAAGATTCTATATATGCTCTGTGACATTGTTATCTGAGGTTAAAACAAATATCGAGAGATCGAGATGGTAGTAGCATAGCACATCCCTTCGGGTGTTTTTTTGGGCGCAATTTCCAAATTAAACATTGGGCGTGCAAACAAACCTTCTTTTGAGCAAAAGGAAACACAACAAAACCCTCAAAGTGTCATATGAAAATAATTGGAACAAAAGATGGATCGTTTTGGAACAACCAGAAACGCATCCATTAGCGACGACATGTACCCAAATTAACACACGTTATTATTCGTTTTCAGTTTTTGATTCCGAATCCGAATCGGAGTCGGAGTTTGTTTGCGTAAGAGATTTTTGGATTTTCAGATTTTGTATATATGGGACAGGGACACATATGGTAGTTAGTCGGAAAGTTAAACACATACAGGGGTGGCTTTAATGTTTGTTAATTTTTGCGTTGAACTCAATGCAGTTTAAGCGTATGTATGATGACTCTTACCTGTACTCTGGATTCGGGCAGATTGATTTTTAAAGCAACTTCTTCACGCATAAAAATGTCGGGATATCGTGTTTTGCCGAAGAGTGATTCCAATACGTCCAATTGCGCTCGTGTGAATGTTGTACGTTCACGTCTTTGCTTGCGGGTATTCACACCTGTAAAGGAAGATAACATTTGTTTAGTAAAAATTGTCAGGAGAAGGCGTTCCTATCAAATATTGTTGCGATTGAAAAGAAAAACACTCTTTGAAGTTGTAGTTTGGTTTTACCTACTTAAATTGTAGATATATACTTATTTGCAGTCCAACCGATATGAAATCGGTATTGAAACGTGCCAATCCTAAAGAACCAAACCTATATTTTAACTAACAGAATCTCTAAACGACTTATTTATGTCTAACAGTAGACCCCAGGCTGAGTTACCGCGTCTTTACAAAAGTGGCGCCCAACAAAAGGATGAAAATTAAATTGTACGGTAGAACTTATGTAATATTTAATAGACAATGTAAGGTTTACAACAAAAACATTTGTCATAAAATAAAAAGCCAAAATAAAATGAACAAAGTCATACGAATCTATCAGGAAACGGCGCCGGCGGCGTGGCGCCCAACGCAAGCACGTTTTTTTTCTCACTTGAGAAAATGAAAAATCAAGCACTACAGATAATTGAAAATCTGCAAGAAATTAAATAGATAATTCCTACATTTTGATGGAAAATTGGTTATTAGATAGAATGGCGCCCAACAAAGCTCTGTAATAAAAACAAACAAATGATTTCTGCGTTTAATAATTTAGGAAAAAGGTTTAACTACAAGAAAGTGATTGCACATACGAGGATTTGTTGATATTAAGAACGTATAGTACCTATGTGACGTGGCCATCCCATCAGAATGAAACATTGTCTCAAGTCCTCTTTTTTACTTCAGTTAATGAAGTGCACTCAAGCTATACAGAATGATCATAAATAAATCATCATGATTGTAATATCCTTACTGGACGTTAAGATATCGATACTGAATTTCGCACACGCTGCCATAGCCCAACCGAACCGACCAAACAAAAATCTATAAATAATATAAATAATGAAGGTAGTGGGCCAAAAAACAGTCTAAGACATCGAAATTGTGCCCCACAAGGTTCGTGCTCGTGTAGTTCCGTCGCCATCAGCATCGACTGAAAGTTTGCTAAAGAGAGACCTGCGAAAGGAAGATAAGCCGCTTATGTTTTTTTCCCATATTTTTTTTTGCTTTTGGGGAGAAATAAGCAGCAGGACGAGTTTTATACAAAATGAAAGGACACCCATGTTTCCATAACCACCTTCGACGTCTCTTCATTTCTGATGGAACTTACATCTATATTCAATGAGCTTTAAAGAGCAATGAAGTATTTTCCGGTTTCACTTGACTGAAGGAAGGAAGGAAGGATGCGAAAGAAAGCAAAAAAAAAAAACAAGAAAAACCCAAACTTAATATCGCAGACATAATAATAATTGTTCAACTTTTCAGACATTTTCTTCTTTCCGATCCAGGGAGTTGCCCTCCACCTCCGATTTCGATCCCCGCACACTCAAAATGAACTGAATTTCAGGCACAATGGACCGGAGCAGATGAAGAAGACGAAGGAATTGTAATGTGAGCAAAATCTCAACAAAAACATGAAGAACTCTCAAAAACGTTATTTGCTTAACTTTTATCGTGCGTCGTCGACTCTTTTCGATACCAAAAACCCTCCAAACGCACCCCATCATGCATCGCTGGGATTTTATGTATTGAAAAGGAACAAAACAGAACATCCCTTGTTCCAACCTACTTACAATTGGTTGGCTGGCTGAATACATCATCATCCTATTCTCTCATCCGCACTCCATTTCGACAAAATTATATTCAACGTCAACCCCATGAAAATGAAAACGGCTGCCTATGTTGAGTACGTCAGCTACCCTTCACATCTTCATCTTTATTCAAGAGAGCTCTAGCTCCCTGTAAAACAACAAGGGGCTTAGATATACGTTATCGTGTTGAATGCGAGTATATAGGGACATTCCTATCGTTCTTATGTATTGTCGAGTCGAACTTATATAATTCTACCCCTTTGCATTGTATTCTGTACCGTGGCGCGGGTATAAGTAGGTACGGGTACGATGTACGGTATATAGGGAGGAACATGCTTCGTCTATTGCTATTCATAAAACCCACTTACCCATTTCGGGACTTAAGCTTCTCTATTCATAAACGTATCAAAGTAGGCATTTTTTCTGTTTGTTCGTCCTTTCCTCTTTTTTTTTTTTGTTCTTTGTGATTTTCAATTCAATTGATTGTGTTAGGAGCGTCATGGTGCGACGCGGTGGTGACGCTAGAGAGACGTGAATGACAACGTCTACCGACGCGATTCGGAGGGAGAGAACTAATAGACCTTCTTCACAAAAATCCACGTCAGATTGTGAGCGTGACATATAAAATGTTTAGGTGGTGCGACTGACGATGCGTCCGACGACAATTATTATTAGGGTGCCACTATATTTCATAGCTGCTGGAACGCTTAACCGTTATAGGAGGTTAGGAGGTTTATAATCGAATTGCGTGCCTAGAAAGAACCCTCCTTTTACATAAGCACGTAAATACTTTCTGGTTTTGTGTACTTCTATGTACGCAAGAGTCACATTCAAAATGGGAAATGTCCAAAAACAAATTCCGAATTACCAAAAAAAGAAGAAAACATCTGCAGTAGCAAGTTCTAAATAAATAAAAAAAGAAAATGGAATAATAAAATAATAAAAAAGAAGGATGACGGGAGAAATATACAATTCGGAAACCAGTGGGAGCATAATGGAATTAATTAAAAGAAATACAAAATTTATTACTTTAACTTATTCATTGCCGTTAAGGAGGAATGTGTGTTTGTGTATGCATAGGGACAGCGGAAGAGAGATTTCTTTCTTAAGCCTTGTTTAGATGAGACACCAGGCAAACGTCAAACTGTCAAAGTGAATTTTAAGTTCTAGTTTTTGACAAATGAATTCTGCGACGCATTTGACATTTTGATTTTTTGTTCAGTTAATTATTTTTTTACGGAATAGGAAGGGATGTAATTCTGAAGCTTGCGCATTTTTGACTCTATCTTTGTTGATAATTAGAAATCGAAGAACTTACATGATGTGTCGACACTTCGATATATTTTAAACCTTTTTTCCTCACAAATTCTCAACAAAACGATAGAAATATAGTTCATTTGATTTACGAAACATAAAACAAAATTATTCGTCGTGAAATAATTCTAGTTGATTCGAACTTTCGAAACTCTGTTCACGTTCCACACCATCCACACTCCAAACGAAAACAAATTTCACCCGTATTTAACCTCAAAAATTATTCTTGTTATGGTTTTGGTGGTGATTCGTTCGAAAGAAATGTCAAAATTGACGAATATTCCTTCATTAGTTTGGCTTTGTTCGTGCTCGTGTGAATAGACCTTGAGATAGAAATGCTTTTCCTGATAATCGAAAACACTTAAAGATCGTAAAACTCCATTTCTTTCGGTTAAGTAATCCAAAAACAAGAAAAAAAAACAGGTCATTTCTTGTGATGAAACAAAGAATCTTTCAGGGTTTCAAACAGTATTTCGATCGAAAGTGAATTGAAATCACGTGAAAAAAAAATTGCATATTCAACACTTCGACCGGTTTCGAAAACTTCGAAAATGCTTCGAACTGTCAGAACTGGAGGATCATAAATTATTTTGTTTCCGTTGTGGACTTGGGCCTCCAAGTTAATTGAGGTCCTCTTCCACCTGAGTTCGGCACCTGAGTTGCGGTCTTCCCCTCCTCCTACGTCCGTCGGGAATTGTGTCGAAGGCTTTCCGGGCCGGATCTTTGATGTCCGAGCCATCTGAGTCTCTGGAGCTTGACCCTTCTGATTAGGTCCATGTCGTTGTACAACCCGTAAAGTTCGCTGTTATATCTTCTTCGCCATTCCCCTTCAATGCACACGGGGCCAAAGATGACCCGAAGAACTTTCGTCTCGAAACAGCCTAAGGCACTTTCATCCGATTTTGTCAAAGTCCATGCTTCTGCACCGTACAGCAGGACTGGGATGATGAGGGTGTTGTACAATTTTACCTTAGTTGCTCGAAAGAGGGCTTTTCCACTCAATTGCTTTCTTAGCCCAAAGAAACAGCGATTAGCAAGAGTTATTCTTCGCCTGATCTCGGCGCTGGTGTTATTGCCCGTGTTTAAAGCGGAGCCTAGGTAGACAAACTCCTCCACTACTTGGAAGTTGTATGCGTCTTTTGTGACGTTCTGTCCAAGCCGTCGGTGTTGGGTGTCCTTCCTCGAAGACAGCATAAACTTCGTTTTTCCCTCATTTACCGCTAAACCCATTTTTGCCGCTTCTGTCTCAATTCTCACAAAGGCGCCATTGACATCACGCTGTGTTCTTCCCATTATATCAATATCATCGGCGTACGCGAAAAGTTGAACAGATTTTTGGAAGAAAGTGCCTCTGGTGTTGACGTTGGAGTTCTGCATTATCTTCCCAAGAATGAAGTTAAGGAAATCGCACGACAGTGCATCGCCTTGTCTGAATCCTTTTTTAAAATCGAAAGATTCCGTAAGCTCGTTGCTAACCTTGATGGAGCAGCTTGAGTTCTCCATCGTCATTTTGCACAAGCGAACGAGCTTGGACTAGACATTCTTTTTACAGTTCGTCTTTGTAGATGCTGTCATACGCGGCCTTAAAATCAATGAAAATTTGGTGGGTATCGATTAAGAGTTCATACGTCTTTTCCAGGATCTACCTGAAGCCACATTGATAAGGACCAATCAGATTGTTGACGAAAGGCGTCAGACGCTCACATATTACGGCAGAGAGGATCTTGTAGGCGATGTTAAAGTAGACTAATTCCTCTAATAGTTGGCGCAGTTTAGAGGATCTCCCTCGGGCAAACAATGCTGACGCTGAGGTTCCATTCATCGTCACGCATTCCACGGACCATATCTTACAGATTATTTGGTGCATGCTCTTATCCAGGCTGCTATGAACAGCTCAGCAGCTAGACCATCTGCTCCAGTGGCTTTGTTGCTTTGTTGGAT
This sequence comes from Sphaerophoria rueppellii, assembly GCA_920937365.1. NCBI lineage: Eukaryota > Metazoa > Arthropoda > Insecta > Diptera > Syrphidae > Sphaerophoria > Sphaerophoria rueppellii. The sequence continues at coordinate 6,678,331 of CAKKXW010000001.1, forward strand.
TTCAGCCGTAATATTGCGGTTTCACAACCAGAAACTGCATAGACAGATTTTTAGAAAAAAACTGCCGAACTTTTTCAATTTTCTCGAGACCAGAAATTTTGAGTTATATCATTGTGCACATAACTTTAAAGGTTTGGAAAATTACTTGAAAATTAAGTAGTTTATTTCAAAATTTCTAGTTTTTAAAAAGCATACCTTTCAACCTATTTATTTGAAGTAAAAAATGTTAAAATCTTCGAATCTGAGTTCGAAAATTGTTGAAGAGGCCTCTGTCGCATTTGGAACAAGCTTGCTTTCGTCATATCATCGAAGTAAGATTGACAAGATTTTCAATAAAATGTCAATAAGGATAACTTCTGTAGACAACCGAAATCCCGAGTCCCTTTCAAGACGTCCCGATTTACATGATAAAAAGCAAACAAAAGCGAATCCCGTGGTGAATGAAGCTTACAATCCTCAACAAAATTATCCAAAAGCCACAATATTCACGACTTTCTGTTTTATTTTCATATTTGTCTTCGTTTTGTTGAATTGAATTTGCACCAGTCAGTGGTGTGCACCTATAAAGTCTCATACAAGATGTCTTGATAATTCAATTAGCATAAAATGACATTGAACATCGACTTCCATCTCCTGTATCTCCACGTACAACTTTTGTTTGTTTGTTCCTTTTTTTAGCGATGTTGCTTTTTATTTTTTCCTGATGTCAAATCACGGTACATATTGGATTGCATCATTATCAATATTTTTTTGACATAATGAATAATGAACCACAACATGGGAAAAAGCACAACGAAGATATTGAGTACAGCAGACGGCAGAGAAATTGAATTGAAAGGTATAATGGCCTTAAAAGATGGAAGAGAAGGAGTATGTAGGGTAAATGGTAAGGTAGCGTAAAAGATATTTATGAGTTTAATTTATAAAAATGTAATTGACAACAGAGAAAAAAAATGTAAAGTGGTGCCGTGTAAAGTGAGGAGAGTAATGAAGAAGAAAAAAGATAAGGATGAATGAAATTTTCAAAAAAATAATGTTGATACATTAGTTGTATCTTTTGGAGTGGCTTTCCTTGATTCTTCAATTTGGAGAGTGTAACAATAAATATTCCTGACGCCGCAGCGACCAAAAGTATCGTCATCAGATCGACATGAGTTATTTGTGTGAACTTAACTGTCAGACAATTCACAATCACACACAAAAAATCGAGATCAAATGGATACATATTATTGTGACCCAATTTGCAACATTTTTCAACGGATTCTCTTCTTTTGTTTGTTTCCGTAATGACCTCGCATTGTGAAAAGACCACAAACGAGACGACTTGCAGTGTATTATGAAACTTCAGGAAATGCTTTGTGATGTTTCATTTCAAAGGGTTTAAATTAGGAAAAGAAAAAGGGAATTATCAAAGTCCCTGAAAGATTTTGCGTGGTAGAGTTCGCACAAAAATGCGATTTTTTTTTTCTTCTAAGCTTAGCATTGAGTTGAAAAACGTTGTTAACAGATTTAATTTATTAAGTGAGGTGTGAACTTGCTTGTATTTTTACTCAAAACAGATTAATTTTTATTCCACACGCAATAATTACACTTAGATTTGGCAAAGAAGACATAAACGAAAGAGCTGAGGTGAGAACTTGATTTAAGAAATCGCTTTTAATGTGTATGTTTTCACGCGTATTCAAGACAACTTTAATAAATATAAACTGACAACTCTTTTTTTAAATGAATATCATAGAAAAATACGTTGAAGCAATGATGATAAGTGAATTTCAAACTACAATTTCCCTTAAAGAGTGTTTGCATAAATGAAATATAATGAAACGCAACAATATTTTAGCTTGTCAATCTAAGTGGTTTTTTATACAAAAATTGCGATATTTACCCCACATACCTTGGGAGAACCCAACAGCTTCTAAACCGTGAGGTAACCCAAAGGGTCCAAGTGATGGCATTGGCATGCCCGGTGGCAATGGTCCATGTGGCACCGAGTGATGAGGATGTGGACCACCATAACTATGCGGATGTGGTCCTAGATCGCCGGATTTTAAAAAGCCCGCCGCCATGAGGGCTTCTGTTGAATGCAGCGCCACTGTGAACGAATTTATTTTCCTTGTGTTTCTGAAAATATTCCAAAAAAAAAAATAACATAAAAATTAGTTTTCAAATTACAATAAACAAAAAGGGAAAAAAAGAAACGCCCATTTTCTTTTGCAACAAGATGAACACGATCATAATCATTATTTTGAAAACAAAAAGGGAAAACACATAGGCCACTCACTGCTTCAACCAGAGAGACAGATGTAACGTGTTAAAAGCAAAACTCATTCAAACGTAAAATAACTCATCCATTTTAGACATAAAACCTCTCACTTCCTATATATACCCATGCAACTGACTGAATTTGCGGTGAACCATGGCATTGTTTCGCCTGCGGTTCGATGATTTTCCAATATTCACCTTTCCAAGTGATGAAAGAGGTCCTTTGCCTTTTTGCACATAGGTAACTGCAGACTTGAGGAAATGCCGTCGGTATTCCTTTGTAGAGATTTATGTATTTTTCCGCCAAAAATAAAATTTATATTGCAATACCTTTCAACATCTAGCAAAAGCAAAAGAAAAATTTAAATATTTTTGCACTCAATTTTCGAACATTTCACAGGTCAGCGATTACAATCATTCTTAAGCCTATAGCGAGTAAGTTCTTGGGAATAGCTCACAGAGGATTATGCGGAAACCCAAAATTTGTTACTTTTCATTAGGTCACCCAAGTGGTTTAGTTTTTTTTGTCTTTTGTGTTTGTTCTTGTTGTTGTTGTTTTTCTTTTGGTTTCATTTTGCATGTAATTACACTAAGAACTGCAAACAATGGTTTTTGATTTGAATGGACGAAAAAACGTGCCGCTTGCGTTTCGACATTATTTCGTTGGCTTTGTTCGAAAATGACAATTCACCTACGCTCGTTGTTGGTTTAGGTTTTGGTACCTGTCACAGCCGAATGACAGTTAAAACATGATAGAAAACAAAGACAAGACAAATTTGAGATTTTTCAAAGTTGTCACGTTTGCATAAGACTTTCTTTAACATTTTTTCGGTTCAAACTGGCCAACGAAATTGATTTCTAATGATTGTTTGCGTTGTGATTTCTTACAATCAAACCAGCTCGTTCTCGTGTGACACAGTAGCTGATGGATTGTAAAAAAAAAAACATCTCGTTAGAAATGAAAACAAACACTTCAATCTGATTCAATTCAATTCATAAGGACTTCAATCCGACTTTATCAACTTGAACAGAGACAAAGTGCACAATTCACAATCAATTCCGAACAAACATTCAAATTTCCGTTGATTTCTTAATGTCACTTAATGAATTGCCACTCAAAAGTCATCTTAAAACGGTAAGTAGAAATAAAAATAGAAAACAAAAAAGAACCTCTTTCGACTCTTGTATCGCCGACGAAAAATATAAAATTTGCGTGTAAATTGTTCGACTAAATTAGTATTAGCGCTCATTTGTTGAAATTTTGTTTAATATTTTTGGTATTCTCCGGGTGACGATATTAAAATATTTATGCAAATTGATTAAACGACCAAAAAGCATTTCTTGTTTCTTCGTTAGTCATAAAAATAAAAATATGTTAAAATATTAATAATTCTGTGTGTCTGTGTTGAATAACAAAACTCATCATCACACAGTTATGAATAATGAACGTTATTAGTGCAAAATTAAGGTTAAGTTTTCGTAGAGAATAAAATTGTTATTTTTTTTTTTGTGTTCAAATTTTATTGTTCTTGTTTTTTTCTTAATTTTCAAAAATTGAAAAAAAAAAATGTTTTAAAGTGGTTTTGTGGGTATTTACGACTCTACAAAATTTCATAGACATATTTATTAGTGAATCGATTATCAATTTTTTATTGACGATATGTTCAATGTGAACTTGTCTACGAATAAGTGGTTTTTCCATCTAAACAAGAAGTTGTAAAAATTAAGAAAAAGCAAAAGCTGAAAATGGGAGATCCTCTAAACTGCGCCAACTACAGAGGAATCAGTCTACTTAACATGATCGCCTACAAGATCCTCTCTGTCGTAATATTTGAACGCCTGAAGACTTTCGACAACAATCTGATTGGTCCTTATCAATGAGGCTTCAGGCCAGGAAAGTCAACCATCGACCAAATTTTCACGTTGCGGCAGATCCTGGAAAAGACCTATGATAGCATCTAAAGAGACGAACTGTACAAAGCTATGTCTAGTTTTGGCGTCCCTGCCAAGCTCGTTCGCTTGTGCAAAATGACGATGAAGAACTCACGCTGCTCCATCAAGGTTGGCAACGAGCTTACGGAATCTTTCGCCATCAAAAAAGGATTCAGACAAGCCGATGCACTGTCATGCGATTTCTTAAAAAGCGGTCTTGAGAATATAGTGCAGAACTCCAACGTCAACACCAGAGGCATTATCTTCCAAAAATCTGTTCAACTTCTCGCGTACGCCGATGATATTGATATAATGGGAAGAACACAGCGTGATGTCAATGGCGCCTTTGTAATAATTGAGATAGAAGCGGCAAAAATAGGTTTAGCGGTGGAGACGACTAGCTAAGGACCGAGCTAGCTGGCGGAGACTTTTGATTGAGGCCCAAGTCCACAACGGACTGTAGCGCCACCTTAAGTAAGTAATAATAATTAAGGTTTGTGTTTAAAATTGTTCTAAAGGGCATTTGTGAAAAGTTATTGACACATTAGTGGAGAATTTGGGTAGTTACTAATTTTTCCTTAAAGTTTAGATATTGCCTTTCCGTTTGTCTAAGAAAAACTAACAATCAAATCATCCACATAATAAAAAAAAAACCATTCCTTATCACAATATGCGCCCCGTTACAAAGGATATCAATGAAGGTTCCTTTGATGAAACCCCCAACGATGACGTGCGTCGTGTGCCAAAAGTCAAGTGGAGAATCCAATAATGCACTCTCCAAATGCATACCTAAGTAACCTGAGCCCATATTTCTCAAGTATCCTTCAAATTTGCCAAAGAGCCAAAGTCATCGTCTTTAAGATCCTCGACACCGACACCTACTCACAACTAATAATAACAACAACGCACACGAAAAAAAAAGAAAGAAAAATGATCGACTGGAGTATAATGATCCCGATTTCGATCTCATTCGAATTTGAAGAGGCACTCAAACGGGAACCCAGCAGCAGCAGCAGCAGCAGGAGACGAACTGGCGAGTCAGCAGGACGTATATACGCACGAAGACGAAGTAAGATACGATGAAGAAGCGACTCACGGCAGCGAAGTAACCAAAATGAAATGGAAACTTGTAATTACACGGCTGAATAGATAGATTCTTATATGCCTAACAAGCATTTTAAGGCTTTTCAAGAACTACCTCAGATACTTTTGTGATGAAATTTGAGATGTGAATTAGGTTAGGTACCTCATACGTTTTCCCATCAAGATGTATCTCCGTCGCTCTAATTTTATTGTTGGTGGACTCGCTGCGGATGGATATGCTGCTGTCTTGAGATTGTTTTGTTGTGGTGTGTCACTTTGAACCATTATGATTTACAAAAAATTTGTGTGTGATTTGTTGTTGTTGTGAATATCAAACTGAACGATCAAAAAAGTGCCTAAATTGAGTTTCTCATATAGCAAGTCACACGGAATGAGTGAGTACTTGTTTCTTTTTTATATTTTTTTTTTGTTGATAATCGAAGAACGACGACGACGACGATGACGACCTATTTCACATTTTAGATTACTTCAATTTGATTGACTTATGATTTAAAAATCCACTTTGCGTCTCTCGCATTCGAAAGATACTTATCGACGGATACAAAAAAAAGCGTTGCCACAATAGAAATAGTGTTGTTATTTTTTTTTATTTCTTTTTCTGTTTTGTTATTTGATTTTCTTGTTTTATACCGGATGAATCAACAGAAATGTAGGCGTTTTGGGGTTTATTAATTTTTTTAATTTCAATATTCTCGGTGACATTTTTATTGTTTGATTACATCGAAAATCACTGGATGGAGATTGGGTTATTTGCATATAAATAAATAAATCATTTTTTTTTTCTAAAATTTTAATTAAATTTTGAAAGTGTTGTAGCTTGACTTTTCGTTATATTCTTTGAGTTTTGAACATGAAAAACTTAACCTTACATTATTAGGCATCATTTGAATAGGCTTTTTCAATTATTGGGTAAAACTTTTTTTGCATGAACTTCAATTTCAATGACATCTGTATATCGCTTTTTCCTCGAGATCAAAAGGCTTGGAATCGTTTCAGGGCCAAAGTTTCGTTTTGTTACTTGGATTGGCGAGAAATTTCTGACCTTAGATCAATAAAAAGGTTTTAAATTTGGTGTTAGTCCAGTACCATCAAGTCCGTTATAGCGGATTGATTTCGAAAAACAGCTGGTTTCACAGGAAAGTCCAAAGTTTTGAAACGAATTAAAGTAAGCAACAAAGATAACAAGTATTTTTGAAGAAGGTATTTACACTTAACGTTATTGTATGCTTTTCTTCGGTCACTAATTGCTTGGCAGATTACATAAAGGTTGAAAACTTACAGCCATAACCACAGGTTTGGTGTGTGTTGTTTTGGCAAGCCTATCCGTGGTGAAAAGAGACTTTTTACGTGTTAAAATTAGAAGCCCTTCACTTTAGATAAAAGAAGAATCAAGATCCAACATCGGGACGCAAATGTCAAAATGCTCGAGTCTCGAACATAAATGTCGGCGCAATTGAAAACTCTTGTGTATCTCGAGCGCATGTTTATAGACAACGAGAAATAGTTTGCTTAGCACTTTTCATCGGGGAGCGCCTTTTAGCCGTTTCTAAAATTATGAGATTTATGTTTTATATGTGACCGAACTAACGCGAAATAAACAAGCGTCTTGAATAATCCAAAATCTTCCAAAGCCTGTCAAACTTACACGTTCGTCTTGACGTTAGTACGTTAGTACCAACTCTAGTTTTAGCATCCCTGTCAAGCTCGTTCACTTGTGCAAAATGACGATGGAGAACGAACTCACACTGCGGCACCGAGCTTACGGAATCTTTCGACGTCCAAAAGGATTAAGACAAGGCGATCATGCACTGTCGTTCGGTTTCTTAAAGTCGTTCTTGAGAAGAAAGTGCAGAACTCCACCGTCAACACAGATTCCAAAAATCTGTTCAACTTCTCGCGTACGCCAATGATATTGATAAAGGTAATGGGAAGAACACAGCGTGATGTCAATGGCGCCTTTTTGAGAATTGAGACAGAAGCGGCAAAAATGGATTAAGCGGTAAATGACGGAAAAACGAAGTATATGCTGTCTTCGAGGAAGGACACCCAACACCGACGGCTCGGACAGAACATCACAATAGACGCATACAACTTCAAGGGTGTAGAGGAGTTTATGTCTACCTTGGCTCCGCTAAAAACACGGGCAATAACACCAGCGCCAAGATTAGACGAAGAATAACTCTTGCTAATCACTGTTTCTTTGGGCTAAGAAAGCAATTGAGTGACAAAGCACTCTCCCGAGCAACTAAGGTAAAATTGTACAACACCCTCATCATCCTAGTCCTGATGCTGTATGGTGCAGAAGCATGGTCCTTCACAAAATCGGTTGAATGTGTCCTATGCTGTTTCGAGAGGAAAGTTCTTCGGGTCATCTTTGGCGCCGTGTGCATTGAAGGGGAATGTCGAAGAAGATAGAACAGCGAACTTTACGGGTTGTACAACGACATCGATCTAGACTTAGATGGCTCGGTCATTTAGTTCGGATGGACGCACCAATGCTCTGGCCCGGAAAGCCTTCGACACTATTCCCTAGGGAGGTAGGAGGAGAGAAAGACCGCCATTCAGGTGGCGCACTCAAGTGGAAGGGGACCTCAGTCAACTTGGAGTGTAAAACTGTAGTCAACTAGCTAGAGACCGAGCTGGCTGGCTCAAGTCCACAACGGACTGTAGCGCCACCTTAAGTAAGGTTAGTCCAATAACTACGCGATAAAGAAACACAACTATTAACATTCACAGGTCGTTCCAGTTTGACGGTCGATCTTAGGTTATTATGCGAAAATGCAATCTGAAATTCCGAATTTTAAAACGCACACAAGTCACAAACAATATTTTGAAAGATTTTTGATCGAAAAACAAAAAAGTAGCTTCAGTGTTGCTAGAGGTAATCTGTAAATAGTTGGCCTTAAGAAAAAAGAGCGACATTAAACAAAAATAATTAAGGTTTAACTACAAAGCTTGACTTAAAAATTTGAATAAAAACAATTAAAAACAGTCAATTTTTGAATACTCCTTTCCCTTGATGCTTAAGGTCGAATACGTCTTCCCGATTTGAGAGAAAAATTATTTTTTCTACAAAAATTATGTTGCTGTCAGATTACCAATATTTTCTGGCTACTTAAAACTCGTCTTTTATTTCAATGAACGTATCTATCCATCTTTACTGCGCATCTTCTTATAAACACATAATAAAAAAAATCCAATCTAATTCTAATCAGTTGACTTCCTTAACGAAAAGATAACCATCTCGCAGTAGCGATTCATCATAAAAAAGAAAATTAATAAAACATTTAAAATTAGAAAAAAAAACACAAGTAATATCACCGAGACAGCGACTCAACCACCAACCTACTTCCAAACTCCAACATAAAACGAAAACAAGCACACCATTCTTACCGACTCAGGATGTGTATCTTCTCAAGCATCAGAATCTTTTAAAAAGCAATAGAAATCAAGCAGTTAGATTAATGTAACTAATTTATATTTAAAATTGCGTTTTTATGCTAATTTCCCCGACTTTTTCGATAAACCCAAAGAAGTCGAACACACAAAACACATGTATCAATTCTATGGGCGGTGGAACAGATACATTTTTTTCTTTCTTCTTCAATACCTGATAATAATTAATAATTATATCATAATCAATGTCGAGGGAAAACTCAATTTTTCTATGTTTCTTGAAAACTCAAAATGTAGCTATGCATCTTTTTCCGTTGTTTTGTGTCGTTGTTATTCACAAAATATATAGAAACGGAAAAAAAAAAGCATAAACCGAGATTTATGCAACCAAACTTGTACAATAAATTAAAATTTTGATTGCTAATTTATGAGCAATAGTTGAATTATTTTTTTTTTAACTTGAGAACAACAACAACAACAACAAAACAAAATTAAGGAATTGGAGGAAAAAATTCAAAACAAATTATAAATAATATAATTTTGTTGTTGCTGCTGTCCATCATTTGCATGGATATCTTTCTGTCTGCGTCTACTACTGTTTTTTTTTGTTTCTATAGTGTGTCGTCGCGTTGTTTGGCCGCGGCAGTAACACGAAAGACAGCATACGAATGATGTATTAAAACGACTTAATTATTTTGTGTCAAATGTGCATAAATTAATTATCTATGCATTTGGTTATAGATTCGGAGACAATGCTCAAACTTTGGCGTTATTGAATGTCTACCTAGGTATGAATAACCTTTCTCCGGTGGTCAGTGCTTTTTTTTTGTAATATTAATCGGTGTGAAATCTGAAATTTGAATTAACTCTTATTGGTTTTGATTAAATAATAATATGCTCGTAAATAGAAGAGGTAATAATAATTAGGTATACGTTTTCACTGCATCTGGGTCTTTGTTGTGGATGTTAGATTTGCATTTGGATGCATCCATAGGTCTAGAGTCTAGATGAAACAAGACAAAATTAGTGCATCACCGGGAGTGAAAAAGTAGGAAATTTACATTTTTTGTTTCTATTTTTGATGTATTCTGTTATATCTCGAACATAAATAATAAGCTGCCATTAGAGAAACAATGAAATATAAATTAGACAGATTATGCCAAACTGTAGTATTCTTTTGTAATAAACGGTTTCGATTTTATCGCTTTATTGTTTTGTTTTTGTTTTCGTTTTGTGAAGAGAAATTCGATTCTTGTGTGAATTTGTAAAATATGAGAGTTTTTTCTGTTTTTCGGGGACAAGAAGTGGTCAAAAGTTAGAGGAAGGTTCCCATAGTTATTGGTTCATTTGGCGACACAAAGAAAACTGTTTTGAATTGTTCTAAGTCAGGTTAAACATTGTCGTCACCGATTGAAGTTCGATTTGGCGCTCAATACAGCAGTTGATTGTATACTTTGAAGTTGAATTAGGTTACCATTCAAAGAACATACTATAAAGAGGAGTAAAACACAGTCTTCTTTCATTAAACAAGTTAATCTTATGCCGAGAAACCACAAAATCAAAGAGTTTTGAATTTTAAGTTGTCCTCTTACCGGGTATATACCTATGATTTGATTAGACTTTTACAAAACACTGAGACTCGGATTTCCGCCAAAATGGGACATCTTCCCAGAAAGCGGTATTCATATACAGGTATATTTGACTACTGTTTTGCATTCAAACATGTTGAATCTACTCTTTTTCAAATGAGCGAAAAATAGAGTGGCGCGACAGCTCTTGAAGATCCAAGGCCTAAGTGGCTTACTCTCATCAGCAATTCTCTGGGTGCGTGTGAAGAATTGAAGGGACCTACAATTTAAAGTCGATTCCGAACCGCAAAGTTGAGAAACACTTTTTCATGACAGATTGATACTCTTAGAAGTTTTGTCAGTTCTTCGAAATAGGCAGTGCCGTGAAAGATGAAATAAAAACTATGGGCACGAGTAGGACTCGAACCCACGACGTTCTGCTTAGCAGACAACGCACCTAACCAGCAAGCCACGGACACTACAAATGAGCGAAAGCCTTTCAAAAAAAAAGGTTAAGGCAGAGATTTGACGATAAAAACTTCGAGTTTTATTCTTTATAATAACTATCAAGGTCTAAACGCCAACATTTTAAAAATGTGTTCTTTGTCATGGCCGCTAAATATTCCGACTTTGTTGTGAATATTGAAGTGATCTGACCATCTCTATATAAAATATTTGATGAACAACTTTTTATTCTTTTTAGCTGCAATATGGATGAGGCAACATAGATCAGAAGTGGTCATATTAAAATTAGGTAACTACATATCAAGAGAAAACGTGATATCAACTTCTGATATCCGCATCTTCTCTGACAGGTAGGCTGTAATTAAATCTCTCGACGGTGTCTCAACCAACTCTCAAACGGCCCTCGATTGTTGATCATCTCTTATGGAGATGGCGCAGCAATTTAATATTCACCTCTACTGGCCACAGAGACATCACGGGAAATTGTAGAGCCCACGAACTCGCTTAAAAATGGAACCGTTATACCTATCTCACCTGAAAGGGAAAAGACAGGTTTACCAATAGCTACATGCAAACTTATTTTAAAAGAAATAGCCTTAACGATAGCAAGGTCTAGGTGGTACAATTTAACTACGTGTGCACCCACAAAGCTCATAACTTGACCTGAAGCGCTCTAAGGACTTGTTATCTCAAAGCAGATTTCATAATAGCTCTCTTTCTTATGGGAAACTGTCTCATAGGCAAGCACGCAATACGACTTGGTGTAGTCCCAAATGACTTCTGCAGCAGCTGTATGGACGAGGAAGAAATCTTTCACCTTCTCTGCACATAACCTGCACTTTCACTAAGACGCAAACTTCATCTGGGAGAAGACTTTTATGATAATCCCAGTGAACTAGCTAATAAGGGATATCCTTATTAGCTAATTACTATCTTCTTCGCTTTAAAAAAAGCTCAAATGATTCGACAAGTAGGAAGTACTTCTCTAGATTCCTGTGGTATCATATTCATGGGACTTTTCTTTTAGCCTAAGTGTGCGAATTCTTATCCGCAGCTACTTTAACTAACCTAACCATTCAACTGATAAAAGTCTACGTAAATGCCCAGTTGATGACAATCTGTGTAGGTATTTGCCTTAGGTATAGATTTCAGATTCCACAAGAATCCTAAAATTCTTAACAAAAACGAACCCTTAGCTGAATAAATTGGTTTTCAACTTGAAAACATTGTTCGGAATTCGGTAAATGTTTCAACCATGTACACCTTAGGACGCAAGTTCTGTTTTAACGCAGCACAAAAACCGATCACAAAAGTGAAGAAAACGATCGAAGAAGTATTATGATCTCTTTTCTGTAACAATGAGACATCTTGTGTCTTTATATAAAAATTAAGAAAAACATTCAAACATAGTGCGCTGAATGCGATGTTTTAAGTTGCTACAGTATTACAACAAGTTAAAAAAGTAATTTGGAACAAAACTTGTGCCCAAGTCATGCTTTTCATATAAAACAGGCTTACAGAAACTCATCAAACCATCATATTTACAGGACTCGAAGGTTCGTTATAATTGCCTGGCTGTGGTTACCGAAGTGATGATCTACAAGTGATATCAAATTCGTGTTGAAGGTATTGTCCAGATGGCATTACAATTGAAATTAACGAATCAATTAAACACTTCAAATGATAACCTTCAAAATTACAATTTTTATAACCTGTAGGTATGCGAGTCACAGTCCTTACTGCAATAAAGATACCCATAAGGTAATTCCCATACAAAATAACGTATTTATAACTAAGCCACTTGACAATTTTTGCAATCAATTTAATACATATAGCTCTGAAGAGCAACTTGGTTTATTTGCCTACAATAACGTCCACTCAATATTTATCTATAAGATTATGTTTTGACTTGTGAACATTTAAAACCGTTTATGGGCCTGGATTAAGCGAATCATCGCTAGACAGAAAAATGTTAGTTAACTGTTGCAGAATATACTGCCAATAAATATTTTATTGTTAAATTGATAACAAACTCATTCGATTGTCATTTTAAGTAATGATAGCGACGTTTTAACAGTCCTTACTTGCGAAATTAAACAATTGTCTTTTCCTGAGGACAACAAAGAGATTAGATTCTTATGAACTACTTTTAGAAGCTCTTTTCCGATATCTAATACAGTTTCTAACCAAAAAAAGAACAATGAATCGGATGTATATTACAAAATAGATGAATTTAGTTCCTTTTAACTTCTTTGTCATTTGTGAATGAAATTTTTAAACAATTATTTGCAAGGCAGTGGCTTTGTATATTTTCCGTCGGAAATGGGTCATATAGTTTAGTTTTGCACGTTTTTGAAGGATTTATAGGTGTTTTGGGGGTGTCAAAATTTGCATCTGAACACATTTTTCAATTAAACAAAGCTTTGGACTCAAAATGTTTATGCTACCTAGGTACAGAAAATGTAACAGCAATTCAAACTCTTATTCGCATGGGGAGCATCTACTTTCCCATTTGTGGATTGCAAGACAACTATATCATACACAGACGGCCATTTTGTAATAGCTTTAGACTAGTTCCTCAATCAAACAAACGGTTATTGAACGTTAAACGTTTTTTAAAGTTAAATGGATCCTTTAAATTTATGGAAAAACAAGAAACAAAAGAGCTGAGGCAAGAACTTTTGTTTGAAAAATCAAATGAAACCTAACTTCAATCTCAACTGACATGAAAACTTAAAATTCAAACACAAACATTGTACCAAATATACTAAACATGGTTTGAAAAGCAAAAGAAATATTTGAAAAAGAAAAAAACAGTAACAAAAGTTAAGGCCACAAGTATCCCAAGACAAGTGAAGGTAAATGTCTTTGGGTAGCTGATGGGTAAGCAAACATAACCTGCCGACGGGCTTTCTGAATCCTCATCCACGCAAGCACGGGCAACTAATTCATAAAAAAAGTCAAGACTTACCAAAAAGATTAACAACAAAGCAGCTCAAGGCTTTTTTAAAAGCGTTAGTGATGCTTTTACGGACGATGTTGTCACCCGAAATTATATTCCAAATTTAAGAGTACCTTTGTAGTCGATGAATGAATACTTAAATAGTCCAAATGTAAACAAAAAGTCCGTTTTCTAAAAGTTTTTGTTTACTTTTTTAACCAACGACGACGTTTTGCAAAACTTTATTTGCTTAACATAATCGAAATTAGATTTTCAAACACACACTTCACTTTGAGTAAGATTGAATAGGTATCCTTTTGGTTAGTTGCGAATATTTTGTTTGCACTTTAATCCAAATTCATGAGCTCGCATAAGATTGAGATACACAACACACTCAATGGAGTTGTCCCGAAAACAAAAATCAAAACCAAAACAAACACGAGTCCGTTCGTCCGTGGTCCGTCGGAGAATGTGAAATGAGTTAAGTTGTATATCCGTTAACTGTGATTGATAGTCTTTGAATAAGTCCTCGAATAGGCTTGTGGGTGTTTATCTATGCTAATCACGTTCTAAAGATGAGGTTTGTTGTATTTTTTTTTTAAACAGGTCTCAAAATACCTAATTTAGAGTTTAAAACGCGCGAATGTGAATGCGAATGACTGACTAATCCGAACGAGTGCGCGCCGTTTAAACACTACAAAGCCAGATCCAACAACAACAAGAACAACAATAACGACAAAAAAAGACCAAACACAGAAAGCAAGTGCTATAATTACAGGGTGACACGCGGAACAGCAGCAGGAGCACAAAAAGAAACAATTATTATTATGCGAATTTAAATTTAAGGCGAATTATTGTAAATTTGTTTTGGTGGTGCACACAAAGACAATACTGTTATTATAAAACCATCAAACGTATTCCCAGATTCGAATGCGAATCGAGCAGATATTCGAACCGAACGAACGTCACTTTGGAACTGAGAGAATTAAAACTTGATTCGGCCACACACCTTCATCCGTTTGGTGTTGTTCGTTGCGCGTTGTTTTGTCACTGTGTGCAGCACACACAGCAATGACGGCAAACCGGTTCCTTCTGTCAAGCCATGTGTTTGACAGAGATAGAATGTAAATTCGGATTGTGTGAGAGAAAGAGAGTCAAATTGCACCCACACTTGTTGCGAGGGGTCTCTTTTACGCTCGAAGCTGGTAATTGGGTTTTCATTTCGTTTCGATCGGATTCGAGAATACCTGCGTAACAATGGTCGCTAGCTCCGCCTTGATTATCGACCCTCATTTTGGCATTTGATATATGAGTGAGACAGCAGGAGTACCCTTGACGATGAGTTAGAGGGGGTTAAATAGAATTTGTTTGGCGTATCTTTGTATCTAGATACAAATTTATCGATGCCACAAATAAACACAGCGGGAGTTGACGTCGTCGTCGTCTTCGTTGAGTAAAAATAATAGATACAGCAATGTGAGGAGCGGTGTGATAGTGGTGGCGGATCTGGTGATGTAGGGGGTTCCTCGATTTCGGTTGAGTTCGGTTCGGTTTGGTTGAACTACTCCCTGCCCAGCCAGTTGGGAGTGGGTTTGACTTTTGAAGAAATTATTTTTTTTCTTTCATTTTTGTTTTTTTCTTGTTTCTTAGCTTTTTTTTTTGGGCTTCAGCTTCTGTGCCTCGCTGTCATCAATGTGCAGCATTTTTTCTACATCGTCGTCGTCGTCTTCTTGTTTTTTATTTATTTTTTTTTTGCTTTTTTTCTGTTCAATGCGAAACATGGAAATGTTGAAAAATCAACCTTTATTTTTGAAGTATTTTAATTCAACAGCAGCAGCAGTGGAGTTGCAGAAAAAGAAGGGCTGTTTTGTTTGACTTGTTTTCGGGTTCGGTTGTTTGTTGTTGTTTTTTGGTTGGTTGGCTGCTGGTGTGTTGGTTTTCTACCATTTTTATTTTAATATCTTCTTGATGAGGCACTTTTCGTTTGTTCACGCGTTACATTCGCTTGTCGTTGGTGACTTTTATGTGCCCCCACAGCCACCAGCAGCGGGAGTATTTGTGTATATTTGTAGTTGAAGCTTTGTGTGGAAATATCCCAATTCCTGTGCCCGATCCCGATTTCGGTCGGTCTCGCTATAGCAGAGTATACCCCATCATGTTTGAATTATTTGCATCTGAATCTGTTTTGTTCGCCATGTTTTTTTTTCTTTTCTGTAATGATTGTAGGAACGAGTGGGTATTGCGAGGAGCTAGGGTATCCTTTATATTTTTTCTTTAGTTCAAGAGAGAAAAAAAAAAATAATTGAAAAAAGTCGACTCTTGTTTGTCGCAATCCCTTTGTCATGGAGACGCTGTCGTCGTCGGCGACGACGACGACTTTGTCATTGTCGTTGTCACTCGACATACATACAATCATACCATAGTCGTCGAGGGAGCTTTATTCACATTCCTAAATAGATATTTATATGAGAGGTAGCCACTTGTGCCAATAAATGGGGTTGCCTCTATATCATTTGGGACAATAGAGGCTAAAACTAGAACCGTTCCATTCTAAAGGAGAGCACACTTCAATGCTCCTTGTTAGATGTGCAGGGTTTTGAAATAAACGTGTATACCTTGCTATAAGTAGGTACTACACCCTACCCGTTTTGAGTTGAGGTATCATTTAGGAAGTTATATGCTTTTGTTTGTCACGTTGCTCGCTGGTGCTATTGCTTTTGCTGCAATGGCTGTTGGCTGTTGTATGGCGAGGATGAATGTAAGTACTAATCTAAATAAAAGGTGGGTGTGACTTGGGTTGGGCGCCATTTAACTCTCTGAGGATGCATTCAAAATATCTATACACATGCAGCTCTTCACTTGCTGCAAGCAGCTCATTGATGTTGCAAATGCAATCAAAGTGGCTATTGTTTCATTAAAGTACGCAAAATATACTTACTTTTCACTCTATAGATACAAATATTCAATCTCATGGATGCCATTGCATTATGACTATGAAGGAAGTTGTGTGCATGAGGATACTGTAGATGTTGCCACAAGCGAAAAGGGTTGTCATATAGATGGTGGTATTGGTATTTGTGAGCTCATTTAATACTCAGATTAAACTTGACTATTAAATAAACATGTTTTGTGTTTTTGTCGGTTATACAACAAATAGATCAAAATAAAAGGACGATCGAGTCGATAGTCTTTAATGAGTTAAAGGATCAAAAGATGACCTCTTCCTTTTTGATTGTATTGGTCTTTTGTGGACCTCTTTAATGACAGTTTGGTGAAGAACTTCAATCAAATGCTAAATTTATTATTCTTGTTGCGAGTTCCTCATTTAAGAATGTAGAAAGCAAGATGTCTTTTGTTTTTCTAATCTCGTACCAGTTAAAGAAATTCAAAATACCACCACGATATCCATGTAAGATGGAGTTACATCCAAATTATATTTTGTGTCAATTTTGAACTTTAATAGCTTTTTCAAGGATGAGAAAACGTTGAAAGCTCATACTGCTTTTGATCAATTTGAATTAGAAGAAGATATGAAGTTCCGAATCTGCGCAGAAGGATCCTTCGATGGCCTTAAGACTTTGTTTTGGAGACTGTGTTTTCGAAACTAAAGAATAGTTTGTCTTTAAAGATTACTGAAAAAAACAGGCGACCATTTGCATCGAAGTGTTCTTCCATATTTTTCGCCTTAAAAGTCAATTAAAAAGCAAACTGCCATGATGCACAGCTTGTCAACACTTGACAAAAGTATTTGAAACGACAAAACGATTTTTTTTGCAACTGAAATGTTTGAGAATGGAACCTAGGTAACAGAAAACTCTGGAGTAGGTTCTATAAAAGTCTCGTAAAGTCAGTTAAACTTCACGAATTACTATCTTTTTGTCCTGGACGGCCCCAGAGGCGACCAAGCCACTATAAAATTTCCCCCTAAAAGTGTCAAAATCAGTTGGTCGTCACGTTCTTTTGCAACTAGGATTCTGAACAAGTCAACTTATACTCGGTTGGCCAACTTGGTTTGCCAATCGATTAAAAAAAACGAGTTTAACTTACTTCTAATTTCTTAAGTAATTTAATCTAATATTAAATTCCGTGAGTGTTTCCTAGTACGATTTTTTGGGGCAATCCGGTAATATTTTGAGCAAAATATCCCTCTAGCGACCTAGATTCGTATCTTAACTTTCTATTGAGCTTTTAATGGCTGAAACACAAACACGCTTTAGCTTTGTCTTAGTCTGCGTTTCGATGCACTAGCTTCGACTTTGCTTTCTCGCTCCATAATCATCATCCCTCCCAAAACAAATGAATTTTGTTTGTTGATTTTTTTCTTACCTGCAGGTAGCTAGTTTATCTAACGTCAGATGAGCGAATGTTCAGCATATTTGAACTAGAGCTTCCGTTTGAAGTCAAATTACGTAACAATACGTACGAAACGTGAGGTCGAAGTTTCATTGTGATAGCATGCATTGAATTCCTATGGCTGAACTCGTAAACGTCAAGCCAAAGCCAAAGCGTGTTTGTGTTTCGACCATAACTGTCAAATTTCCTTCAAATTGAATTGGCACACCGAATTTTCACAACGAGTTCGCAAATCGAAATGACTCGTTCAACTCGCATTGGACAAACAGAGTTGCAACTCTGCCAGATTGACTATGTCCTCAACACAACACTTTTAAATGGAATTATTGCATGGACTTAAAGCAGAAATATTTCAATTCTTTTAAATTGTTGTACATATCAAGTAGAAATCTACTTATTGACGTTTTGGCATGACTATTCCTGCCTTCATTTTCTAAGATAAATTTCTGCAGCTTGTTTATGTTTTTTTCCAAGTGTGTCCCAAATTAGCTCGTTTTCCTATTCCTGACAGAACAAGACCAGCAAAAAGAATAAAAATAGTCACCTTTCTATTGCTATCTTAATTTTATTGCTTAATTGTTCCACACGCATTTCTCTGACAGTGCAATAAATTTCCTTCCAAGAAATTCCTACATCACTTATTCTTAAGCCAGTAGTTTAGCAAAGGACACCATCAAGGATCGACAATTTCTTAAACTAGATTAATGCATTTATCTTTCTATGCCAAAATAAAGAGACCGCAATACCGATACCCAACAATAGACAAAATGGAAGTGCACAGAAAAGCCCAGTAGTCAAAGGCAATTGGTTACCTCTTACCTGCAATTGTTCGCTGGCCTGTCAAATATAGCCAAGAAAAGTAATGATGATAGCTTTACGACCGTCCATCAGGATAAAATAAAATCTATTGTTTCAATCTTCATATACGAATGTAGATAGGTATTTATGTTACTGTGAAGGATTCATCAAGGAAGAGTTGTTGTTTGTCATAGTCTAAAGCCCTACCTGAATCCCTTTAACTTGGTGAACAATATTTGCCATCTATACCGCTACCGCAGTCAAGCCACGCAAGCCTTCTCTGTAACTATACATTTGCTTGTGCTATCCTGATTTAAAACAATACAAACCGCGAATGAGACAAATATAAGTAAGTAGGAGGAGGGCAAGGATTAACCGCATTCGCAGCCATTGTGCGGTTAAGGAACGCATTGTTTTTCTTTTAAATCCTCATCTTGTAATATTTGAGCAAGTGGTAGTAGTGGCAGCTTAAGGAACTGAACACAACCCAGCAACATAAATCACTGACCCTAATTTTTGGCATCCGCGCTTAGTGCTTTTCATTTTGCCACACAAGGAACAAAAGGACATGATTATCTATTTATGACAGCGGCGAGAGGAACACCGTTCATCGCTTTGATGCCCCGTGAGAGAAAAAGAGTAGAGGATATTTCTTGGTGCTCTTAATCTTCCCAGGAATTTTCAAGAGTGACTTGTGAGATTTTGCAAAAAAAAAGACAATGTTCTACCTGTTTTTGCATGTTGTTGTTTTTATTTTGATTTTCCGAAAATATAAGGACTCGCACAGTTTACTGAAAATCATTATCTCATTTCGAGAAATTTTATTCATAAAGTCCGCACGAGATTAGCTTCTAACTTTTGTACACGGCGGATAAGGGTGTCACCTTAATCATCCATATGCGGGGATTAAGGCAATCAAAAAATAAAGACTCACTGGAACTGAGGCAATATCCTTCCTAGACAATGAAAGGATGCAAATAATTATTTTATTGTTGTAGTTCGAGAAGAGGCTTGGAGAGAAGATTCAATGAGTTTAGGAATCGGAAGTTGTTGTTTTTAGAAATTTAAACAATTTATCCCAGAACTCAGATAACTCAGATATGAATTTGAATCATTCAAAAACCAATAAACTTTCGTTAGGCTTGAGACAAACAAAAACATCAATAAGAAATTATCCAAAATACAAATTTCAAAAGAACGTCCGGTGAATTAAGTTCAATGTTTACGTTTTTCACCCCTAAACTCCGACGGTACCACCCATTAACGATGAAACAGAGTAATTGCTTGGTCAGAAATAAGTTTTTTGTTTCGCTTCATAAAGCTTTCCGCATCTTAAAAATTTAATAGGGATTATTAGGTTAGTTATTTTTGTGTTTTTATTTGCCTCGCATAAGTCATAACGCTAAGAACAACAAATCCTACAACTGTGTTTTCAATACCCGCCAGAGTTTTGATGCAGTCATTTTGGTAGTATACCTAGTTACGTCACGAATTAGATTTCTCTTTTTTTGTTTAGTCTTCTAACTTGAATAAGATCTTTTACTGGAAAGGACAAATCATCACTCCATCGGTCAGTACCTACTTTATTTTTAACTTACAGTCAACTGACTTAAAGTTAACCAACTGCAGTACTTTTAACCTGGCTTTAGTCAGTTAAGTAAGTAACACGTCATTTAACTTTCGAGTTTCGTTTTTGTCAACAAGTTTATGACTACAGTCAATAAAGTTTTAGTCAATTGTCTTTTTTTTTTTAAGTCTCTTTGACTTAGGTTAATGTTTCAGTGTTTGTAGTGTCCGCGGCTTAGTGGTTAGGTATGTTGACTGCTAAGCAGAACGTCGTGGGTTCGAGTCCCACTTGTGCTCATAGTTTTTATTTCATCTTTCACGGGCACGGCCGCTTGCGAAGAACTGACAACACTTCCAAGAGTATCATCTGTCATGAATCAGCGTTAAATTGTAGGTCCCCTAAATTCTGCACACGCACCTAGAGAATTGTTGATGAGAGTAAGCCACTTAGGCCTTGGCTCTACAAGAGCTGTCACGCCACTCTTTTATTTTGTATGTAAAAAAGATGATTCCCATTTTATGTTCGACAAAAACTTGAGAAAAATGTTTGCAAAATTAGAATTTTTCTGCACTAAGGTCGTATGCGAATTGGGTTAAAAAAGTGGTTAAAACTTGACGTTTGGTTGAATTTTGATACTTCGCATTGAATAGAATGTGTTTAAAAATTTAGACTAGCTGCGGAGCAAGTTAAAATATCACAGAAGTGGTTAAAAATTCTTCCATTTTTAACCACAATTCATCCCAATTCGCACACGGCCTAAATGGTTATTTTAGATGAAACAAATCGGGAAAAAGTCGTAAAGAAATTTGTGAAAAAATTAATCAGAGTATATCTAATAATGACAAGGGAAACTCTGAAAAATTCACCTGTTGATTCACACATATTTTCACACAGATATGAGAAGCCAATGAGAAACTTGTAGGAAGGAAAGGGAAACAAAATAAGGTTTTTTGACAGACACACCCGGTTTTTATTTTATCGAATATTTTTTCACAATTTATGACAATCAAGTCGAGGACCGCCTTTGAAAATCTATTAGGGAAAAAGGGAAAGAAACAAGTGATGAACGTGTAGTCATTTCTTCTTGCGCAGGCAGTTTTACATAAGGAGTTGATTTGACTATTTGTACTTATGGCATTTTTGTTGTGTTTTTTTCGAAAATTAGTGATTGTAGTAGTGCCAACTACATTTACAAAAGAGTTTCCCTACTCATTATTAGATATACTCTGGCCTCAATTTATATTCCTTGTAGCTAATTCACAATAAAAAAATTTCAAAAAATGTAAATCTCATTGTTTTCCTAAAGGGGCCGACCCATAGAATCCGTCAATCCGTCAGCGTCAATGCATACGTTGCTGCCAACGTATTTGCCGGATGGAACCGTCCCATAGAATACGTTGTAAACTTTGACAGTCTCATGTGTTTAGTGTAAAATTTATTCCCAAAACCGCAAATCTGAACAAAAAAATTTAAATCAAAATATCAAAATCGTGTCAAAATTATATTTTGCACATAATTTTAATGATTCATTGCTTTTCCTTGTTGCTGTGGGAACACATTGAATTGACTGCTCGTCAAATTCAGTTGTCAACGGATCAACGGACGCAAAAAGTAGAAAGTTGAGCAACTCTATCCGTCGTATCCGTCACATGCGTTGCTTATGGGACGAGTTTCATTAGAAAGTGTATATTCTATTGTGCTGTCAGTTGAAATCGTCAACGCTGACGCATTGACGGATTCTATGGGTCAGCCCCTTGAGAATAAATACAAGCCATAAAACACTTCTTTGAATAATTAAGTTTAACATTTTTCGATCAAATCTTAACAGTAAAAAACGACTCAAAAACTCATTTCAGAGACCCATTTTGAAAAGATTTTCTTTCGAGGTTTTGTATTTTCGAGTTTTCTAAATTTTCTTAGAACAAACACATTTAACCAGAAATTCCAAAAGGTGGCTCTGTTTTTTTTTAGCCTAATTTCAAAAAAAGTGATTTTTCTGCTTACGAGGTCCTTTCGTAGAACCATCGATACATAACATCGAAGATATTCTTGTCAAGAAGCGCAAGGAAGACTTGATTCAAACAACAATTGATGATTATATGTTTTGAAGAGTTAGGTAAAGCTAGGATAAATGTTTGAAACTCCAAGGTATATCCGTATAAGAAACTTGTTTCTTATATCCGTTGTAAGGATATAAGAAAACCTCGGTTAAAAGAAACAAATATTGTGCAGATTTTGAGTTTCTTATAAGCGTTATGTACTGTAATTGACGCGCACTCATAGGGCTTTTTCATTACCCTTATTATGTCAAAAAGTCAAAAGTACAGTGCGAGTATTAAGGAAGAGAAAGAGGATGTATAAAAGGAGATGTCGGTGGACATTGGTTTTGAATTCTTTAATGACTAGGGAAACAGAGTGTGGAAGAGAAATCCAAATTCGCGTTGTGCGGCTGAAAAACGATTCTCTATACATGACAGTACGTCCGAAGTTCGGCTCAAGGGTGAACTGATGGGCATTCGTATAGACGCGCGGTTATAACGGTTGAATATCTTAAGGGGAGGAATGCAACTGGCTATTTCACTAGAGTATGTACCGTTGAAGTATCGGTAAAATAGGGTGAGACATGAGACATTACGCTTTATTTAGTTCCTAGTTATAGTGATATTTTAAAAGATTAAAATAAAATAGTTTAAATTGATCAAATTTCTAAATCCAAATACGAAATTATTGTTTTTTTTTTCTTGTGAGAATGATCGCAGATGCCAGCTTTGAAAGCTAGTTTTCATTATTACTAAACACCATGTTATAACTAAAAACAGCAATTACCTAAAATGGTAATTTTTGTTTGAAGATGTTTTAGTGTTGTTTCAAATTATAAAATTTTCAAAATCGAAAAAGAATAAATAAAACAGAAATTTTATTTGATATTTTAAGTGGCTTTTAATTAATTGTATCGGTGCAAAATTTTAATCTAATCGTTCTACCGACTTCTAAATTACTGATTCCCTTTTATTAAAAACAAGCTGACCCTACAGACTTCGTACTGCCTCAAGCGATAATCGATAAGAATAACCCTCTACCACACTACCCAACCCACTACCCCCTTGTGCTACCCAGTACGTCTACCCATATCCGCTACCCCGTTACGACACTACTCTGTTACCCACTACCAATTATTTCTACACGCTTACCGTTACACCATTAGCCAGAAACCCACTACTTATTACCCGCAACCAATTTTTTTTTTGCATTTCAATTTTCCATTTTTCCAATTTTTTTTTTTACTTTTTCTTGCTTACCAGTTCCCCATCACAAATTTTCCAGTTTCCTTTGAAAACCATGAGTTTCCGAGTTCTTTCTAAACCCATTTTTAAACTTCCAGTTTTCTTTGAAAACCAATGAGTTTTCCGAGTTCCATTCGAAAACCCATTTTGAAATTTTCCAGTTTTCCATTTGAAATTTTCCAGTTTTCCATTTGAAAACCAATGCATCCACAATTTCATGCAATTTTCCATTTGAAAACCAATGAGTTTTCCGAGTTTTACATCAAGAACTTTCTATTTTTCCATTCGAAAACCCATTTTGAACCAAAAAATTCCAAGCAAAAAAATCTAATTTCCGACCTTTGTTTGGTTTTTTCCAGTTTTCCCACTCTTCCATGAGGTTTTTCCAATTTTTTTTTTCACAGAAATCATCACTGAATACAACAGTATCAACCATGAAAATTTCACAAATATCTGTTGGGCCATTTCGGAGTCTATAAGAGACATACAAACAAACACACTTCACATACTAAGCTGACCCTGCAGACTGCGTACTGCCCCAAGCGATAAATCGATAACCCTCTACCACACACCCACTAAAGCACTATTCACATGAGCACGACCAACGAACGCACGAATGAATGAAGAAAAGTGATTTCAGATACGTTTGGAGCCGTATTTCCTTACAAATTGTCCAACAAAACGATAAAAGTGAAGTTAATGTTTGATTTGATGATGCATAAATTAAATGTTTAAATCTCAAATGTTAATAAAATTTGAAGAAAAAACAAATTTATTCGTCGCGAAAAGTATTGGTAGTTGATACGAACTGCCAAACTGTATTTCGCGTTCCACATCATCCACACTCCCAACGAACAAATATTCGCGCGCGATATAACCTCAAAAATCATTCTTGCCTTGTGTTTGGTTTGTTCATCTCGCGACGAATTAAAAACTCTCATGTGAAGAAATGTCAAAATCGACGAATTTTCGTTCATTCGTTGTCGTCGTTCGTGCTCATGTGAATAGTTCTTAACACTTAAACGCTACCCGGTTGTGCTACCCAGTACGTCTTCCCATATCCGCTACCCCGTTACGACACTACAGAGTGTGGTATTCAGATTCATATTTTTGATTTAAGGCTAAAAAACATATCTCTGCACTTGACAGTACGACCGAATTTGGGTTCGTAAGCAGTCTTGGAACCGCGAGTTCTACAGTCTAATCTCTAAAAGAGATTTTCCAATCACGAATTCTCTATTTTCCCATTGTTTAAAATCCATTCAAAATTTGACTTGGGGTTTTCTTGCTCTTCAGAAGTTTTCCATTTTACCATTTCAAAACGAATGCATTTCATTTGAAAGAGTGATTTTGAGATTTTTGTTTAGTCAATTTTTGTTTGCATTTCCAATTTTCTATTTTTCCAATTTCTATTTTACTTTTTTTTTTGCTTTCCAGTTCCCCATAAATTTTCCAGTTTCCCTTTGGAAAACAATGAGTTTTCCGAGTTTCATTCGAAAACCTATTTTGAAATTTTAAAGTTTTCCATTTGAAATTTTCCAGTTTTCCATTTGAAAACTAATGCATCTTCAATTACATGCAATTTTCCCCTTGAAAACCAATGAATTTTCCGAGTTCCGTTCGAAAACCCAATTTGAAATTCTCCAGTTTTCCATTTTGAATTTTCCAGTTTTCCGCTTGAAAACCAATGCATCCACAATTTCATGCAATTTTTTCATTTGAATACCCATGAGTAATGAGTATTCCAAGTTTTTCATCAATAACTTTTTATATTTGCATTCGAAAACCCATTTTGAACCAAAAAGTTCCCAGCAAAAAAAATCTAATTTTCGACCTTTGTTTGGTTTTTCCAGTTTTCCCACTCTTCCATGAGGTTTTTCCATTATTTTTTTTTTCCGGAGTCTATAAGAGACATACAAACAAACACACATCCATTTTTATATATAAAGAAGAGATATGTAATATTCTCTCATAAGTAAAATTTGTTCATTCATTTAATGAATTTCGTTTTTACATAAAAAAAGGCGATAAATGTGTGTTTGTCTGTTAAATTTTCATAATTTTGGAAACGAGAATTCAAGGATCACCGTTGAAAACAATACATGGTGCAAATCATTTGGCGAGAGTCAAATCTAATTCTAATTCCCTTCTCAAAACATCAAACAAATCTTCAAATTGAATTCTTCAATTTTGTAAGTTTACCTTCCTACAACATCAGGTCATTCATAAGCTAAATAAATAATTAAACAGAAAGCATTATAATAATTATTTGCCAACCTTTTATTAGTGCCTTTTACATCAGGTAGTAAAACAAAGTGTATTTGGTATTTATTTAAAAATGAATGAATTGGCTACCGCGATTGAGCTGCGGATTTTGAGTACCTTCCTTAACAACATTACTTACATCAATAAAAATCCATAAATTCAAAAATTCATATACATACGTTTTAAGCTGAATTTCAAAATACCATGTATAGGCTTACGAGTTGTATAGGTATCAATCCTATATCCAAGTCCAAGGAGTAGGTATTGTTAAGTACTCAAGCGCACGAAACGCGAAAAGGCATATCTATAAAAATAACGAAATTACACGTTAAAAACGTATTCATTGGATTTTATGGTGCAATTACGAGCCACGGCCATAAAAATACAACCCGAACTTTGCGGTGGTTAATCCGTTTATGGTGCAATCACTTTTTCTTTTTTATTGAGTTTCTTGTTTGCTTTTTGTTAATGTTAATTTTCCATTGATTTTTTTTTTCGTTCGATTGTCATATTGTTATTGTTTTTTTTTTTGTCGTTGTTCTGTGATTCAGAATCCTGGTGGAAAATTGAAGGTAGCCTAATTTAGGATACATCAGTGTCCTCGAAATACTAATGACCAATAAATCTAAGCTGATGAATTGTCAAATGTTAATTCATGGTCGTGTCTGTATTTTGACCTGTCAGGTATTCGCCCGTAATCCATTTATTTGATACCATAAAAAAAGATACGTCACCAGACACATCTGAACAAAAAACAGATTGAACACATTTAATGCCTTCATTTAGAACTTAATTCTAACACTTTTTAAGGATGAATCGGGAGAATCGAATTTGTAAGATATATCCTTGAGGAATGTTCTTAACATATTTGGCACTTTCAACCCTCAAAAGTGTGTTGTCTGTGAATGATTTTTCGGGAAGAACGAATTTTGCGGTTTTGTTTAACTTAATCCCAGAAAAGATATTGAATTGAAATGTACTCGCATTCAATTGTGTTTAGTTTTCTTTCGATTACCTCGACTTAATAGGCTTTAAGGGAGTAAATATTTCTGGAAACAGTCAGCTTATGAGCAGATTAATTAAATCCAGAAGTGTGTTGAAGGTATCGAGTGAAGTGAAATCTTCGAATTATATTTAGGATGAACAAGGATATTTGCTATTTGGAAAAGGGTATCAGCTTAAATGTTTACATTCGACTTAGGTACCATTTTTGTGCGAATGTTTTTTGGAAGTTTAGTGATTCCGTGTCAAGGGCTCAAAAAATCGATGTTTTGGTTCTTTGTACCATTTCCTTCTTGCGAAAATTATAACAACCATCCCAATGGTTGAAAGATATAGAGCCAAATAGTCCCGTTCCGGTACATGCACTAGTTATAACTGGCGCAGTGTCATAAGTCCGTAGGTCATAAGTCCGTAAAGGACTTAGGTGGGTCAAAACTTCATAAATCGATTATGAACTTATAACCCACGTAAGTGAGTCAAAAGTCAACAAAAAAAGAGCCATAAGTTCTTAGAAAACAAATGTTAATAGATATGGCAAAAATAAATAATTTTTTTTTCTTTTATGAACTAGACTAAAAAAAAAAACAAAAATTTATGAACCTATTATGATACGAAATAGAATTAAGACAAAATATTTCGCTTTCTTTGCCACAATTTGCTTGCAAGAAAGGCACAAAATTAAAATTTTTTATTGCTGTTTGAATTGCTCGTTGAATATTAATTTTTTTCTTGTTGATGGTCAAACGAAAAATGTCCACACTTTTCTGTTATCGATCCTTTTAGTTGGTAAAAGTAATCTATTTAACTTTGAATAAATAAAACTTTCTTCTGCACAATGGGATGTCAAAGTTCGGTGGGAGTAGGGCATCCTATAAGCACAAGAATGCAAAGCGAGCGGAAAAAGTTTTGCCCAAAAGAGAATCAATTTGGGATGTGAAAATAAAAAAATTCGCGCGAATTTTTTTATTTTCACACCCCAAATTGATTCTCTTTTGGGCAAAATGTTTACCGCTCGCTTCGCTCGCAATCTAACCAAATCGATCTTGAATCTTTTTTATCATTATATCCTCATCCTCAATCGAAATGAAAAAAAGATGCTCAGAATGAATAATTGAAATGCAGCATCTGCTGTGTGTAATTGTGTAGTGGTTACTTTTTCAAATAGAACGAAACAGTAAAAGCTTAGACAAATTATTTGCTTGACAACTAAAATAAGCTATGATATTAATCAAAAAAATCGGGCGATTTTTCATTATTTTCAGAGTGTTGAGAATTGAATTCGGTATGAATGAGTTTCTGAAAGTTTACGGTCCTTTGATTAAAAACAAAAAATCAGAGTCTTAAAAACTCGATTACTGAATGACTATATATATGAAATTTATTTTAATTTTACGAATAACATTGCTTAGTACTTGAATTCTTATTTAAGTTTGTCTCGGTTAATATGGCAGTTCATTTCACGTTCGGAGAGAATTAGAACCAATAAATCATTAAGGACTTTAATTCCCACCGTACACGGGAACTAACCACACTTTACAAAATTGGACCAAATCCACACTTGGAGGAAACTAGATCCCTCAGTATAGTTAGTTCCCGTGGAGTTATATCCCTCCACTGCTCGGAATAAGCTACAAAAACATAAAAAATTGATTTCACTCGCCGTAAGCTGGGGTCACAATTCCATGAGAAATTTTGACGTACTTTCGACTCATTTTCGTGGGTTATAAGTTCATAATCGATTTATGAAGTTTTGACCCACCTAAGTGGGTCAAAAGTCCTATACGGACTTATGATTTACGGACTTATGACACTGCGCCGTTATAACTTGATGGAAGAATACAATGTTGTTGTGTTTTCGTCTATTTGACAATGTGTCCATCTGGAGAGTTAATAAATGATTTTCATAAGAGGGGACATTCAAAGGATCACTCCATAGAATACCTTTAAGAGCAAAACGAGTAAAATTTTGCTGAGCAGATTCTAACCTCTCAATATGAATGTCGTAATGAGGAGACCAATCCTGGGAAGCGTATTCTAAGTTAGGACGAACATAGGAATTATATAGACCACAGAACCTTTAACCAATGCCTTATAAATCCAAGCATTGAATTCGCTTTATTCACAATGCTGTTAATGTGCTCAGAAAAATCTAACTTAAGAGTAAAAATAATTCCAGGATCTCTCACGGATTAGAGTGTGCTGTGAGATAGCGTGGTCACATATTAAGACGGTGCACGCTTTCCTTGAAAAAGTCATTTTTGACATTAAATTGAATTTAGTTTTAAGCTATTTTTCTCACACCACAATGCAAAATTTATAATGGCATCTTGTAGAAGAATGTGATCATTACTGGAAGAGAAGATGAAAATTTTGCTAGATTAAAAGGTTGAGGTCCTAGATGTCTACCCTGGGGAACTCCCGAATAAGCAAAACATGACTTAGAGATAAAATGCCTGAATTTTACTTAGTGGTTAGGTGCGTTGACTGCTAAGCAGAATGTCGTGGGTTCGAGTATTACTCGTGCCCATAGTTTTTATTTTATCTTTCGCAGGCGCTGCTTCTTGCGAAGAACTGACAAATCTTCCAAGAGTATCATCTGTCATGAGGACAGCTCTTTAATAACTGTCGCGCCACTCTGTCATCCATCATCAAGACCTATTTTCGCGATATAAGGATATCCACATGGTGAAAAATGAAGGGACGCAATATGCATTTAGTTTGAGTTTTATGATGGCGTGAGAGAGTTAATCGAAACCTGCAATGAAATGCCAAATTGTCACATATAACTTGTTGAAACAGCTTAGGGATGCACGAAAGCTTAGATATTGGTCAATAATTGGCGAGGAGGATGTTTACGACCTCCTGCATAGAGCCAACGAAAGCCTGTCCAGAGTACAATCGACGTCAAAATCGTAATCGGAAATTTCAATGCAAAAATCGGGCAGGAAGACATTTTTGGCTGATTAGTTTGAAAGCACAGCCTGCACGAAGTTACAACAGATAACGGCTTCCGACTAATCGACTTTGCTGCAGATCGTAATACGGTGATAAGTAGCACTATTTTTCCAAAACGAAAGATCTACACAGCAACCTGGCAATCTCCAGATGGTGGAACCACCAACCTAATCGACCAAGTACTAATCGTTGCAAGGCACGCATCCAACATCTTAAACGTGCGCACTTTTCGAGGACACAATGTCGACTCTGAGTCTCTGACCACTTTCTGGTAGTGGCTAATTTTTGAAGCATTAAATTCTACGCGGCTTTTTATCCCCATTATAAAATGCTGTTTAAGTCAGAGTTTAATGAGCTTATCATATTTAGCCGTTGCAGGTTGCACACCCAAAGAGAAGGGATGTGAGTCTGGCGACGAATATGAAAAGCTAATGATATGTTGTTAGACAATACTTGCGGGCAGCCACGTAAACATTGAAAAAAATCTGTAACCCATACAACAGCCGGAGAATCGATGAAATATTTGCTGAAATTATTTGTGATTCCCTCACAAATTGGGGGCTACATTTTTTCTTCGAATTATTGTTGGTATTCGTATTTCCAAAAAATTGTTTGATCAGACGTCAGAGAGCATCCTAAAGTAAGTAATTACTCACCATAAAGTAGATGTGGATGAAGATGTAGATTCTAAAACTGCAGTATTTACTGCGTCAGGTCTGAAATTCGATTCATTTTATTTTTGATACAGCTTACCTACTTGCTGTAAATCGGAAGAAAAAATTATATCCAACAATTGAAGCTCTAGTTGAGATGAAATTGTAGAAGCTTCAAAATAGGAATCGTCTTCAGAGGGAACCCAATCAAAAAGAGGAAGATTGAAATCACATAGCAAAAGAATAAAGTTTGTCTTTTGAGTCAACTGTTCATCGTTATCAAAGTCGGATTGCCGATGGTTGACCATTTTAAGTACAATAAAAAGCACAATCTAATATTTTCAAGGTCGGGTGTCAGATCCTTTTACCTATTCTTTGCCAGTAGGTGTCGCACGGTGATTACTACGTCAAACTTCGAACAAATTGTACAAACTTTCATACCTGTTAGATTGTTTTTCGCTAATTTCCTTCAATCATGAAAGAATGTCTCCTCCACTTTGGATCAGGCCACCAACAACACAAACCTTAATTTTTTTGTCTAAAGGAATTTGATCAATTATATCAAAATGACACCCAACAACCTTATTGGCATGTGCTTTCCTTACTCCAATCCAAAACAAATTGGTTCAACAATTTACTGACTTGACTCCGTAGTACTTCAATAAATCACACACAACATTCTTCTCCCAGCAAAAGCGTGTTTGACCAATCACCTTCCTACCGAAATTAAGATGAATGAACTTTGCAGAAATTCAAATAAAGTCTTAGCTCTATTTTCCGAGAATTATCACTCCCGTTCCAGGTATCAAGTCCCCAACAATTTGAAATACAGAAGGTCTTCGGTATCTACACTGCCAAAACAGATACAAATGGGGAGATTAAATTTTGGTTGTTTGTTGTTGTTGTTGAAGGAATTTGTCGGTCATATTCTTATAAGCATCGCTATCGAAAACATAACAGCTATTATTTTTTTCTTTTTAAAAAAGAACACGACTTGTTAAAATATTCCATTGATACATTTCAATAAAACACCCAATGTTACGCATATCGACCTTCCTTCCCATTTAGCCTCGAATTCGAATGCATCACCGCGAGCCGCCGCCGCTGAGTAGTTAAAATAGACTTTTTTAACCACACCGGCATACTGTGTGATTGAACGATGAACAACCGTCCTGGGAGAGGGTTTGTAGAGATAGAACGAGCTGACAATAAAACTATACGACGACGTCGACATTGGAATGCGAGAGAGTCGAATCTAAACAAATTTCCGTTAATAATATGATATCGTTAGTTATGATAATTAAGGTGCATAATCGTTGAGGAACACTACCATTCACCAGGTGGAAAGATTTCCTAACAGGGCTGCATTTTGAATTGTTGACGCCTTACAACAAAACAGGAATGTTCTACAACGTTGTTTGGTAAACATTTTTGGAATCATACACTCTTGCATTACTCCAACAATTTGGCTTACTTATTTTACTTACTTACTTACTTATCCGGTTCACAATCCATCACGATCGGTCCCTCGCAAGCACTCTACAGTCGCCAAAACCAAGCGCTCTGGCATCCGCAGTCACTTGGTCTTTGTACCGTAGCGTAGGTTCGGTCTTCCTTGCCGTCTCGAACCTGGGGGCTGGGATGGGAAGACTTTCTTGGCTGGAGCGTTGTCGTCCATTCAATCGATGTGGCCGAGCCAATGTAGTCGTCTTCTCTTGGCCTTCTGGACTATACATCTACATCTTGGGACAGCTCGTAGAGTTTTCGGTTGAACCTTCTTTTCCATTCGCCATCGTCGCATACGGGACTGAAAATCCGTCGAAGAAATTTTCCTTCGAAAGTGCCCAGTATCAATTCCCCATTTTTACTTATAGTACAACACTCAGCGCAGTAGATTAGGACTGGTGACATCTCGTTTGTAGGATCGATGTTTGTTTCAAGGTAGGTGAACTCCTTAACAACCTCAAAATTGCTGCTACCAACAGTGACCTTTTGTCCTAGGTGGTGGACACATGTTCCTTTGTTTGTTGATAGCATGTACTTCGTTTTGTCCTAATTCACTTCAAGAACAACGAGTTTCGCCTGTTCTTCAATCGCTGTGAAGGTCTCAAGCACAGATCTCTTTGATCGACCGATAATGTCAATGTCATCCGCATAGCCTAGGAGCTGGGTGGATTTGTTGAAGATAGTGTTTGCCGTGCTCACACCTGCCTTGCGCACTATCTGCTCCAGGACTATGTTGAAGAAGTCACACGACAGCGCATCTCCTTGTCTAAACCGGATGAGCTGTTACCCATTTGCACACTGCACTGCATATTGTTTAGCGTCATGCGGCACAGCTAGATCAGTTTGTTCGGGATCCCGAATTCAGGTATCGCCATCATAACCTCTTGGCGGTGTATGCTATCATGAACAGCTTTGAAGTCGATGAAAAGATGGTTGGTTTCTACTCGAAATTCGTTGGTCTTCTCCAGGATCTGCCTCAGTGTGAATATTTGGTTTATCGTTGTTCTGACTGGCCCAAAACTGCACTGCTAAGTGCCGATTATTGTGTTGCAGAATGGTTTAAGACGCTCACACAGACGTTTGATAGGATTTTGTATGCAACATTAAGCAGGGATATGCCTCGGTAGTTTTTGCATGACATAGGATCGCCTTTTTTGGAGATGAGGCATATGGAGCTTATCGACCAGTCAGTGGACATGCATTCTTCCTCCCACACTCTGTTGATGACCTGGTGCATGCAGTTCATCAAAACACCTCCTCCATATTTAAAGAGTTCCGCAGGTATGCCACCCGACCCGTCGGACTTGTCATTTTTCAGCAATTTGTCTAAGGTCTCAAAAATCTAGGGGCCCGCTAATTACATTCTCTATCAATAATTAAAATCCGTCCCAGATTAATTGATATGGAGATTGTACCCTTTACATGCGTGAATAGCAAAAGATGAATTTATAATTTCATTGGGCGCGCATAAAATCATCATATATCTCTGGATGTGTCGGACTGAATTTTCCCATTCATATCCGAAAAGCAAACGGCATAGACGGTAGAGAAGAAGAAACACATTAAATCGTAACAATGTTATTAGCCACTATGGGATTAGGCTACCGGTCATACCAACAAAGCATCATCACCATCACCGAACCAACAACACACAGCCCTCTTGTGTCCCTTATGCTCATCTCGCGCATATTGCATTGGTTTTCTTGATGATGATGGTCAACAAAGAGAGATGGAGTATTAATATTTTCATTCTGAACGCAGAAGCAGCATCATTTCCAAAGCCTAGTAAAGTACCTGGTAGATGTTCGTTTTGTTTTTCTGTTTTCTTGTTTTTTTTTTTTTAGTACCTACGGAAGTTGACCCAGCGGGGTTATTCACTTATTAGCCATTAAGCACCGCTGAGTAGGAGGCTAGAGGAACGATCTCATTCTTTTTCGTTTTCGGAAAATAAGTGATGATGCTGCGATGGGCTTCTGCATTTTTGGGCTGAGAATAATATTTTGGGCGGTTCAGGCTCAATTGGCCATTATGAGCGCGCTGTTGGGTGCAGGTCTCGTTTGATTACAAATTAATGGTTTCGTAAGGTTTTATGATTTTCTGAATGATAAATTGTTCGCAGCGGAATAAAACCTTCTTAGATGATAGTTGCTTGTGCTTGGTGTGTCTGTCGATGGGAACTTTTTTTAGTTCTAAAGAAAGCTAGTTGCCCTTTAGTGGTTGTGAAAGTTTACTGTTTCTGGTACCTGCCTTGAAGTTTTCTGTTTTGCAAGAGGACAGCATTTTTAAGAAACACAGACAAGTCACCTATAACTGAGGAAACAACAAACACTGGCTGGAAACATCAAAATGAAAGAGGCAAGTTAATGCGTAAACACTTTTCGAAATTATTACTTCGTTTTCGTTGATTTAGAAAAGTTCTTTTGATCCTTATGCATCCACGATGTTACCCAAGAGCAATAGGAATGAATTAACGAATGGCAATGAAGCACGAGTGTGAGTGAGATACTACACGCCAAAATCCAAAATAGTCGGTCTACCAAGCGATTTTAACTTAAACTTTTTATTTTGAACTAAAAATATTTTTTGTATATTAAATAAAATATTTATTTCAGTAAAAGTAAGAATAGTAAAAAAATTAACATTTATAAGTACTTCAACATGGTCAAGAGTGGTGTAACAGAAGAAATACTTTCTTACTTACTTAAGGTGGCGCTACAGTCCGTTGTGGACTTGGGCCTCAATCAACAGTCTCCGCCAGCCAGCTCGTCCTTAGCTAGTTGTCTCCAGTTTTGCACTCCAAGTTGATTGAGGTCCTCTTCCACTTGAGTTCGCCACCTGAGTCGCGGTCTTCCTCTCCTCCTACGTCCCTCGGGAATAGTGTCGAAGGCTTTCCGGGCCGGAGCATTGGTGTCCATTCGCTCTAAATGACCGAGCCATCTGAGTCTCTGGACCTTGAGCCTTCCAGCTAGGTCCATGTCGTTGTACAACCCGTAAAGTTCGCTGTTATATCTTCTTCGCCATTCCCTTCAATGCACACGGGGCCAAAGATGACCCAAAGAACTTTCCTCTCGAAACAGCCTAAGGCACTTTCATCCGATTTTGTCAAGGTCCATGCTTCTGCACCATACAGCAGGACTGGGATGATGAGTGTGTTGTACAGTTTTACCTTAGTTGCTCGAGAGAGGACTTTTCCACTCAATTGCTTTTTTAGCCCAAAGAAACAGCGATTAGCAAGAGCTATTCTTCGTCTGATCTCGGCGCTGGTGTTATTTCCCGTGTTTATAGCGGAGCCTAGGTAGACAAACTCTTTACTACCTCGAAGTTGTATGCGTCTATTGTGACGTTGGGTGTCTTTCTTCGAAGACAGCATATACTTCGTTTTTTCTTCATTTACCGCTAAACCCATTTTTGCCGCTTCTGTCTCAATTCTCACAAAGGCGCCAATGACATTACGCTGTGTTCTTCCCATTATATCAATATCATCGGCGTACGCGAGAAGTTGAACAGATTTTTGGAAGATAGTGCCTCTGGTGTTGACGTTGGAGTTCTGCACTATCTTCTCAAGAACGATGTTAAAGAAATCGCATGACAGTGCATCGCCTTGTCTGAATCCTTTTTTGACGTCGAAAGATTCCTGACAGCTCGTTGCCAACCTTGATGGAGCAGCGTGAGTTCTCCATCGTCATTTTGCACAAGCGAACGAGCTTGGCTGGGACGCCAAAACTAGACATAGCTTTGTACAGTTCGTCTCTGTAGATGCTGTCATACGCGGCCTTAAAATCGATGAAAAGGTGGTGGGTATCGATTTGGAGTTCATAGGTCTTTTCCAGATCTGCCGCAACGTGAAAATTTGGTCGATGGTTGACTTTCCTGGCCTGAAGCCACATTGATAAATACCAATCAGATTGTTGACGGAAGGCTTCAGGCGTTCACATATTACGGCAGAGAGGACTTTGTAGTAGACTTACTCCTCTGTAGTTGGCGCAGTTTAGAGTATATCCCCGTTTTTCAGGATCGGGCAAACAATGTTGAGGTTCCATTAAACGGGCATGCATTCCTTAGACCATATCTTACAGATGATTTGGTGCATGCTCCTATCTAGCTCGTCGCCTACTGCTTTGAACAACTCAGCAGCTAGTCCATCTCCTCCAGCGGCTTTGTTGGATTTCAGTCCACAACGAAGGAGTGTTCCCACCAAGACACTCCCACCGAGGGACGGCAGCGAATGATTTTCTTCTTTGGAATCAACGGTGGCGTCTCCAGTTCCAGTTAGGCCGAACACCTTCACGGACTACTTCGACTTTTTTGAAGCCCAGGCCGTAAAAGGAGCGGTTTTTTCCAGCTCTTGCACTTGGAGTCACATCAAGAGCTTGGTACTCCAGGTTGGGGGTTGTGCGTCGGGGTGACTTCCCGACCACGTAGAAAAGAATCGCGTTGCGATTCAACAACAGGCCTCGGAAACGGACGGATACACTGATGACGACCCAAGCAAACAGAAAAACTACAAAACTTAATATACTTTTTGGTTAGCAAAATGGTTGGTCTATAAGATTTAAGAGGTTGTTACCACTGTGTAACGTCACCTTTTCGCTTGATCACTGCATGAATACGCCGACGCGTATTTTTCTGAAGGGAATGAGTCCTGGATATCTGCAAGTTTAGTTTTAAGGTCTTGAAGATTTCTTGCCGGATATTTTCTTAAATTTTGTTTCATTTTGTGCCAAATCGTTTCAGTAGGCGAAAGGTCTGGGCTGCTGGAAGGCCACTCCAAAAAAGGATTGGCTTCAGCAAATAACCAAGACATCGTTGACCTAGCAAGAAGCACCATCCTGCTGAATGATGTAACTTCCTTCAGGGAATTGAAGCTGGGGTATGGATGGAAGAAGTGATGTCAATAGTGCATTTGTGCGAGCACGAGTATACAGACTGAGGCTAATAAACAGGCTTACCAACATCGATGTCTCGGACAAACCATCGCTCTGCACATATAGGTAGTTAAGAACTTTTTCCACCTTGGCTCCGCTATCAACACGGACAATGGCATCAGCAAGGAGATCAGAAGGAGAATAACTCTTGCTACTTGCTAATCGCTGTTTTTGTGGGCTAAGAAATCAATTGAGAATATAGTTAAGACCTCTCCCGAACAACTATAAGGTAGACCCTTATCGTTCTGGATGAAAGAGAGTCTTAAACTGTTTCGAGAGAAAAGTTCTACGAAAGATCTTGTCTGATGCATTGACGGTGTTTGCAAGAGTAGTGTCAAATACGAACTGTAGATTGGAAGATTCCATACTGTACAACCCGTATACGGGTAGCATGGAATCTTCCAATCTCAGAGGGACGACGCGACGCAGGCTAAGGTGGCGCGCGGAAGTTGAAGATGATCTCAGCCAACTCGGCTATGACGTGCGAAACTGGAGACAGCTATCTGGCTGGAGAGGTTTGTTGTTTTAGACTCAAGCCCACGCCGGGGTCGTGATGTAGGGCCACGGGCCGGAACGTTTCAT
Source organism: Sphaerophoria rueppellii (assembly GCA_920937365.1). Classification (NCBI taxonomy): domain Eukaryota; kingdom Metazoa; phylum Arthropoda; class Insecta; order Diptera; family Syrphidae; genus Sphaerophoria; species Sphaerophoria rueppellii. The sequence continues at coordinate 6,715,889 of CAKKXW010000001.1, forward strand.
TTCATTTCATTTTTAGTAGACAGCGCGACACAATTGTGGTTTAGGTGCGTTGGCGGGCACATAGATTTTATTACATCTTTCACAGGCACTGCCTCTCGTGAAGAACTGACAAAACTTTCAAAAGTATCAATCCGTCATGAAAAAAGTGCTTCTCAACTTTGCCGTTCGGAATCGGCGTCAAATTGTGGGTCCCCTCAATTCTTCACCAAACCCAGAGAATTGTTAGACAAGATGGAAAATCTAAATAAACTTATCAAAGTCCAGCGGTCAGCAGGTATGTGCATCGAAGGAGCACTTCGCTCAACACCAACAGCAGCCTTGGATGCTTTTAAACCTAACACTTCTTGACATCTTCTCCAAATTGGTGGCAGCTAACTCATGCGTAAGGCTCAAAGCCACCTCTCAATGGATCAGTAACAACAACTTCAGATCTATCCCGGATCGCTAAGACTTCCAAGTTTCAATCCCTTCAAGATCTTCTTGGGAAGAAGAGAGACCCCTGGAAGACAATACGGTACACTTCTATACATACGGTTCAAAGTTCGATTACGGCGTTACATTTGGTATCTATTCGAAACAACTGAATCTCAGTCTATCATATAGACTGTCCAATCAATGTAGTGTGTTCCAGGCAGAAGTAATAGCGATTAAAGAGGCACTATCCTGGCTCAAAGAAAACGTAATATCTTGCTCTCAAATCTCTCACGTCTGTCTCCACAAACTCTCAAATAGTCCACGATTGTCGATCATCTCTGAATGCGATGACGGAACAGTTTAATATTCACCTCATTTGGGTGCCGGGCCACAGAGACATCCCGGGACATTGCAAAGCCGATGAGATCGCCAAAAACGGAACACTTCTACCTACTGTTAGACAAAGACATTACATAGGAACACATGCAATTATCTTCTCAAACAATATGTTCAACAAATGCTAGATGGTCACTGGTTACCACCTGCCTAGCAATCAAACAAATATGACCAAGTATAGACCTGAAACGGTCAAAGAGCTTGATTTCCCTGAGCAGACAAAATATAAGCTCTACAATAGGAGTCATAACAGGACACTGCCTCATAGGTAGGCATGCTTTGAGGCTAGGGGTTTACGCAAACGACTTCTGTAGAAGCTGCATGGACGTGGGGGAAAAGGAAACAGTCCAACACCTTCTGTGAACATGTCCGGCGTTCTCCAATAGATGGCATAACTATCTCGGTAATCCTTTCTTCGATAATACCAATGAACTGGCAACGATCGAAACAAAATGTCTCTCGAACTTCATTAAAAGTACAAAATGGTTTGTTTAAGTTCATTACTCCCCCATGAGTAACTTCTTTAGTGGTATCACAATGGACCCTTGAAGTGAGTCAGTAACATCTAGACAGCCACTCCAACCTAACCTAACCTAAGCCTTGGCTCTTCAAGAGCTGTCGCGCCACTCTTTTAATGTTTTATTCCTTTTTATGAAGAAGAATTTAAATTTGCTTTCATTCAGAAAAGCTTGTAGGAAGAGAACCACTTTTCGGCGCAGAGTTTATTGGCCACATTTGACACAAGTTTGTGATTTTTTGTTTTTTTGTCATCATTGGCGCTCATTTATAATCAGTCAAAAATGTTAAACACACAAAACTTAGTAATTATATTTCATGTTCGTTTCTTTCTTGATTGAATATTGTTGAATAAATAATTAAAGTAATTGTGAGAACGAGTTGATTTGAATACCACATCAGCATTTTACGACTCATCTTCATTTATTGTCTGCGAAGCCTTGAGTCTTGTACAGAACCTTTTTTTTTTTGTCTTCATTGTCGTTAAATCAAAAATATGAATACAATTAAAGACAATTTTGTTCAAAACTGAAATAAAGTTAAATGGCACATCCGGCCAGGAGTTGACATTCAAGTCTCAAAGTTGCTTCTTGATTTTCACCAACGATTTCTTTTTTGGGTCCGAAATTCATTCAGAATTTAGTCGTCATTCGAAAATTGGAGACCAAAAGTGAAATCTTCATAGCACGAGATTGGAATTGGCACTTGCAACCGCACTTTCGATTGTTGCTTTCAGACTCCTTGGATAAGATCTCATTTGGAGAATCGGGCTGCCCTGCGGGCGGGAGGTTTATTCCACCACCGTCCTCGACATCGTCTTCGATTTACATTCACGACGCGACAATCAATGTCTTGAGGAGGACCAACAAAGTAGTTTTTCGATTTTTTTTTCTTTTTTACTTAAATTATTCGTCAAGATGACCAAATGTCCGAATAAAACTTCATACCAACTGACAACTAGGAAATCAAGCATGACGATGCATCGCCTGCCGGCCTGGCCGGTCGGTCGGTCGCCTGATTGACGTATGGTATAGACACTCCGAATCCCGGGAGGACTGGAATTCGAATACCCCCGAGCACAACCAGTCAGTTCGCCATAACATTCAAACAAGCAGCGAGCTGCAGAGCCAGTCACTGTTTGTTGGCATAAAAAATTAGTTTCATCAAGCCAGGATTAGTGTCAGAGAAGTGTTAAATGGACTGGAGGTAGTTTGATGTGTGACAGCTACGGTCGTATTTCTATATTACCGCAGCACGTCCGTCCGTCCGTCGCGTCGCGTCGCGCCTGCGCAAGATACCTCTATACCTACCATTTTTTGAATTTAGCACGGTATACAGACGGACAAATGGACGAACAGACTGACAGAACCAAGAAGAAATAAAACCTTAATAGAGAGAAGCTACCTTTGGCTGAGCATTCGATTTGACTTCTTTTGGCTCTGCTGGAATTGATGGAAGGTCAACACAATGAGTTGAGTGCCAGGCTGATTGATATTTTTGTTCGCTTCATAGGTGTGCGCTGTTGTTATGGCACTGTCAAACAGTAGGCGTGTAGGCGTTGCCCGCGCATACGAATGTTTGTTTAATTAGCAATTTTACGGATTTATACGTCACACAATTATTATTGAGATATGAAGGGTAAAAAATGTGTGCTGCGCCATGGAGTGGGAGTGGAAGCAGATTTAAAATCATTTATATTTCGCGCCAGCCACCATCAAATCAAACCGCAACCGGGTTGTGTTGCTAATTTTGACAAGTTCGACGTTTTTGGATGAATGTATGCAAAGCTTAAGAAACGTCAAATCCAGCTCACAAACTCGACTTTGGACAAATTTAATTATGTACGAATTTTTATGTTTCTAATTTCTAATTTTTGTCTGTCTGTTCTTTTTTTTGCTGCTTGAGCATTTTTATTAGTTTGTTGAAAAGTAAAAATATTCGACCTTGGTGTTGAGGAATTCACTTCGTTTGGTTTCGAGGTTGCCAACTGTGATTGTTTTTAGTGATGACATGAAAGTAGTTTTCTATTAAAAAGAATTAGTACCAACCATGTAGTCAAAACGGCTTATTTTCCAATTTTGTTGGTTACGTTTTTTTAGTTTTTCTATGTCTGTCCTTTTAAAGAACAGGAGCTAACATCGACTGGGACCACTACCTCGTCGTAGCCAAGGTAGTGTGCTACGAACATCCCAACAACGGCCAAAACAAGGAAATGCTGCAAGAAAATTCGACGTCGGACGCCTACAATCGCAAGAGATCGCCAGATCCTTCACTGATCGAGTGTCAAGTAACCTCTTAAGGCCTCCTATGCCGCCAACATCAAGTATCGAAGACCAGTGGCAACATTGCCAGAAAGCAGTTAGAGATGCCGCAATTTATGTGCCGGGTTTCACACAGCCAGCAAAACGAAACCTCTGGTTTGACGAAGAATGCAGGCAGGGCCATGCAGCCAAGCAGGAGGCTTACAAAGCGGCGCTGAATTGAAGGACAAGGGCTGCTCGTGAGCCCTACAAGCGAAAGACGAGAGATTTTTTATTGAAAGGTTAAACAGCTTGCTCTAAGTCATCGAGCAAGAACCGATGCCTGCAAAGATAAACAAGAGAACATCATAGTGGAATCGCAGCCAATACTGGGGATTTGGAAAGACCACTTCTGTAGATTGTATAACGGCGACAACGAACAAACACCGCCGTCAGACAGGAGCCTTTCATCGGACACGATGATAGCCAACAATTCCGTGAACCCGACCTAGAAGAAGTGGAAACCGCAATATCACGGCTGAAATCCAACAAAGCCGCTGGAGCAGATGGACTAGCTGCTGAGTTGTTCAAAGCAGCAGGCGACGAGCTAGATAGGAGCATGCACCAAATCATCTGTAAGATATGGTCAGAGGAATGCATGCCCGATGAATGCATCTCGTAGTCAAAATAGGATTCAGACAAGGCGATGCACTGTCGTGCGGTTTCTTTAACATCGTTCTTGAGGAGATTGTGCAGAACTCCACCGTCAACACCAGAGGCACAATTTAAGTTTAGTTTAGTTACAGCTTTGTGTCAATGGCGCTTTTGTGAGAATTGAGACAGAAGCGGCAAAAATGGGCTTAGCTGTAAATGAGCTGTTTCAAGGAAGCACACCCAACACCAACGGCTCCAACAGAACGTCACAAAAGACGCATGCAACTTTGAGGTAATAGAGGAGTTTGTCTACCTAGGCAAAACGGGCAATAACTCCAGCGTTGAGATCAGACGATGAATAACTCTTGGTAATTGCTGTTTCTTTGGGCTAAAAAAGCTATTGAGTAGAAAACCCCGCTCTCGAGCAACTAGGGTAAAATTGTACACCACCCTCACCTCATCATCCGAGTCCTGCTGCATTATGCAGAAGCATGGACTTTGACAAAATCGGATGAAAGTTCTTTAGGCTTTTTCGAGAGGAAAGTTCTTGGGGTCATCTTTGGCCCCGTGGAATGACGAAGAATATATACATATCAGCGAATTTTACGGGTTGTAAAACGACATGGACCTGGCCCGAGACACAGAAGGCTCGGTCATTTAGAGCGGATGGACACCAAAGCTCCGGCCCGGAAAGCCTTCTACACTATTCCCGAGCGACGTACGAGGAGAGGAAGACCACGACTCAGGTGGCGCACTCAAGTGGTAAAGGACCTCACTCAACTTGGAGTGGAAAACTTGAGACAGCTAGCTAGGAACCAAGCTGCCTGTCCGAGACTGTTGATTGAGGCCCAATTCCACAACGGACTGTAGCGCCACCTTAAGTAAGTAAGTATATTTTCAGGAACAGCTAAACCGATTTCGATACAAACTTATTTTGCTGTCAATCAAGCGATTTCAGTTCGTACAAAACATTTTACTTAGATATTTGTTTCCTGTTAAAAAAAAAAAAAAACACTCAAATACTTTGTTTGCATTCGTAAATTTGCACCACATCGCACCGGCACGCTTGGCAACCATGAGCCAAACGAAGCAAATCCCAGCAACCATGTAAATCATAATTTTATTACTTTTCGACCAGGCAAATTTGGAATTTCCGATTCATATTCGGCTGAATCCTAATTGGATTTTAGTATTTTTTTGTTGTCTATTCAAACTATTAAACCGCCAAACCGAACCCGTTCAGATCAAGAAGCCCGAAATTTGACTTTTTATTAGGTTGCACATACCTGATTAGCTTCCAGCTGCCGTTGCTGCTTCTGCTGTTGTGATGATAATTTTTGATATTTTATCACTCGTTGTGTTTTGATTGTTCGCGAAGACACAATTTAGACTTGTTTTAAGCACTCTGCAAATAAATTTACTAAAAATTTATTTTCACAATTTCACAAGAGAACAATAAATATCGACGCCAGCAGTGGCACGGCCGGCGGCGGCAACAAATTTGTGATGTAAGAACTGAAAAGTTATCTTCAACAACTTTATCAATGGAATTGAATGGAAATAGTAAATTATCAAGCTTTATCAACAACAGGCTACTGAGCGGGCTATAAGGTGTCATAAAATTTACAGTTTAGTTTTGAGTTATCACAATCATAACATTACACCTTGTTTTGCTTTTATAATTTATATGCGTTGTTGTCGAATGTCATCTACTGTCGCGTCGTCGTTGTACAAGACGATAGACGAGTCAACGGAAGGGTATTTAAGACTAAGGGATTTCTTGTTCAACAATTCCAAAAGTCGGAAAAAAAAACAAACAGCAAAATTTCACCAACACCAACAATGGCGAAAAAAAAGTTCTGTTTACTTATGATTTGTCAAATAGTAACCCAGTTTTTTTGTTCTTTGGCTTTCATAAAGTTCTCACTTTCAAGTTTATTTACCTACTTAGAACTTAATCTTGAGGTAAACAGTGGTAATCATTTTAAAACTTGAGCAATTCTATATAAGTATTAAAATAAGTAGGTAAATAATATAGAAAGAAAAGGAACGTACACTTATAGATTGTATTGTTCAGTGTGAGATAAGAACATAATCTCCGAAACCTTAACATTGATATCTACAGAATTGCAAAGTGCCTGTTGACTGTCAAAAATCAGATTTTAGATATTTCGAGGTGTAAGCAAATGAATTCGATTGACTTTGACGTTTTGCAAAAATATCGCTTTCCTTCCGGAACTGAGATCAACTCAAATTTGTTTTCAGGCAAACAATTATTTTCTCCAAGTAATAAATTAACCTTGTGTATTGAATCAAATTCCTAAAATTCGGAAGCAATACCATCGATTTTTTTTATAATTTGCAGCCACTGAAGGGTTTTTTCCCTTTTTATCCCAGAGACACAGTGAGTGCATTAGGAAGAAAGGAAGGGATTGGAAAAGAGGTGTCCGTGTACATTGATCTTGAATTCTTGAACATTGTAATGACAGGGAAAGACAGAGTGTGGCAGGGGGTTCCACATTCGCGTAGTACGGCTACAAAATGAGCGTAAGACCGAAGTTGGGCCCGAGGGTAAACTGATGGGCATTCCTAGAAGCGCGGATATTACGGGCGAATTGTTTGAGGGGAGAAATGCAACTGGTTATTTCTCTAGTGAAATTACCGCGAAGGTAGCTATAGAACAAGGAGAGACACGCTACGTTACGGCGGTGGTCTAAAGGAGTGAATAATGCGTCAGTGATCTCTCTACCACCAATCATTCTTAGAGCTCTTTTTTGTATTCCATCCAAGAGGAGCACCAGCCCAAAGGTGGGAATTGTACTCAAGCTTTGGACGGATATAAGTCTTGTAGATAATAGCCAGATCAGATGGGTAGACAAATTTTTTGCACCGTCCTAAGAATCCCAAACATCTTGCGGCATTGTTGGCGACATCGCATATGTTCTCGAAGCTCGTTCCACAAGAGCTAGTCAGTGATGCACATACCGAGAATCTCGAGAAGTTCGGTCTCATTGATACAAGTGCCACTCATGGACAGTGGCAAAAGGGGGTATATCTCGCTTCAACGATACAAGACAGCATTGAATTTTCTACGCGGTTTTTTAAATCCCCATTGTTCAATGCTGTTTAAGTCAGAGTTTAATGAGCTTATCATATTTAGCCGTTGCAGTTTCACATCCGAAGAGCTGGGATCTTTGAGTCTGTGAACGAACATGAAAAGCTGAGGGTACTTTCGTCAGCGAAACAGGGAATTGGATTATAGGTAACAGACAAGAGATCATTAGTAAAAATGAGAAAAGAAAAAAAAAAGAAAGAGGGTCGGAGACAAAACGGAGCCCTGGGGCACACCAGCATTCATATTGTGGGTTTCGGACTTGAATCCGTTCAATACAACTTGTATTGAACGGTTCGAAAGAAAGTTTCTAATCCAACGAAGAAGTGATTCATCGATACCGAAGGCACGCATTTTCGATATAAAAGAGCAAGATGCCAGACTTTATCAAATGCCTTTGAAATATCAAGTGCAACAATATTATTTTCTCTAAAACGATGTAAAAGTACCGGCGATTTTCCGCTTTTCCTCAGTTGGGTTGGCTCGAAAATACCGGAACTTAACTTCTTTTTCAGCTTTACAGCTTGAATCAAACCATGACTTTTCCTTATGTTTGATGCTTTTAACCCTATTCGGGCTAAAAGTGTTCATTCCGAAAATAATCATATAAGTAATCTGGAGTCTACGTCACTATCGAGGAAGCATAGTGACCAGTTAAAGATCCGGAGAGAGTTGTTGAGACCGTCCCAGCCGGCTTTCGTCTTAAACCGTTCTGCAACACAATAATCGGCACGTACCAGTGTGGCTTTAGGCCAGGCAGAACAACGGTAGACCAAATATTCACACTGGGGCAGGTCCTGGAAAAGACCAACGAATTTAAAGTCGAAACCCACCATCTTTTCATCGACTTCGAAGCTGCTTATGATAGCATCCACCGCCAAGAGATTATGATGGCGATGTCAGCATTCGGGATCCCGAACAAACCGATCCAGGTGTGCCGCATGACGCTAAACATCACGCAGTGCAGTGTGCAAATGGGTAACAGCTCATCCGAGTTGTTTCAAAATTCGCAAGGTTTAGACAAGATGATGCACTGTCATCTGACTTCTTCAACAATGTCCTGGAGCAGAAGTGTGCAAGGCAGGTGTGAGCACGGAAAACACCATCTTCAGCAAATCCACCCAGCTCCTAGGCTATGCGGACGGCATAGACATCATCGGTCAATCCAAGAGAGCTGTGATTGAGGCCTTCACAGCGATTGAAGAACAGGCGAAACTCGTTGGCCTTGAAGTGAATGAGGACAAAACGAAGTACATGCTATCAACAAACAAAGCAACATCTGTCCACCGCCTAGGACAAAACATCACTGTTGGTAGCAGCAATTTCGGGGTATAGTTAAGGAGTTCACCTACCTTGGAAAAAATATCAATCACACAAACGACACCTAAGTGGAGATCCGAAGAAGAATTAACCTAGCGAACCGCTGCTGCTTTGGTTGGCCAAACAACTGGGTTCAAAACTCCTCACTCGAAAGACAAAGAGTCTGCTATACAAAACTTTGATTTTACCAGTCGTACTCTACAGCGCCGAATGCTGGACGATATATGTAAATAAGGGGAATTGATACTGGGTACTTTCGAAAGAAAAATTCTTAAACGGTTTTTCGGTTTCGTATGCGACGATGGCGAAGAAGAAGTTTCAACCGAGAACTGTATGAGCTGTACCAAGATGTGGATGTAGTCCAGAAGGCCAAGAAAAGACGACTACATTTTCTCGGCCATATCGAGCGAATGGACGACAACGCTCCAGCCAAGAGAGTCTCCTCATCACAACCCCAGGTTCGAGACGACAAGGAGCGCTTGGTTTCGACGACTGGAGATTGCATGCGAGGGACCGTTCACGATGGAAGGCTGCAGTATCTCAGGCAGATATCGATATTTATCGAATATATCGATTATTTTGCTTTAAAAATGTGAAACTTAACAAAAATTAACAACACAAAAATAATTTTAACTTGCTCTTTTTATTTGACAAAAATAACATTGAGATAAATCATATATATGAATGAGAAATTAGCTTTTCTACTTTAGGTAGAATGTGTTCATCTTTTTTTGCCGAAAATCCAAACAAAGAACAAAAAAATAACCAGAGTACCCATCTCTGCGGTACGTGTTTTCATCGAAATATCAACAAATGAAAAAGTCAGACTTCCAGCACTCCTTTCATCTCGACACAAAAGCATTTCATTTTATTTTTTTCACACACCGAAATGATTTTTGGACATTGATTGAAAAGGGTTTCTTCCTTTTTCTATAAATATTTCAAACACAACAAAATAATAAGAAAAAAACGAAACGATGGTTGATTAAGTTAAATTAAAAGAAACGAATCCCTGTCCCATCACATCAAGTCGGGCTTAAAAGACTTCGATGTCAAAGTAGGTGAGCGAGGTTGTTTTTTTTTTTTTATTTCTCCAAATTTGTTTTCCATTCGAATTCAAGTAGCCAAACCATTTTGTCAACAAAAAAGGTTGATCCTTCAAAGATAACGTCTATCTTATGATTTCGATGCAATTTTAAGAGCTCGATAAGGAATTTGGAAGGAGGTCAAATTTGTCTTTGTTCGAGGTGTCAAGACTAATGGACGCGAATCCATCAATTTTTTTCAAAAGCAAAAAAAGCACAATCGAAAGAAATATTGTTTCGGACGGATTTGAACGTTTTTGATTTACATCAATTAATTTGAAGCTTCCTCGTAAGTGACCAGCATCATTCAGACCATGGAGACGGGCCATCATATCATCACAAAACAGAGCCCCAAACAGAAAACCACCTGCCGAGCTTCGACGGTAGTTCATAAACCTAATTTGTATTTTATTTTTTGTTTATTTTATTATTGGAGCCTCTTTCTCCCGGGGTTTTGCCTGCGAGCCCTCTGCGATGTCATAAATCTCATTGAAAGTTCCATTAGTAATTTTTACATTAAAGTGGCAGCCCGTCCCTGCTACTTAAACACGTTATATACCAACAGCAACTCATTTCATTATAAATTAGTGTAATCAATTAATGCCGCAAATAATTAGCTCCACTTGGCTTCCGCACGCATGGTGTATTAACATGATGTACGGTTGAGTGTGGGTTGGTGCAGTGGCGGGCGGGTTGGTGTTTTCGCTGTGACAGTGCTGTCGACTTGAGAACTGAAATTACATCAACACGAATTATTTTTTTTTAACTTGTTGATTCAGATTCTCCGAAGAAATTTGAAGATAGGATCCGATTGGGATACATTTGGTCTTCGATGGATTGATCATGGACCAAAGATAGATCTTCATTTATTTTGACAATGGCGTCTTCTATGACTCCTATTTTAAAACTGTAATAAAGCTGAACGTCGTCCGCGTATACATGATGTTGACATTTTTTAAGGCCCATATGCTCAATCGGAACTTTAATTTATGTTATACTTAAAGTTCTCCTGTTGTATGGGGATTTTATGTAGAACTTAAGAATTCCGGAACGTCCCATAAAAAAAATGAAAACTTTATGTAGAACTTATATTTATGACTCGAATGAACAAACGGCTCTAAGTATATTAGGGAGATCATTTATAAGAAAGAGAGAAGAGCAAAGGACCAAGTATCGAATCCTGTGGCACTCCTCTTTTTAAGTCAAGAAACTTAGAAAATGTATTCTTATGGAAAACAGTCTGCACTCTATTACTGATAGATAAGAAAAAATAAGCTCGGTCGCGTTTGTAGAAAAGTTGAATTGGGAACTTAGTTTGTTACATAAGATTGTGGGTTCCACGGAGTCAAATGCTTTTGATAAGTCCAAAAAATTCAAAAGTGTGATTTAAGATTCCGCAGCAGCTGCACGAACATCTTCAGTAACTTTTATAAGGTCACTAGTGCAGCTTGGATTTTTCCTAAAACCAGATTGGAAAGGGTTAAGTAAGTGTAAACGGTCAAGATAACATTTCATTTGGTCATTGGCAATAACTTCGAGAGATAGGCTAGAATAGCAATTGGTCTATATTCAACATTTTTACCAGAATTTTTTGGTACTGGAATTATTTTGACGCGTTTCCATTCCATCGGGTATTCATTACTTTTGATAATTAAGTTAAATATAAATGTAATAGTTGGAAGTATTTTTGGTAAAAGAATCTTTAAGAAATCAGGATGAATATCATCTAGACCGACACATTTTGATTTGACGGAAAATATTGCGTTCCCAACAGTAAATAAATCAACTTCGGAAAAACTAAATGCACTAGCATCTAGATTGTCCATAAAAGTATCACGACCTGTGCCCTGATGTTGTTAATTGGATTTATAAATTTTTTATTCATTTGGAATAGGGAAGCAGAAAGCCGCTAGCCTTGATATTGACTTTAATGAATTGAACAACTTATTTGTCTCTTCCGTTCCGCAACCTTCTTTATCTATGAGTCTACTTCAAAATAATATTTTTTCTTCCAATCTTCTAAATGGGTTCAAATTTGCTAATGTGTCTGCCGAAGAAGTTGTGGAGAATCTTATTTCTATCAAGAGCATTTGGGATTTGATGGCTTATATCCTACTTTCGTTAAAACAGTTATGCCTGTTATCCTCCCATACGTAACATAACTCAGTGTTGACTAAAAGTGAGTTTCGATCGAAATGGAAATTTTCCAAAATTATCCCTGTTCCTAAGAATAGAATTTTGGCTGAATTTCATCCAAGTTGATGGAGAGATTGATTCATAGGCAATTTAATCAGCACTTTGACAATAACCACCTTCTATCCCCTAAGCAGTCTGGTTTTCGGTCTCATCACTGTTGTACCACTGCACTCCTAGATGTGGTTGAGCGGATAAGGAAAGTCATGGACGATGATAAGGCCACATTCTTGATTCTTCTTCGGGTTTGCTCCGGAAGCAACTAAATTGGTCATTCTTACTTAACAGGAAGGAGTCAGGCAGTTGTTTCTGGGAATAAGGTTTCCGACTTTATCTCAGTATCACGTGGCGTCCCCCAAGGTACTATCAGGACCCTAACGATCTCAAAAAAATTTACGCCAATTGAAACTAGAAAAATGTTAGCTAAAACCCTTGTTGTTCCAATCCTGACGTACGGATGAGAAATCTTCTTCAACTTGGATTCTGTGTGTTTAAGAAAGATGACAGTTATGTTCAACAACGTCGTTACGGCCATATCTCTAACTACTCTTTTTGTACGGTATAAGTTTCATCATCTTTTTAAACCAAAAGACTCTTACTATGTTATTTAAAATCATCCAGACTAACCAACCAGCCACCTGACTTGTTCAATCATATCCAGTTTTTATCATCTAACAGAACTCAACTTATTTCAATTCCTAGATTTACCCGTCTCATATCTAAAGGACAGTTCTTCATTAGTGGGATTCGTCTCTGGAATACCCTACCCCGTGAATTGAGAAGTAAAGAGGAACTTAAATTATTCAAAAAGAACCTTTTCGAATATCGATCCACCTCGTAGATTGAATAAAAAATGAAATGAAATGAAAAAGTTGGTGCAGAGATTTGACTATAAACTTCAGGTGATTAGGGTAACTGAAAAGAAAAACATAAAGAAGTCACAACAGTTAGTAATAAAAATACCGTATGGTTTTAAAACGGTAAATATTGTTACTTTTTCTCCAATCATTTGCAATCAATTTTAACACCCAACCATTGAAAGTTTTTCAAAAAAGGATCGTTTGAAGATACAGAAAGTACTAACGACAGCACTGCTCCGATACCAAGAAACCAGAATAATAATTCTTCTCTCCTAACGACTATGACAGCCATCATCCATGTTTTCATGTTCATGACTTAGTTATGAGTTTACTTGGTGGTATTCTAATTTTTTTATTACGTTTCTGGTTGATCATCATCATCATCGCCGCGCGCGCCGGCCGCCCCAGTCCGTGTGTCGTTTTGTAGTCGTTTGCGTTTCCCAGTTACTACCGCCGCCGCCGCGTCGTCATTATTATCATCACGTACAAAATGATTCAAATCATATAAATAAACGGCCACTGGTTTGTATTTGCAACTGAAACGCGCATATCCATTTTTATAGTTGCTGTATGACCAGGACGGCCATTAACTTGCACTGGGATGGCAATAAAATGTTTATTAACTCCGCATCCTCATATTTACCTACCTCTGAATGAAAAAAAAAACAAAACAACTGAAAACAAATGGCACCCAAACGCAATATTGGATGTCCCCAAGTTTCTCCCTCGCGTCTGTGTGTATTTAATTTGCATATCAGTTATTAACATTTAAATGCGAAATTAGTCCCACGCCATAACTGGTGGCGGCTGGTGGCACGAGGTGCGGTGGTGACAACAAAATACACCCATAGGGGGATGGATATTTTTGCCACCACGTCGAACTGCTGCAAAAATATGAGATGGTTCCATAAGGGTGAGAGGGGCCAAAATACTAGTCATCAATTAATATAAAAGATCACAGGCAAAATGCCGAAAAAATTATAAGGTAGCCGAAGACGCAGACGGTGCAAAGGTAATATCCGAAGAATGTCCATAAATTTGCATCTTCAAAGCTTTTTTTTTAATCGAAAAAGACCGAATATGACAAAATAAGATACGTCTCGCACACAAGAGCGCGATACAGTCAAACGAAAATCAACACCGTGTGTCGCAGTCACAGGCAGTCGGCTGGCATCAAGACTTGCTGCCGCGCGCTTTACTGCTGTGCCATTTCGCGTCACCCCAGCAAGGCATAAAATTATGATAAAGGACTCCTTGTTCGTTCCACTCTCGAAGGTGTGCTCCTGGTCCAGGAGTTGGAAACTCCAACACATCATTCCGATTCCAATAAAACGAGAATAACAAAATTAAATTGTGAACATAAAATATGGCTATTGTGAACATGGACAGACGTAAAACAAAAATAATAAGACGATGCGCAGGAGCGTAAGGGGTGCGGTTTCTGAAATTTTCGGATCATTGCTGCGCTTGCATTGATCACACTTTGATCGGTGCAGTCGCAGTGGCGACTTGGGCTTTTTGCCTTTTAAGAACGAGGAGAAGCTCGCCAGTTTTCGACTTGAAAGCAGTTTAATAATAAGCAAATAAGTCACAAAAGATCACAAACAGGACCATGGATGGCGAGTCACTGGGCGATTGGAATTGAAGAGGACAAAGCGGGGGAGCAATAAATTATGAGGGCCGGAATGTGTCTCGAATGCGCTTCTGTGCACCGCTTTGTCGACGTCGCTGTTGTAGGTATATTCGTTTCCGTATGCAGTTTATACCCCACAAAGGGGTCCCCTAAATCCCATCCCGGCTTTCGGTATTTCATCGGTCCGTAATCATGACAGAGTTCCAGGTGTTTTAGTCACGGTTATGCCTTCTATACGTATATTACGATGGGTCGGTTTTTGGGACTCTCTGCCGGAGGTGGTGAAGGTGGAATCTTCAACTTCATCAAAATGAATTCAAATCTATACAAATTAAACGATATCAAAGTCCTCCAAACGAGAGATCGAGTCAGAAGAGCAAGAAAGAATTGGTGAAAGTGAGATGGCGGTATAACGTGTGGTTTTCTCATATTTGTTGTCCTGCCAGCGGGTGTCCATCCTACCGAATATTACTCATCCTCCCAATGATCATCATCATCGCCATCACACTCAGAAATAAACGTGAACGATCAAAAACGATCCAGGGCGTCAATGAACACTGCAACAGACTCAGCGGCAGTCGTAGTGGCGGCAGCTTCTTGGAAAAAAATGATATCAAATTTATTAACTGTCTTCTTGGTTGGGAAATGTTGTTTTGCTGGTTTTGCTATCAGACAAGAGCAAGGGATAAATATTTGCAAAAGACCTATTGGGTCCGACGTTTGATCAATCTCGTCTGCAAGAAATAGTTGAGGTTTTTTTTTTAAGAATGTGAGCAAACTTTGAGCATTTTTTATTAGAAATTTTTAATAGTACTAAAAGCCACTCTAGCAAATATTAAATAAAAGTCTTAAGGGAACATTACTGCATGGGGTGAAATATGTTTTTTATTTAATAAGAGAAAGTTAAACAGCAAGTATCGAAGACAAGTGATGGCAACATTGCCAGAAGGCAGTTAGAGATGCCGCCTCCAATGTGCTGGGTTTCACACAGCCGAAAAAACGAAACCCCTGGTATGACGAAGAATGCAGGCAGGCCCATGCAGCCAAGCAGGAGGCATACAAAGTGGCGCTGCCTAGAAGGACAAAAGCTGCTCGTGAGCTCTACGAGTGAAAGAGGAGAGAGGAACGCCGGCTTCTCAGGACAAAAAAGAGAGAGCATGAGAAGCGTCAGATCGAGGATGTTGAGAGAGCCAACAGCAGGAATGAAGTTCGGAGGTTTTATCGAAAGGTTAAACAGCTGGCTCAAGGTCATCGAGCAAGAACCGATGCCTGCAGAGGGAACATCATAGTAGATTGACAATCAATGTTGGGGATTTAAAAAGACAACTTCTGTAGACTGTAAAACGGCGACGACGAACAAAACACCGCCGTCAGCCAAGAGCCTTTCATCGGACACGATGATAGCCAACAATTCCGTGAACCCGACCTAGAAGAAGTGAAAACCGCAATATCACGGCTGAAATCCAACAAAGCCGCTGGAGCAGATGGACTAGCTGTTGAGTTGTTCAAAGCAGCAGGCGACGAGCTAGATAGGAGCATGCAGCAAATCATCTGAAAGATATGGTCAGAGGAATGTATGCCCGATGAATGAAACCTCAGCATTGTTTGCCCGATACTGAAAAAGGGAGATCCTCTAAACTGCGCCAACTTCAGAGGAATAAGTCTACTAAACATCGCCTACAAGATCCTCTCTGCCGTAATATGTGAACTTCTTATCAATGTGGCTTCAGGCCAACACCGACGGCTCGGACAGAACGTCACAATAGACGCATACAACTTCGAGGTAGTAGAGGAGTTTGTCTACCTAGGCTCCGCTATAAACACGGGCAATAACACCAGAGCCGAAATCACTGTTTCTTTGGGCAAAGAAAGCAATTGAGTGAAAAAGCCCTCTCTCGAGCAACTTAGGTAAAATTGTACAGCACACTCATCATCTCAGTCCTGCTGTATGATGCAGAAGCATGGACCTTGACAAAATCGGATGAAAGTGCCTTAGGCTGTTTCGAGAGCAAAGTTCTTCGGGTCATCTTTGGCCCCGTGTGCATTGAAGGGGAATGGCGAAGAAGATACAACAGCAAACTTTATGGGTTGTACAACGACATGGACTTAACCAGAAGGGTCAGGGTCCAGAGACTCAGATGGCTCGGTCATTTAGAGCGAATGGACACCAATGCTCCGGCCCGGAAAGCCTTCGACACTATTCCCGAGGACGTAGGAGGAGAGAAGACCGCGACTCAGGTGCGCACTGTTGATTGAGGCCCAAGTCCACAACGGACTGTAGCGCCACCTTTACTAACTAACTAAGGTGAGCAAAAACGTACTTTATGCATTAGAAACATTGTCAGCAGCAAGGACTGCTTCCCAATTTTCACAGCGGAGGGACATATTAAGGAGATCAAACTTTATCTTTTTAATGATAGATGCTGTTGTGGGTTTTTTTTTCGACTTCAATGTCGTTAAGCCTTTCAACAATATCCCTGTCATATTATCATCCGATATGTGCAGATCAAAATTAATACCGGGAAAATAATTAGGACAAAGTTCTTTGAAGCGGCAACGAACATGATCAAGTTTTAACCAACATTAATAAACCAGGCTAGTAAAGCGGAAACCTCTCTCTGAGTATAAGCTTTTAAAAGAAAAACAACAAAGAACAGAAAAAGACTTGAGGATTCCAGCTATCTCCAATTCTCTCACCAGGGGACCAGTTTCATTGATATTCTTCATCATCAAACTTACGTCCTCCTGGAAGCTTAAGCCAAATCCGAACTCGAAAGCAAGTGAATTCTACTCCTGTAAGTGTCAGCACCGAAAAATTTAACTCGCAGCAAATAACCCTGATTGCACTCCTACTTACAGTCGAGTAGCAGCTCGAAGGGATGTGAGTTATTATATTGTCGTGGGAGAAAATTGAAATTTCACTCAATATGACCTTCCAGGAAATTAAAAATAGAAAAAGATATCGCCTCAAACTATGTCCTTTATTTGAAAAACGAGATCATATCGTCTGGTGGGAATAACTTGTATTGACACATCGTCTTCTAGTGCCCTTTCATTGCATAGCATTCATCCGAGATTATTGGCCTAATCCATCCTTTCAAATAAGTTCTCGACAATCGACCAAAGTTGCCAGTGCGGCGCATAACTTGGATCCAAATCCAGACATCAGTCAGACGAAAAGGGATTTTTTTCTTTCCTTTCGATTTCGATTCTTATTCAATCGTCCGTCCGTCAGACAGACACACAAAGAGACCAATAGAAAGTTGAACATTTAATTTCGACATTCGCAATTGGCAAAACAAAATTACACAGTTCCTCTCAGGTGCATAAAAGCAATCAATGCAGGAAAAAAAGGTCGGTCCTAATTCTTTTTTTGACCTACAATATTAACAGAGGACTAATTTTCAATAAGGATATATGTAATTATGATTATGTTTTGATTTTCATGTTCTGCGAGGTATACGGTTCACATCATAGAGTCTCGAATTGTTGGATCATTAGAATGGCATCTGCCTGGAGGGCGATTTTGTGGCGGCAAAAGGGAATACCATATTTTTACCTTCAAGCAGTGCAAACATTTATCGATCCTTCTGCTGATTGATTGGAAATGCAATACGGATTGTCTATCCTTGGTGGCCTACTTAATTCTTAACCCACTACCCTTAACTTCTCACATGGCTGTCAGTACACTTGGTTAGGTTTGAATATTGATATGCTTTGTTCTTTTTTTTGCGAGGGAGACAAAGGTATGTTATTTTATGTTCTTTAACGCTCAATTGAGTGACATGTATGGCTTCACATTGCACATCGTGATGGTAATGAAGGCTAGATGGTATTTTTGAAAAGAAAATTATCTTTGGGCGAAAGAGCAGACAAAAAATTGCCACCCGCTTATTACACTTAGACCATC
The DNA here is from genome assembly GCA_920937365.1 of Sphaerophoria rueppellii. Classification (NCBI taxonomy): domain Eukaryota; kingdom Metazoa; phylum Arthropoda; class Insecta; order Diptera; family Syrphidae; genus Sphaerophoria; species Sphaerophoria rueppellii. The sequence goes on from CAKKXW010000001.1 coordinate 6,734,222, forward strand.
GGGTGCAAACTGAGTGCAAAAAAAAACAGTAACAAACATAAATAAGCAAAAATTGTCGACAAAAGAGTTGAAATATGAGTTGTGTATGAATCTAACCAAATCTCACTCATCGGCCTTGTTGCTTTCCGTTTTTCGTTTACGATTCCTACCTGTTCCTCATTTGCTGTTTTCGGTACGATGGATTTCGATTTCCGATGTTCTCTTTTTGAATTACGGTACCCCGAGCTGTGTTACTTCCGTCCGAAAAATCTATACACCTCGAAGTTCTTCATGAACAAAAATTACTGAGCACAAGAAATTTGATCGTCAAGATCCCAGTGGCTAAGACATTGACCCACTGCTAAGAATATAGGTGCTGTAAGTATTGACTTCTCTGTGCTACCAGAGTTACAATGGTATAGAGTCTCCGAGTTATTTGACAATATCCCAAACAGACGAGTTTGTCCTCGATTCCAAGACATTCATGGTCGACACTATTACTTGCAACAAAAAAGGTTCAGTAAGCAGTCTAGCATGCAGTTAAGAAGACGATCTGTTGCTTGTCCAGAAAATCATAAAACCATCATCTCTCTACAAAAGAATAAGACAACCGCCATCACTATTTGAAATGGTCATATGGCCACTGTGTGTCGGTTGGTAAGTGGGACAAGCATTCAATGTGCTTTTGGGACTGTATCATACTCAAAAGCGACCAGCCAACTGACCGACGCGATGACGCGACGCAACGACAATAAAACGAACGACGACGATGCAAAGAAGCGCATTAATTATTGAATTGGACTCCGACAAAAAGACTTCTAATGATAACTTATGGCCAGTATTAGAATTAAGCAGACTGCTACCGTGCGACGCTCCCTTTACGCACACTCTCTCAAACCACAGCTTTGAAGATGTTCCCGAACACCCATGTCCAATGTCCATACTGTCCAGAATGCCCACATATATAGCCACATATGACGATGGTGAAGCCATTGTTCGAGATCTGCCTGTCTCAATGGCTTAAGAATAAATGGCTTGAAACGAATGGCACTCTTTAATAATTTTAATATTTTTTTCTGATTCTTCGTTTTCTTTTTTTTAACACTCGGTTGCTTGTGCCTTATTCGAAAAATATTCTTCGATTTGTCATGATAGTTTTCGGTGGTGGACTGATGGAATTTTTCGACAGCATTATTCTCTGTTTAGATTATGAGCTTTAACTAGTTGAATTGTAGTTTATATTGATATAGAATTTAAGGAATTAAAAAACAAGCAAGAAACAGTAGCTTGATCTGTTGGCGGCGTGGCGCGGCGGTGTCCAGCATTGAAATAAAAATAAGACATCTGCGATTGGTGTTTTGGGATTTCGGAAGAGAGAAAAATTATTTTTTATTATAAATGACATAAGGATTAGTTTTATGAATTTAAAGTTCCTATACAGGGCGAGTAAGTACCTATTCAATTTATATGACAAATTTTAAGGCTGGAGGTAAAATCGTGGCTCCGACCATTTAATTTAAATAAAATCAATAAAACTATTTGAACGTTAACGTTTTGTATGCAAATTGGAGAAGTAAAAAAGTCTAAAAGTAGCCATATTGGATTTTAGATGTTCAGTTCAATCGTTCGACGAATGCAATCGCATCAAAGGCGAAGGATCAAAAAGGTAGAACGATGTCGAAACTAGAATGTGGTTCAAAAAACGTTGAAAAAATCAACCAAACTAGTAATATTTCTAACCAAAGCCTGTAGTTACAATCAGGGAAATATCCTAGATGCATTGAGCTGAGACTTTGAATTTAAAGGAACATTTCTCCAAGCCGTCTGCACAATTTACTCAGTATCGACTAAAAGGCCGATCTTCCATTTTTGTACTCATCAGAATGGATTCGAAAATCTTTGCAATAATCCAGGAACTTAGAATTAATATTTATTCTTCTAAGTCAACAATATGTTGACGATATATTTTGGACCCAACTTTGTAATTACTTACTTACTTATGGTGGCGCTACAGTCTAGGTCGGATCAGGGCCTTACCCAAAAAATTTCTCCAGCCAGCTCGGTCCCTAGGTAGCTGTCTCCAGTTTCGCACGCCTCAGGTCCTCTACCACCTGTGTGCTCCACCGGAGTCGCGGTCTTCCTCTTCTGCGACGTCCTTCCGGGTTGGATACGAAGACTCATTATTTTTCATTCGCTCAACATGACCCAACCATCTAGGTCGTTGGACCTTAACTTTTCTGGCTAGGTCAGTGTCGCTGTACAGCTATTACAGTTCTTGGTTGAATCTTCGTTTCCATTCTCCATTAATGCAGACAGGACCAAAAATCACTCGAAGAGTCTTACCCTCAAAGCTGCCCAAAGCGTTTTCATCAGATTTTGTCATGGTCCATGTCTCTGCACCATACATGAGGACCGGGATGATGAGGGTTTTGTAGAGTGTCACTTTAGTTGCTCGGGGGAATCTTTACTACTCAATTGCCTAAGTCCAAAGAAGCAGAGATTGGCAAGAGTGATTCTTCGTTTGATTTCAGCGCTGGTGTTGTTGTCTGAGTTGATAGCGGATACCAGGTAGACAAAGTCCTTAACTATCTCGAAGTTGAATCTGTCTATGTTGACGTTTGCTCCAAGTCGTCGATATTGGTAGTCCTTTCTTGTCAACAGCATTAACTTGGTCTTGCCCTCGTTAACCGCTAGACCCATCTTAATGGTTTTCGTCTCAAGGTTTACGAACGCTCCACTGATATCACGCTGTGTTCTTCCAATTATGCCAATGTCGTCTGCGTATCTTTTGAAAGTTTGTACTGACGGGAACTGTATAGACGCCACCGTTGATTCCGTCTTGGGAGTTCTTCCGCTGCCGCCTGTTGAATGGGAGACATCTGTCTTAGTGGAGGCATACCTCATCCCCCTCTCTCTCCTTGCTGCCGCCAACAACTTCCCACTGGGGTTGGAACCCAATCTTCGGTTGAAGGTACTGGGCACCCGATGCACACCACGGGGAGGTGGAGAGTAGGAGACGCTTGTGTCCTCTTGAAGGCCCGTGTCTACCCTTTGAACATCAAACTTTGTAATTGACGTTCGAAAATCTCTCGATCTTGTACCTACTTCTAAAGCAATAGAATCGTTATAAATCCACTACCCAGGAACTTAAGTATTACTTAGAGAGAAATTCATCATCTTATCATCATACACAAGAGTAGAGGTTTTTAGACTTAGACCAAAAAGTACGGTCCAAAAAGTATTCTAATTCCATCCCGAAAGGTGTCAAAACAACTCAGGCATGGAACATAGAGGTTGCTCAAATTTGGGGACTAATCGGTGCGGTTTTGGTCCATTCTCTAGACACTTGGAAACTCTGGAGTTTGATATTGATTTAAACACAAAAAAAAGTTTTATTTAATGTAAACCTTAACATATTTTGTGACATCAAATAGGAAACCCTGAACAATGCCATTCAAAAATTGCTCTAATTCCTTGAAAGCATCAGAATACAATTCCCATTGTGCATTATTCCCGAGAATAAAAAATCAAATTGAATTATCATTTGAAATGTTGTGACCAGCTCACCTTCAATTGTTCTCGGTGACAAGTGACACTATGCCTGAAGGATTCCTCTAAAAACCCTAATTATCTATCCATCAAATCAGAATAATCTCTACTCTCAGGTAACCAACACCAAACACTCAAATGCCCTCAGAGGACACAACTCATATTCATCCTCAATCAAATTAGAAGCAATCGATGTTAGCCATCAAAGAAGAAGAGACACTTTCTGTAACCCGATCCAGATCGACCTGAGGAATGTGTCACTCTCCAAGGTCCCTACGACGCAGTCTATGCATGCAATGTCAAGGAATATGCTGATGTGTCAGATAAAAACAATTTTTTTAAATAAATAAAAGAATAGGTTAACATTTGAATTTCAAAGTAAAAGTGAACACAATGGAATCGATAATGCAACGAAGGAGCAATATTACAACACTTGACCGAACAACAATAGACTGTGAACCCTTCGACCAGTTTTTATTTTTTTTTTTTTTTATTAAAGACAATACCACAAATGCACTACTTTCGACGAGTCCAAGAAGCAAACCAAAATCAGGACCATTCATCCTTTGAAATTCACATGACACATTCGAACATCTACGAGAAGATATGCATGAAATGATTGGGATTCCACATCATCTCGTCCATTGTCTGGAATTCAAATGCCTGGGAAACTGTTGGGCATGTTTACACATTGCTTTCGGCTACCGAATGATTTTCTCATTTCACTCCAAGGCAATACGGAAAATTGGAATTTTCTATCAAGAAAGAAACAGAAACTGATCGAGCGAGAATATATTTTTGTTGTTTGAAGGTAAAACTAGTTTACCGCATCACAAAAGACCCAAAGAAATGTCAGGTCAGAGTCTGGATACCCTCGTTACGTCATTTCATTAATAACTCCAACTCCCCCGATTAAGTTTCTCGCACCGACTTAATGCTGCCATTGTTGTTATTATTTTAGAAAAGGATGTCGTAAAGAAAGGATACAATATATTCTTTTATTGAATGAACCGGCCATCCGCAGATGGAAAAGAAAAAAGTTATATTTCATTTGATATGGAAGAGGACGACAATGATAACAACCGGAGGTCAATTTATATACGGGGAATTATTTATGAACGGTCATTTTAGGGTCAGGTGAATTTTTTAGGGAACAATAGACAAGTCACACCTCACACACATCATAATCAGAAAATCGTACCTTGGTCGATGTGACAGGAAGGAAGTGTTCATTATTGAAATTCTGTAAATTGTTCAGAATAGGATCGCACTTGGTGAAAGACCAGTGAAAGGAATGTCATCAGGTGCACACTATCTCCTTCTTGGTGATCCGAGATATTCGCCACACATGCTTAACAGCGAGTTCGTGTGAATGAGAGCAGAAGTGCTTTTTGTGCTGACGATAGTTGACCATAGAATAGTTGATTTTTTTTTTCTGTTTGTTTAATGGCGTTTTTAATTGGCAATCAGGAATCAGTTACAACTTTCAGGAAAATTTTGTTAAATTAAACTTACTCTTAAACCAAATAAATTTTTATTTCATCCGTAAGAATTCTGATATCAACGTTGTAATCCAAAGGTTTTACACGCTCCTTTTGTGTGATCCTAAAAGCTTTTATAATTTTTGAACTGTAAACGGAAATCCGATGGACTTCCTTCTAGCTTTTTTTTTCTGTTACACACATCTTCGTGTGATCCCACAACAATACCAAATTTCTTTGCCGCCTTCTTTTCGCAATCATATAGTAATAACATACAAATCCCTAATAGGAGTTACTTCACGTATTTAAAAGACTGTCCTCAAACTTCTCTAACTGCAATCAACATTACCAATGATTCAGTTATTGATAAAATAAACAAACTCGAAAATAATTTTAATCCCGATCCTGATGGTGTCCCTTCGATTCTTCTGAAAAATTGTGTCTATGCCTTATCAAAACCTCTTACTAACCTTTTCCTTCTGTCTCTTTCACAGAGCGTTTTCCCCGATCATTGGAAAGACGCCTTTATATTTCCAATTCATAAAAAAGGTCTCAAAAATAAGGTTGACAATTATAGGCCGATAGCGAATCTTCCATGCATTCCTAAACTATTTGAAAGTCTAGTGTATGATTCAGTCTATTTCCATTGCAAGTCTATACTTTCCCCCGCCCAACATGCCTTTCTTTAAGGTAGGTAGGAATTCGTCTCCGAAGCTCTGAAAGTACTTGAAAAAGGGTATGAAGTTGACGAGGTCTATACAGACTCTGCCAAAGCCTTCGATAAGGTTTCCCATAAAATAATTCGACTTAAGTTCGAAGCTCTCGGTTTTCCGCCATAGTTTATAGAGTGGTTAATTCCATACTTGGAGAACCGAGTCTACAGAAATCTCTTTCGTTCTTCCCTATCCAAGTACATCTTTGCCACCTCTGGAGTTCCTCAGGGTAGTCACCTTGGAGTCTTATTTTAAGTGACTAATTTTTGTAGACGATATGAAAGTTTATAAAGCCATTTATACTCCTCCCGATCAAGTTCTCCTCCAAAGTGACCTCAGTCGATTTTACATTTGGTGCACACAAAATTTTCTGGAACTAAATATTAGTAAATGTCATAAAATAACCTTTTCACGAAAACGGATAGTTGTGACCTCAAGAATTTACTCTTTCCAAAATGAACCCATCCAAGCTACTGATACTGACCCTATATTTGATTTAGGTGTTCTTTGTGATAGAACACTAAATTTCAACACCCATATTTACCAGATAATTAACAAAGCCAATCGTTCTCTTTTGGTCCAAGGAATTCAATAATCCCTATGTGACGAAGTCCCTTTTTATAACGTTCGATCGACCCCTACCTCCCCTACCTACCTCCCTACCCTGACCGTCTGAAACTAATCGGGTTTCAATCACTAAGGCAACGGGGTCAAATAGCCGACATTACCTTTGATCATCAGTTGATCCTGGTTATATCGATTCTACTCCCCTTCTACGCGAAGCAACCTTAACACAAATCCCCGCTATTTCCGTTCCCGGCCATTTTTCTACCTCCCCCATTATCGAACCAATTATGGGCACTCTGAACCAATGTCCAGAATACTATGGTACTCGAATGATGTGTTGCACTCTTTTGACCTTAATATGAGCAAGCCCGCACTTAAATCAGCCCTTCGGAATACCCTTCAAAACTTCAAAACTAACACATCCTCTCTTTTTGTCCTTTTTTTCTATAAAAAGGTAGAGTGGGTGGGCCCTTTGGCCCACTTCAAAAACCCCTAGCTTGTATTAAGCTAAATAAATAAATAAATAAAATAGTCTAAGAGCCGCTGAAGACCGACCTACACCGATCTGTTAACCGGATGAAACATATTTTCTATCAAATATAATTTATAAACAAATATGAAGATGATAGCTTGCCTATCGAAAAGTGTGCCAGGCTATATTAAACTTAACTATATTTTAATCAATAACTAACTCCTCCTTCAAGCTTCAACCATCTGTTAACCGAATGGAATTCATCTCAAAATATAGTTTTCAACACACAAAATATGAATATGCAGGCTTGCCTCCTTAAATCTGTGCCAGGCTATCAGGCAAGCCGATGTTAAAAAGGTAAGTATAGGGGTGATTCACGAACGTTAGGCCAAATAGCTCCAGCGTGTTGGTAGGCTTGAGACAAGAAAAAAAATTGTATGCGATAGGTGGGCCTTTTACCCCCGTTTAGCCAGGAAGGGCAGTTTTCTGAAAAAATGACTTAGTTTGTAAAAAAACTATTAAAATTCAATGGCTTTATTTACATCAACGTGCTTTACCTCTCTGCAAGGCCAAAAACTAAGTCTTTTATTTTGCTTTTAAATTAAATTGTGTTAAATAATAGTTCTAGAAAAATTAATTTTCAAATTCAAAATTTTGCAAAAATAGAAAATCTTTATCTCGAACTTATATTTTCCAATTTTTATTTAATTATACTAATTTTCTTTTCAAAACTCAATGCTGTTATTAATTTTTAGTCGAACACAGTAAACCGGATTGAAATATGCAATGCCGTTTTGGAGAAATAAAGAAAAAATTCTTACAAAAATCTACTTCCGCAATTCTCACCAAAACTCATCAGAAAAAACACCAACCAACCATCACTGATTTATTATTGAAGAAAGAAAATGTTTTCAAATACCAAAATAATAAACGAAACCCCAAATGAGCAATTGTTTACGATTTCGATTCAATTTATTGACTGGAAATAAAATTACATCCAACGAAACCAATTTGATTGATGATATTTTTAAGTTCGCTGAAGGTTTCTCCAATTCCGATCTATCTATAAGCGTAACATAAAATCAAAGAAAAATAAATACAGTAGCAATAATCTGGACAAACAAGAGACTACACATTCCAATCGTACAAACAACATTACGAGTTGCCAGTTACGACCAAAGACAAGTATAAAAGAACAGATGATAAAGTACGCTGAAAGGTATTTTGTGTCAAGTTCTTGGGATGGTCATGTGTGTGCCGTTGTCGGGTTCGCCCGATAGATAACCTCTTCTAATGCGTAACGCAGTTGACATTTTATGTCCATTAGTTGAGATGGACCGAATAGATGTGGATACTATTTCTTCCTCTAATTGGTTTGCCTTGCATTTTTTGTATTTGTAATTATAAAGCCTACTTACTCCATAATGAAGTTGATGAAGAAGTTATACGAAATCGTATCTTCAACTTTAACGGATTTGCTTCAATTGGTGGTGATATAATTTTGGTCTTCAATAAACATGAATTTCGAACTAAGTTAATTGTCTAAAGTTGTGCAACCTTAATTTTGTTCAGGGTCCTTGCTATTTGTGCGCGCCAACTCACAACTGCATAAGCCACCTATGTAATCGATATAGTTATCATAGAACAGTGGTGCGTTCTATAAATAGCAATAGTTGACTATCGTTGAAGTGTCATTGTTGGAATTCGTTGGAAATAGTTGAAATAATTTCAGAACGCGGTTTTTATTTAGCGGAAAGTGGCGTTTGGCTCTTTTAGCAGCCTTTCTTTGTTTCATTGATCGTTTTTTAACTTATTTTTCCTTAGCTGCTGTCATGAACGGAGCACTTGTCAAAATTTCGGTTCCTGCGCTTTGCCTTGGTCGCTTTTCCAAGTGTGTGCTGATACAGGTAACGGTGAAAAGTCAGCTGGTGAAAATAACAATCTGGAAGTAGAAATTGGTTGTTAATGTTGAAGGGGTTCTGCAGCTGGTTCAAGGACGACCAAAAGAGAGCTTGTCGATATTGATGGCTGAGAATCATATGGCATCAATATACTCTAGAGTCACAGCTTCTACAACACTTTCAGGATCCTGGTTTTCTACATTGAGAGAAATATTTTGTAACCTCTGCAGGTGAAAACAATTCTTCCGGGAAAATATCGGGGTTTGAAGAGAAAATTCCTCTTTGAAGCAACTCCATGCCTTGCTGATTTTTCCAAAAGCTGTTCTGAATAGTCATGCTACCTGATACTGTCCAATAACACGTCCAAGGATGTTTTTAAGCCACATCGTTATTTCGTCATTATAAAAAGTTTTCAAGGACTCGAAAAATGAAACATTGAACGATTCCATATGCGGTGCGTGCAGTGTGATGGAAAAGACAACATGATTATATTTTTTTCCTTAACGTAGGAGATGACGTCAAGTGCATATTTGACTTTTGTGGCCATGGCCATCTAGCAGCAGCATAAGCTTGTTCTTCGGTCCACTTTTTTAATTTTTAAATGTAGCAGACCGCAAACGTAATTTGTCCCCTTTCTGAACTTGTAATGGAGCCCATCTGCTAACGACGGATAACATCTTGTAAAGTTTCAAAAAATGTTGTGACTTGTACTTTGTTGAATCCTCGGATCCTGGCTGCTGAAGTGGCTTCTGGCAGCCTGAAAGAAACATCTTGTTTGTATCGTTGAATCGATGTACGGTATTAGTTTTAACTGCAATTTGATAAGGGTGCTGCCATACTTCAAAGCATGTCAGTGCAAATAGTCATGTTTCAAGCAGTTTCATGTGAGCTATCATCTCCTTCTCAATAACAGATGCAAACGTGGGCTTAAGCCTGTCAATACCTTTTTTGGCACCTTGTGCGTCTATTTCATTATCAGCGTATCTGCTGAGAGTGCTTTTTGGGAGTTTAAAATGTTTCGCTGCTTTATCCCATCCTATTTGACCCGCTTTGACGGACTGTATAGCTACTTTCATAGCCTCTGAACTCCAGCTTTGCCTGCTGTTCGTTTGTAATGTAATAAAATAAAACAAAATAACAAATATATTCATTCAAGGGGGCCAAGGGCATAGTGTGCTGTTTTACCCGTTGCCATGATATGCCATCTTGAAAGCACTTTAAAAGAAAAACTTATATTTTTTTTAACCGAATACTGTTTAAATATTGTTTTAATATTCACTTTTCATAGTCTATTGTAACATGCAAAAGTTGAGAATATTGTTTTGTTAACTTACTTTTTCTTCTTTGATTTTTCAGATTAATTTATCGATCTTCAACAGAAGACCGCCTATATCAGGTATCTTGAACAAACTAAACCAGCAAGGACTTGTTCATATATCTGCGATCCAAAAACTAGAACCGGAGAAAAGCGCAGTGTCGTAGCCGTCTTAGAGCCATTTTCTTCACCATTGCTCAACTTGTAGGACACTCTCAAGTTAGCCAACTCTAGAGTTGACTCAAACATGGGTTGAGTGACAAGTTAAAATTTGTTTATCTTCACCATTTTTATTCTCAACTCGAGGGTTGATATTTACCGAACCCTTTGCTGACCAGGCGTCGCAAACAAAATTTGGAAGGTGAAAGTGGACCTTTTAAAAAGATGTCCAAATTGGAAGAACAAGAACAACGCTTCGAACATCAGAAAAAAAAAATATGCGATTGAAACGGAAATTTTAGATTTCGAAAGAGAGTGATATAAATTGGAAATTGAAAGAGCCCAATTTGACCGCGAACGTGCTATGTTCGAATTACAGGAGGCTAAGTTACTTGCTTGAATGCGATGCAGAAGTGCATAAGGCTCGAATGTTGGCGTTGAAGGATACTCAAATTCAATCAACCATCCCGACGATAGCCGCAAGAAAAGTTTATTTTTAAGTTTAGTTCATTTTATTTACCTACATTTAAGAATATTAAACAACAAACATTAATTTAAAAACGAAGAATTTTTTTTTCAATTTTAATTTCTTTATTCTTGGTCTAAAGTTGACTGAAAATAATTTCGAATTCGAGACCTCGCGTTGCCGAAGGTAATTCATGTTGCCTTGCGGATGGAACATTCGTATTACGAAACATATCGTCAAATCCGTGCATTTCCGTTGGAGTTTGAGGTTCCTTTTCATCAGTTGCTATGTTGTGAAGGACGGCACAAGCAATTATTACTAATTGGACGGTTTCAACTTTACATCTTAACCCGGTGGTCAATATTGGGAATCGTCTTTTCCAAATTCCATATGAACGCTCGGCACAATTTCGTATGCGAAACTCTGCATCGTTTCCACCAAGCGATTGTATTCTCACATGGGTGCAATCTTTGGCTGCGTGTAACCGTTCTGCTCGTGTTTCGGGCAAGCGAATAAACTGGGGTGCAAGGTTAGCAATTCCATTTGACAATCTCTTCACAACACGATGCACAGTTGAAATACTTACGCCAATAAAATCTGCAATGGCTAACTGAATTGACCCGAGTGCATAAAACCTTAGTACAATCAATAAGTGGGTTATTGGACGTAATTCGCGCGATCTATGTATTATAATATGTTAGTAAGCATAATTTTATGTAATATTAAAGATATTTAGCTGCGTACCTTGTTTCATTGCAAGGCAAACTACCCTTTATCATTTCAAAAAGCAGAATTGTCGTTCACTTTGATATGCGAATTGGTCGTCCAATTTATCGATTCCAACCCGTGGACACATTTTATATTGCCTTCCCTCAAGCACCAACAATTCTTCTGCATCTTCGCTTTCGGAAGCAGACGATGGATGGTTTTCCCAATAATAATTTTCGCGAAACATTTTATTTTAAAAATATTTGAACTTATTTACACCTCTTTCAACTTCTACTATTTTCGGAAGTCGAGTAAACCAGAAGTTGATCAACTAGAGAGTTGAGAATCGAAAGTTGAAACAGTCAACTTTGAGTGAAGGAAAACAAAATCACAAGTTGTGACTTCAAACGGCTCTTAGGCTCCTTGCTATCTTATGCCACTTTCCCCTATCTGTCAAACAAGACAAAACAAATCCTTTCTCTAAACATAAAAAGGAATTTCCTTCAAAACTGTAATCTCCATTTTCATTTAATAAATAATAAAATATATTCCAATTTCAAAATGTAAACAAAGAAATCACATTGACGGATCAACACTTTCCACTCACCATCTCCTAAAAATGAGTTATGAATAGTCGTAAGGCGACTCGATTCGCTCTCGGGTGCTTTTGATTTTAGTTTTTGTAAGGAGGGACATCTTACTGTCAAATTTTATAAGTGTTTTCTAAAACGGTTTCCGGAAACATTCAGAACGAAAAATACCTCTGGCGGCCTAAATTTCTACCTATCTCTCTATTGGGCCTTTAACTGTCAAATTTAATCAGAGGATGAAAGAAATGTTGGTAGATTGGAAAGCGCACTTTTACGGTTTCTTAAGTGTTTACATTCAAACCAAATCGACTTACAACATTTAAATTTGTCACATTAACAAATTATAACTGTTTGTGTTTCTGAACGGCTTAAAGTTGACGATATTTGAATATTGTTACTAACAGAACGAACTTCAATACATGATGTGTGCGATCTGGTAAATAGGCCCCGTCCCACAAACCGACATTTTAAAGCTTTGCATGCTCTCAATTTTTCTTCCTGAAGTGCCTGCTTTCCACCGTTGTTTTTGAATTTTACAGTTCACGGGCTATTCTTGCCCATCATGTGTTTTATTATCAAACAAGAGATTTAATTTTAGGAACAGACAGCACCTAAGTTTTTACGTCACTTGAGTAAGTGGCCATGATGCCATTGATTCGATTTACTTGCCTCAGGCTTTATAACGAATTGTTCGTGTCTTTATCGAAAAGGATATAGCGACTCGACGTTTTGTGATTGCATAGACTTGAAGCTTCATATCGCATTTAATTGTTTTGACAATGGCTATTAAATGGTAGTGTCCGTTGGCCATATAATCAAAGCAGGTAATGGCTGTGGAAATAACCATGTCTCTTTTAACGTGCCAGAACTGCGTTCCTGCTTCCCCTCAACATAATCGAATTGTCAGTTGTGTTTTCCAATGTTGTCACAGAAGCTTGTCTTTGAAATCACCCAAGACAGTTTTAATCTCTTGCCCATCAGATGTGTTGTCGTTGTCGCAGTTTTCAAGACAACAAAAAAATGCTTGAATAATTTTGAAAATAAAATTTAGTTAGTTTACGATTTGCTCTCTGAAAAGCCAGTTGCAAGTTGGTAATCACATTTGTCAATAAAACCATTCTAATGACAAGGGAATCTTAAGCCAACATTCAAATGGTTAATGAACCATCAAGCTTCAAAGTGAATATTTTTTGGTTGGGTGTTAGGTTATAAACGAAAAAAATGAAAACGGTGTTGGTGAGCAAAATGCTATTAACCAAAAATAATAACGTCCATACGCCTCCGTCAACCAATCTGGTGCGACCGTTTCAAGACAGTAAAAACGCATTTTTATACCTAATTCCATTCCATTTGAAAAAAAAAGATGTTAAATGATATTCTATTTAACCTCTGGAAAAGGTTAACCTCCTCAATGCGGTTTGCCATAAAATAGCTCAGAAATTTGAGTTTTACGACCATGTTATTGTTGTTGTTGTTGTTGTTTTTTTTTTCTTTTCTCCACCAGCCAGCGTCACAAACAACAAGATCCACACCCGGAATTGACGTTTCATTATTATCGCGCGATGGCCGTTTTGGCTGCTTTTGAGCAGCCAAGTGCTGTTACCTGCTGCTACTGCTTCTGATTATGGTTGCCAGTCTCTGAAAAACACTAAAAACAAAACAAACAAAAAACAGACCTTTTGAATTTGATGCGTTTTATTGATTTTTGTTTTTTTTTTCTTTTTTTCTCATCTTTTTTGTTAAATATTTTTTAATGGCGAACTTTGGAGTCCATTTATAATCTTTTTGTTGAAAATACCAACTTTAACAAGTTTTCATAAATTCACATTTTATACGATGATTGTGTCATAATAATCGAAGGAACTGAAGGAGCCCGCAGAGTCGTGGTCGTCGACGTCGTCGTCGTCGGCGACAACAACAAGATTCCTGGCATCTGATATGAAAATGATGTCTTTGTGGAACGTCTGGGATCATTTGTTGGCCGATTATGGAACAAATGGGTAAAAATGTATTCGAAAACTAAAAAAATTATGAACATGAAAATTAATGACAATTATTGTTGTGCCATGGTGTGGTCAGTCTGGTGTATGAACAGTAGGACATTTCCTGTCACAATCTTAATTTTATCACGAAATGTACGAGAGCCCACCAATGGAGAGTCACAGCTAAAGCTACAATTTTGATCAATGCAAATTCAAAAATATGTCAATCATGATTGTTTATTTTATGACAGCTTTATTATTTATACCAAAATTATGACTGATATCGTTCCACTGTCGATCGATAATATCAGTTGAATTTAAGATGTTGACGATGCAAATACAGTCACCTTTGTGCCTACCTACCAACTCGAACGCGCTACCGGTCTTGGCTGAGCCCCCAAATTATTGCCTATTAATGGTCACTCTATCTACTCTGTACAGTGTATTGCAATCTTCTCGCTAGGTCCTCGATGGACTGACTTTTTGGCATGAAAACCGATTTATTTCGAACGATTTTTGATATGAAATTCGATTTTACCCGGCAGCGGCACCAGAGTGCGCACTTTTTGACACCATCCGTCAATTGGAACGTTACAAGAAGGTTTATAACAGAGTCGTTATTGATGCTTACTTTGGATTAAGACGCTAGTAAGCTCTTTAATTATGTCTGTACTTCTTCATCAGGAATGAAGTTGTCTTGTTATTGAGTATGCTGCGGTCTTTCATGTCTCACATCTAACATGCTTGTGTCAAAAGTAATGTGTTGTTAAAGATGAGCTTAGATTGTTTGAAGTGTTCGAAAATAAACTGATATGCGGTGATAGTTTTATGGTTGTGTTAAATCTGAATGTAAGAGCAGAAATTTGATGTTTGACATAAATTAAGCGAACAGTAAGGAAATGAAAAATTAAATGCCTGTAACTGCATGATTATAGCAAAACGTTATTACTATTACTTGTCGCAAGCATGACGATTATAAGCTTGTGAATTTATTGCACAACATTTTGATGCTGACGTTGATTCGTTTTGCCTGACGTATTTTACTACATCTCGAAGACGAAGAATTTAAGAGAATTTTATACAAAATAATGATAAGTTACAAAGATTATGTCGAACATGTTTGGCCGATTGCCCAATCAGCCATTTTGAATTTATGAACTAAAATAATACTTATTATCATTGTCACTGTCATTGAAATATGGAATTGCTTTCCAAATTGTTTCGCCAGAAAAATAAAACGGAAATCGATCTCGGGACGACACCACCATGAGCTGCACTAAATCTACCGGTCAAATGGATGACAAGTTTTAAGCTTCAACTGGGTCCATCCCTAGGTGGTAAGGACCAACTTTTTGCAACCACGGTTGCCGTTTTAGCGACATTGTTAATATATTTAACGGAATTTTCAATAATTCTAGCGATTTTTTTGCAAAAAACATATTTGGTGCAAATATTACGCCCCTGATGATGTTACATCCATGGCATTCGAGTTTGTCACTTTATGAAATTATATTCTAGATGACGCTAGTATTTTAGAACTTCTTTGTGAAAGAAGTTTGACACAGGTGACACTATTTGCGTTATTCTTTTTTTACTTGTGAGCAGATCTCGCATGTGTCAAAGCGACGCTCTGAGCAGATCGTATTCAATGTCCTCCGATCTACGTTTAATAAAAAACAAACCCGAGCATTGAGATCTAATTTTTTTACTAATAATTTTTTTAACAATTTTTTATTACCTCCAGTATCTGCGCTCCACTTGCTCGGTCATTTTATCCTGAGCAAATAGATTTTGCTCAGAGCATGAAAATTTATAGCTCCGATATATCTGAGCTAAAGAAGAAACACAGATTTTCTTGTTGACAGCTCTGTGATCTGCTGAGAGGTTAAAAAGAAAAACGCCATATAATAGTTGTTATGTTTATGAAAAATGAAGAATAAATCAGTCGATTGTAGAGCTCTACGAATGTGTATCATTTTCGTGTAACATTGGCGACGAGGACAAAAGGCAAATAAAAGAAGGTAATACTGATCAAGAAAGCAAAGCTAATAAAATAATTAAAGACGAAAAAAATATAAAGAGAGAGTGTTTATCAAGAGCTACTATGTCGGTTGGTCAAATCGCACAGTTTATAATAACGGCAGATTTTAATGAGTGGGAAAGCCGATTGCAGCAGTTTATTTTTATTGTGAACGATATTGACGATGCCCCTCCACGGGGTAAGCCTTGACATGGCGGGGGGGCTTACGGTAACTACTACGATGAAGCTTAAAGCTACGCGATCGCGAAACTTGTTTTCGCAGAAGGGCCTCCCATGGTTGACAGGTCGAAGCGGATTAGACTGTTACTACTAACTACCCCACAACGAAGGAGTGTTCCCACCAAGGCACTCGCAGCGAGGGACGGCAGCGAATGAATTTCTTCTTTGGAATCAACGGTGGCGTCTCCAGTTCCACTTAGGCTGAACTACTTGGTGCACACCTTTACGGGCAACTTCGATTTATTTGAAGCCCAGGCCGAAAAGGAGCGATTTTTCCGGCTCTTGCACTTGGAGTCACATCAAGTGCCTAGTACTCCAGGATGGGGGTGACTTCCCGACCACGTAGAAAATAACTTAGTTGCGAAGCAATAACACTACCTCGTCGTAGACATGGTAGAGCTACAAATATCCCGACAGTGGCCAAAACAAGGAAATGCTGCAAGAAAATTCAACGTCGGGCGGCTTTAATTGCAAGAGATCGCCAAATCCTTCTCTGATCGAGTGTCAAGTAACCCAGAAAGCAGTTAGAATTGCCACTTCTAATGTGCTGGGTTTTAAACAGCCACCGAAACGAGACCCCTGGCCAGCAGGAGGCATGTAAAGCAGCGCTGCATAAAAGGACAAGAGCTGCTCGTGAGTCGTGAGCTCTACAAGTGAAAGAGCGGAGAGGAACACCGGCTTTTCAGGAGAAAAAAGAGAGCATGAGAAGCGTCAGATCAAGGATGATGAGAGAGCCAACAGCAAGAATGAAGTTTGGAGGTTTTATCGAAATGTTAAACAGCTGGCTCAAGGTCATCGAGCCAGAACCGATGCCTGCAGAGATAAACAAGGGAACATCGTAGTAGAATTGCAGTCAATGCTGGCGATTTGGAGAGACCACTTCTGTAGATTGTATAACGGCGACAACGAACAAAACACCGCCGTCAGACAGGAGCCTTTCATCGGACACGATGATCGTCAACAATTCCTAGAAGAAGTGAAAACCGCAATATAACGGCTGAAATCCAGCAAAGCCGCTGGAGCAGATGGACTAGCTGCTGAGTTGTTCAATGCAGCAGGCGACGAGCTACATAGGAGCATGCACCAAATCATCTGTAAGATATGGTCAGTGGAATGCATGCCCGATGAATGGAACCTCAGCATTGTTTGCCTGATCCTGAAAAAGGGAGATCCTCTAAACTGCGCCAATTATAGAGGAATAAGTCTACTAAACATCGCCTTCAAGATCCTCTCTGCCGTAATATGTGAACGTCTGAAGACTTTCGTCAACAATGTGATTGGTCCTTATCAATGTGGCTTCAGGCCAGGAAATTCAACCATCGACCAAATTTACACGTTGCGGCAGATCCTGGAAATGACCTATGAACTTCAAATCGATACCCACCACCTTTTCATCGATTTTAAGGCCGCGTATGACAGCATCTACAGAGATGAACTGTGTAAAGCTATGTCTAGCTTGGCGTTCGCTTGTTCAAAATGACGCTGCTCCATCAAGGTTGGTCTCTTTTGTGTTTTCTTAGTATAGAGTATGGAGAAAATAAAACATAAGAACATTTGGAAACAATGAAGAGAATAGTCGGCTATAACAATACATGAAACTTTTCGAGTTTCCTATGAATTTTTTGAATTAGAGCTTGACAACTTCACAATTTGTTGATTGTTTGTTACGTATGTTGAAGTTATCCTGGCTGACGTGGCGCTCCCTGGGTCGACATACCCTGAAGCCGGTCCTCGATAGCCTCACGAACTCCTTCTTTGAGGTCTTGAATCGACGCTGGGCTCAAAGGAGGAAGTCGCAAGGTGTTAAATCACAAGATCTCGGTATCCAATTGTGATCACCTCTTCGAGATATAACACGGTCCGGAAACTTTTCCCGTAAAAGATCGATGGTTTCATTGCTTGTGTGGCACGTAGCGCTGCGCCGTCTTGTTGAAAGTAAACGTTGTCCAGATCAATACCATTGTGCCACTTTTATTAATGGCGTAGTTTCTACTTGTCAAATGTCAAAAAATTACAGCTTTAAAAGTGACAGCTACCGAAATAGCGAGCTATTCAAAATAACACCTCTTCTTCTTTAACACCTCCTCTCAACGCTGGCCCGTTCAAAGATGTTGCAGATCAAAACAAAATCAAATTAGTTAAAACCCCTCCGTAGGGAAACACCATCCACGGGACAGGAAGATCACCAAATGAATTAATGTAAACATACAAACCGCGTACTTTATTGCAAACATTGTCAAAAAAGTTGGAAATTCATAAAAAAAAAACACATTCAAATAAAACTTTAAATAAAAAACAAATTGAATTTAATAAGTTTAGCGTTAATGAAAAAGTTTTGTATAGATTACATTTTAAAGACATTGTGAAATGGAAACCGGCAACTATATTAAAAGTTATCAGCCCGTTTACATATCTTATTAATATTAACAATCAAGCCAGATATGTTCATCAAAATCAACTGCGTTTATCAAGTTTAGAAGATAGTTTTCACTCGGGAAAAATATACAATCAAAATTTTAACAAATCAAGTAAACAAAACGCAAATCACACCCAATCAAACAATAATGCTGCAAATCTCGAAACGGATGCAAATTTGAATCAAAGGCCAGCAAGAATTAAGACGGAGCCCAGTCGTTTTTTATTTTTCTTAACTTTGTATAAAACTAGAAACAAGGGACTGAATTTATGTTTTTTAAACAAACTGTAAAGTGTTTCCGAGGAAATGTATTTATTTTTTCCTCTTTTTGTTTTATTCTTGATGATCTCTAATGTGATAAGGAGATAGAAGTGTGAATTTATTTATTTTGTTGTTGTTTTTCAGAAAAAAAAATGTCAAAGAAAAGATTTTTTATTTATTATTTTGCAATTTTTCCTAGCGACATCTAGCTACTTTTTTGCTCCGAAATTTTAGCCAATCTAGCGACTTTTATAGGTTAGGCTAGCGACTTTTTATTTCAGCTTGCAGCAATACTGTTTGCAACCGGGCTGTGAATATTAACCTGGTCAACCTAAATAACAGCAACCATTCTTACTAAAGGAGGATGAGAAACTGCGACATCTACTATGGTAATTGCTACCGAGAAGAACAACAGCGACTCTTTGGATGCGGATTCGTCGTGGAAAGCAGACTCAGGCAAAAAGCCTTAAGCTTCAAATGCGTGAACGAACGCATCACAACAATCCGAATCAAGCCTAAATTCGGCAACATTAGCCTAATTTGTGCGCATGCCCCCACAAAAGAGAAAAAGGACGACACCAAAGACGAGTTCTGCGAGCTCCTTGACAAAACGTACGAGCAATGTCCTAGCTATGATATTAAAATTATCCTCGGCGATTGTAACGCAAAGCTGGGAAAAGAGGACATCTTTGGTGGAAAGCACAGCCTGCACGACACCACTTCCTACAACGGATTCAGACTGATCGATTTTGCTGCGGGGTGAAATGTTGTGGTAGCAAGCACCTGGTTCCCTCATCTCAACATCCATAAAGTTATATAGAGATCTTCTGATCAATCAACCGTCAACCAGATTGATCACATTGCGATCGACGGAAGGCACTTGTCCAGCATTTTAAATGTTCGAACTTTCCGAGAAGCTAACATCAACTCGGACCACTACCTCGTCGTAGCCAAGGTAGTGCTACGAATATCCCGACAACGGCCAAAACAAGAAAAATGAAAACCAATGAGTTTTCCGAGTTTCATTCGAAAAGCCATTTTGAAATTTTCAAGTTTTTCATATGAAATTTTCCATTTTTCTACTTGAAAACCAATGCAATCACAATTTCATGCAATTTTTATTTGAAAGCCCATGAGTTTTCCGAGTTTTACATCAAGAACTTTCTATTTTTCCATTCGAAAACCCATTTTGAACCAAAAAATTCCAAGCAAAAAAAATCTAATTTCCGACCTTTGTTTGGTTTTTCCGGTTTTAACACTGTCCCATGAGGTTTTTCCATTTTTTTTTTTTCACAGAAATCATCACTGAATACAACAGTATCAACCATGAAAATTTCACAAACATCTGTTGGGTGGTCCACCCTTAAATTTTTTTTTATTTTCTTGGACAACATTTTTTGTTTTTATTTTTCTATGATACATCATACTAAAATACATACAACCCAAAATATTCAACCCTCTATGATCAACCCTTATTTTTTATTTATTAACTAAAAACTTAAATTGTTTTTGGAGGATTTTAATTTTTTTTTTGTCATGCGGGTAAGTCGGTAGCGGGTAGTGGGTAGTGGGTAGCAATTACTGGTGTAGACGCTACCCGCTAGAAGTATTGAGTAATGGGAAGTAGGGTAGCGAGTAGCTGTGTGTAACGGGATAGCGTGTAGTGGGTAGTAGGGTAGCGGGTAAAATGGTAACTAGGTATATCGGGATAGTGGGTAGACGGTAGGGGAGAAGCGGGGAGAGAGTAGCGGGTGGTATTGAAGCGGGCTACAAAAGTCTAGGTCTTTTTTATTTCGATTGAGGCAGTACGAAGTCTGTCGGGTCAGCTAGTAATATAAATAAAATTAAACCTATGAACAAAACTCTTATGTATTGGTTTTGTATCTAATTCAACAAATTTACCATATCATGGCGGGTCCTGCAATATTAAGCTTCCGGCAGCGACATCAAAGTATTATTTTTATCTATACTAATATATAAAGCTGAAGAATTTGTTCGTTTGAACGCGGTAATCTCAGGAACTACTAGTTCGAATGGTATAATTATTTTTGTGTTGGATAGTCCATTAATCGAGGAAAGCTTTAGGCTACTTAACATTAAGCTGTGATTAATAGGAGAAAGAATCAGTGGAAAATGCGGAAATAATTACGAACTGCTTAATCAAATTGAACAATTCTTTTAATGTTGAATGATCCATTTATCGTAGAAGGCTTGAAGCTATACAATATTACTCTGCGATCAATAGTAGCGAAGCGTCAGTGAAAAATGTGGAAAAATGGCAAATAATTACATTTTTGAAGGCTTCTTTTGTTTGCTTGAATGTGATCTCAGGAACTACTAAATCAAATGGAACAATTCTTTTTGTGTTGAATAGTTCATGAATTATGGAAGCACTAAGGCTATAATAACAATAGGAATCAGTGGAAAATGTTTTAAAAATGGCAACAAATTATTCATTTTTCTGATTGTTTGAACGCGCTTATCCTAGCAAATGCTAAATAAAACTGAACAATTCTTTTTTTATTGAACATTCCATTTATCGAGGAAGGGTTTTAGCTATACAACCTTCGCCTAATATTTTACGAATAATGAGAGCAAAGCATCAGAGAAAAGTGCTAAGACGGGGAAAAGGCATCGAGTTAAGTAAAATTTCGATTTAGAGAGAGTCGACTGTTTCAAAATAACTTTGCAACAAAATTCCAATGCGGGCATGATGCACAAGTCGAAGACGCACCTCTGGCCGGTGGATGAGGTAGAGGCGGACGAAGGCAACGCAGGCAACTGCTAGTGTCATGATAAAGAACAAAATGGCAGGTGGGGAAGATCAAAATCAGCACATTTTCTTACCTAACTAGACACCTAGATATATAGTTTAAATGAGCTACGGTTTATAAAAAGAAGACATGAGATTTAAAAGTTGAATTTGAAGTTTGAATTTGCTATTAACCAAATAACAAGGGAATGAGCATACAACAAAAGCTATAAACACATCCTCATATGGGACATCATTTTCGAGGCAAAAATAATTTTCTATTACAACCCATTGCAACCGCAGAAATTTTCAATTATCACAGTTCGTTGAAAAAGGATTGAAATGTAGATAATATTCAATTAAAATCAAATAAAATGAAATTCCATGTCTGATATCTCTAATTGAAGAATATTCTTTTCACCTTTCACTACAGTTACTAAAAACAAAAAAAAACAATATTGTCTTTAATCAAAGATGGGGAAAACCGTTCAATCGTGCAGGTTAAACTCCAAAATCTACCAATTTAAGTGGTTTTCTTTTGATAATACTTATTCTCAAACTATCTGATATTAAAAAACATTAACAAACAACTAGATAGACATTAGATAGCAATTGGTATTATCTCAGTTTTCTATACTGACTGAGAAGATGAATCATTCTAGGAAATAATTGAATATCTATTACGTTTCTGACGACCGAAATAGAGTAAACAAATTAAAGATCAGTATCGATACTTGCCTATCGGTAGACTTTGACAGCTATCTTCTGTCCTCTGATATAAAGATTGTTACAGAAGTACTTATTTTTCCATCGACGAAAACAAATTTTACAAGTTTGCGTTCAATTTCAACTAAATTTACCCAGGGGGCCTGACGAAAATGACTATATCGCTTAGCTTTCGAAAAACACTGAACAACTGGCACGTTTTTCAGAATACTAATCTGCTTAGAAATATCAGTTCTTTCTGATTGTTGCGCCGCTGTTCAAATGTTCTGATCAGATACTCGATTGTGTAAATGTGAAAAAGTTTTTCATGAAGCTACCTCCAGTTTATTTCAAACATTTTTAAAACTCCTTTGGTTAAAGCTTTGAGGCAAGCGATATTTAAAAAAAGGCTTGCTGCTGTTGTCACAAACTAATTAAATTTTTTGTATATATTGGCCTAAATCGAAGTGGGAAAAAGGTTATTGTTATGCAATCTGAATATTTAAAATGTGACCAATTTTCTATCAACCAATTTATTGAGTTTTTCACCAATCGAAATTTACCTAAAAGTCAACTTTGATCGACACAAAATTTCCATTTAGGTGTGTTTCTTCGTGGGCCCGTCTCGACACTCTGCTCGATTTTCTCCCAGTAAAAACAAAACAAAATTGAAGAGCAATATCAGCAAAAGATTAGGCATAAGCCATATTATCCAATAAATCAATCTGACAGAAAAGCAATAAAAACCTAAGCTTATCAAATTCGGCTCTTAGTTTTAATTTTATTAGGGTCGGTTGTGGAATAAATTTGTACACATAAGAAATTTTGAAATAAGAAACGCACAAGAAAAGCCCAAGTAGTGAAAATGAAATTTTCACTATTTTTAATTGTAGTTTTGTGTACAAGTGGAATTCATTCGTTGTCGTTTGGTAATTTTTCCGTCGCAAGTGATTCCTTGAGCGAAACATTCTACAAGGAAGCTCAAACAGTTCGTGGCAGTGGCGATGATGTTCAAATAGAAGCGCACAATTTTACAAAGTGGTACAACAAGGAAAAATGTCTCTCGAGTTTGCGGAAAATCGGTGAAGAGCTACCAAGAAATCTTGACGTCATCCCATGTAAGCAAGGCTTGATTTGAAGTTATTCAAAAAATTTACAGCGTATTTTCGTATTTTTGTACGATTAAGTGATCATTTTGGTTTTCATCTGACCTTAGCAAAGAAAAACTAGTGAAATGAAGTTGTGGAAGGGCGAGTTGTCTTAACCGTTTTCTTTTGGTTTTTTTTTTAGTTTGTCGATCGTCTTCTTATTCAATTAAAAATTAAAAAAATTAAATTTTTTACTAGATATTACATTCAGAGATTAGGATTTCGCCATCTTGCTTTATCTCAAGTGGATTTACGCAGATAGTTCTAAAGCTCTTCTAGTATATATGTAAAGTATACACAGTGATAGTGACCGTCAATGAACTTGATTCCTAGTTTTCGTTAACCGAAATGTCATAAATAATGAAGTTTAAACCATATGACGTCACATTGGGGCATCAGTCTAACTTTTGTTTGCAATGACAACTCTTTTTCTGCTTTTTGTTCTCTCGGACCTATACTTACTTACTTACTTATGGTGGCGCTATAGTCCAGGTCGGACCATCGCCTCACCCAACAGACTTCTCCAGCCAGCTCGGTCCCTAGCTAGCTGCCTCCAGTTTCACACGCAAAGTTGGTTCAGGTCCTCTACTACCTGTGTGCTCCATCTGAGTCGCGGCCATCCTCTTCTGCGACTTCCTTCCGGGTTGGATTCGAAGACTCTACGAGCCGGAGCATTATTTTCCATTCGCTCAACATGACCCAACCATTTAAGTCGTTGGACCTTAACTTTTCTGGCTGGTTCAGTGTCGCTGTACAGTTCTTGGCTCGTACAGTTCTTGGTTGAATCTTCGTCTCCATTCGAAGAATTTTTCTCTCAAAACAGCCCAAAGCGTTTTCATCAGATGTTGTCATAGTCCATGTCTCTGCACCATATACATGAGGGCCGGGATGATGAGGGTTTTGTAGAGTGTCACTTTAGTTGCTCGGGTCGGGTGGAACTTTACTACTCAATTGCCTTCTAAGTTCAAAGAAGCAGCGATTGGCAAGTGATTTTGTTTGATTACAGCAATGGCGTTGTTGTCTGAGTTGATAGCGGATCCCAGGTAGACAAAGTCCTTAACTACCTCGAAGTTAAATCTGTCTATGTTGACGTTTGCTCCAAGACGTCGATGTTGGTTGTCCTTTCTTGTCGACAGCATTAACTTGGTCTCTCCCTCGTTAACCGCTTAACCCGTCTTCCTGCCTTCCGTCTCAAGACTAACAAACGTTCCACTGACATCATCACGCTGTGTTCTTCCAATTATTTCAATATCGTCTACGTATCCTAGTAGCTTGACGGACTTTGGAATAACTGTGCCTCTGCTATTGACGTTGGAGCTTTGCACAATCTTTTCAAGAATAATGTTGAAGAAATCGCATGATGGAAACGCGTAAGTTTTCCATTGTCATCTTACACAGATGGACAACTTTTTCTGGGATGCCAAAACTAGACATTGCTCTATATAGTTGGTCTCTATAGACGCTGTCATACGCGGCCTTGAAATCGACGAAAAGGTGGCAGGTATCGATTTGAAGTTCCTGGGTCTTCTCCAAGATCTGCCGTAGGGTGTATATTTGATCGATGGTGGACTTTCCGGGTCTGAAGCCACACTGATAAGGACCTATCAGGTTGTTGACGAATGGCTTCAAACGTTCACACAGCACGGCAGACAAGATCTTATAGGCGATGTTAAGGAGACTTATACCTCTGTAGTTGGTGCAGTTCAGGGAATCTGCTTTTTTGAGGATCGGGCATACGATGCTGAGGTTCCATTCATTTGGCATGCTTTCCTTCGAGCAAATTTTGCAGATAAGCTGGTGCATGCTCCTAACCAAATCATCTCCATCTGCTTTGTTCAGTTCGGCGGCTAGCCCGTCTGCTCCAGCGGCTTTGTTCGACTTTAGTTTAGATATCACTATCTTCACTTCGTCCATGTCGGGTGGGGGGAAGTGTTGGTCTTCTGCACCCAAATTGAATGGTTCTGTACTGCTGGCGGAGTTTTGGTCGTCATCGCCATTATATAGCTTGGAAAAGTGGTATTTCCATATTCTCAGCACTGACTGCGGTTCCATTACGATGTTCCCATGATGGTCTCTACAGGCTTTAGTTCGGGGTGTATAAGCCCTGGAGGTTTGTTTCACCTTTTTGTACAACTTTCGAACCTCGTTCCGGTTGTGACATCCCTCTATCTCCTCGATCGCGCGCTTCTCATGCTTCGGACCTATCCTTTTTGTAAATAAAACACCTTAACATACAAGCAAATTTGACGAATATAAAGACTTCACAATCGCTTTCTTTGACAGTGCTTCAAGCTACTGCGACAATTTCATTGCTTTCAAGCTATTACTAATAATAATGTCAATAACTGTCAATTTTTAAACTTGGCAGCTATTTCACGTTTTTAATCTTAAAATAACAAACAGGAATACTGTGCACACTGTTTCACAACTGTCTGTCAGAAGTCGCGTATTACTCTTTCTTAAAATAAATACGTTTGCTCACAAGTACATATCTCTTAATAACACATGCTCTGATTTAAGCGATCTGATAAATATCTCACCTTGATCCATAAACTTTGTGCTCAGAAATGGGCACGTTCTGACGATTCTGAAAATTCCCGCACAACAAAAGTTCGATGCGGACTCAACAGCAATCCATTTTTTTTTTTTTTTATTTCTTATCAATTTTACTAATTTTTTTGTGAAAGAAAGGTACTTAGCCTTAATTGTGATTAAAAGATATTCTCCTCATTTATTTTTTGCGTCTATAGTGACGTCAAATGACAGCTCACTTTGTCACTGATCAATGATCATTTTACTATCATGAGACATGAGGCTGAGTATCATTCATTCAAAATGTTTGTATGCCCACAGTTTTGGATGCATGGGGGAGACTACCGGCCGGAGTTCTTTTTGGAAACACTTATGATGTTGGCAATTATGATCAATGCATCCAGACGTCAGTATCACTTCCGCTAGCAAATGCCAACGAAGACGTGAATGGGCAGTTTTGTGTTGTAAAAATTCCCATTCGGGAGAAGGATAACACTACCGAACCAGAGATCCTGGAATTGAATTTAAACATCGGTGTGTGTATTCCTCATACTTGCAGTCCGACGGTGCTGAAGCCAATTTTCGATGGAACTCTTAAGAAGTTCTTCAAAGGCGACTTGGAAAAAGTGGCAAATGTATCAATTTCAATGTGCAAAACTGGTGAGGCACCAACTTGGGAAGCAATCAATATTGTTGGAGTGTAAGGAAAACAATCTTCACCAAATGTACATCTGAATCTCAATTTGTTTTGTTCTTAGATCATTTTTTGGAATAATAGGAGTACTGATGCTCCTGAGCTCGATTTATGACTTCACTTTATCATTGATGAACAGTAAGTAAATATTTGAACTGTCTTCAATTTAACTTCTTCCTTGCTTCAATTCCAGAGCGACCAGTACCCGTTTTGCTAGCTTTCTCTGTTCTCACAAATGCCAAAAAAATGTTTGCCATTTCGACGAAGAGCTCGCCGAATGTCATTGACTGCCTGACGGGAATTCGAGTTCTGTCAATGGCCTGGATTATGTACGGACACACCTATATGATCTCATTTCAACTTCCCTTCCTAAACTCATTGGAAGCACTGGATGTAGGTTTTGCTAAGACTTTTCGTAAAAACTCAGAATTAACATTCGATTTGAAAATTTAGTGGAAAAAATCGTTCGCTTATCTTCATGTCGCCAATGGAACCTTGGCTGTGGATTCGTTCTTCTTCCTCGGTGGGCTACTTGTG
This sequence comes from Sphaerophoria rueppellii, assembly GCA_920937365.1. Taxonomy (NCBI): domain Eukaryota; kingdom Metazoa; phylum Arthropoda; class Insecta; order Diptera; family Syrphidae; genus Sphaerophoria; species Sphaerophoria rueppellii. Next base: position 6,761,409 of record CAKKXW010000001.1, read on the forward strand.
GCTTGGTCCGGTTTTCGCGAATTGGATCGAACGTGAGTCGGGGGCTCATCTCATGACAACAATCTTAGAATGATCTTTAAAATTCAACAAATTTCAGAAAAGGAAAACTCAACATCATAATGATGTATGTCCATCGCTACATTAGACTGACACCTCTTGTTGCCGCTATGATGTTGATTTTGTACAGTTTGAAGGACATCATTGGCGATGGACCTCTTAAGGAGGGTATAAATGGCGGAGATATCTGCAACGCTCATAATTGGTGGCCAAATCTTCTTTATATTCAAAACTATTATGTTCCCGAGCCCAAGGTAACTTTCCTCTTTGACTTTCAAAACTGCTAAAGTTTCACTTTATTCAATTGTGTCTAGTGTCTAGCTCGATCTTGGTACTTGGCTGTGGATTTCCAGTTGTATATAATTGCACCATTCCTTCTTATTCCGATGTGGAGATGGGGGAAAAAATTCGCTCCCGTATTGGTGGGTTTGGTTCTGATGTCAATTGCCTACATAATGACAATCTACATTACTCATAGCTTCAGGGACTTGAAGGGGTGAGTTTAGGTTAGATGCTGCTGATCAAAAATTGATGACTTCCTTGTTATTCACAGAGGAAATGACGGAGAATGGACTCTGACATACATTCCAATGCACACAAGATGTTCTCCGTGGATAGTGGGCTTTGGCTTTGGGTACTTTATGCACGTCAATCGTCAAAGGGTGTTCCGAATTTCAAGAGTAAGTCCTTGGGGAACCCGAGAAAAAATTGAAGTTAACAATATTTTTTCTTCAGCTGATTCAACTTCTTCTTTGGTTCCTTACATTCTTTACAATGGCTGCGTTAGTTTTTGGGACTTACTTCTCAATCAATGCCCATGGCAAGGGTACAGTAGTTGAAACAGCCATTTACGACGGCTGGAAGCGTTGCTTATGGGCTGTCGCACTATCCTGGATAACATTCGCCTGTCATTTTGGATTTGGAGGTTTCTTGAATACATTCCTGTCTCATCCTTTCTGGCAGCCATTTGCTCGTTTGACATACGCCATGTATCTGACGCACGCTATGGTCATCAGACTTAATGCCAGCTTGTCAAGAACGCCGGTGTATTTCAGCTTCTACGAAGAGGTATGTCAAATAGATTTTGGGTTATTGAAAAATTTTGTAGAAAATTTTATTTTTCAGATCATGCGATTTTGTACCGCTTTTGGACTAACAGTGATACTCTCAGTTTGGATGTCATTGGCGTTCGAAGCACCGATTTTGGTATTGGAAAAGTTCATTTTCGGCAAGGACAAACAAGTGAAACATGTCCAAGAGGAGTTGCCGCCGGCAAAGAGCAAAAGTGAAGTAGCTTAGAGAAAAACACAAAATAAGTTAAATTAAGTTTTGGATTAGATAAGATAGTAACTATGTATTTATGATTATTTTAAATGAGAGATGATTTTGTTTGTTAAAAACCTTTTGAGAGAATAAAACAAAAATAACAAAGAATTTTATTTTTCCAATATATTGAGGGAATTCACGAATTAATTTGTTGCCATTATGCCCAGCGCTTTAGGGTGAGTAAATCGAAAAAGTTCATCATTTTGAATTATGAATTATATTTAATTCCTTGGTATGTGAATTTAAACAGGATGATAGCATATATCATGCTTCCCTTGTTTTGAATCAAACCCTTTTTGAAAGTTTTGTAACATGTGAATGTCTGAACTCTGAAGTATTTCGTTAACAATGGCTTCAGACCAGGAAAGGCAACCACCGAACAAATTTTCACTTTGCGATAGACCCTGGAAAAAACCTATGAACAACAAATCGATACCCACCACCTTTTCGTCGGTTTTAAGGCTGTTATGACGGCATCTACAGAATCGAACTGTATAAGGCTACGTCTAGTTTTGGCATATTTGCCAAGCTCGTTCGCTCGTCCAAAATGACGATGGAAAACCAACGCTGCGTCATCAAGGTTGCCAACGAGCTTACGGAATCTTTCGACGTCCAAAAACGATTCTCACAAGGCGATGCACTGTCATGCGATTTCTTTAACATCGTTCTTGAGAAGATAGTGCAGAACTCCACCGTCAACACCAGAGGCACTATCTTCCAAAAATCTGTTCAACTTCTCGCGTATGCCAATAATATTGACACAATGGGAAGAACACAGCGTGATGTCAATGGTGTCTTTGTGAGGATTGAGACAGAAGCGAAAAAATTGGTTTAGCGATAAATTAGGGCAAAACGAAGTACATGCTGTCTTCGAGAAAGGATACCCGACAGGGCCTAGACAGAACGTCACAATAGACGCATACAACAACAAAGTTCTCTTATGAGCGAACAACACTGTGTAAAAAGTCAGCCACCAAAAGTAATGAGATCTACAAGAACGCCAAGTTCTTAACAATTAACAGTGTTTTACTGAATATTTTAAATCATAGAAGATAATACAACAATATTAAACGAAAATAGAAACTGAGCCAAAGTTAGTTTGAATTGCCCCCTTGAAATTTTCATTCGAAAGGAGCGCGTTTATTGCTGGTTTATCCCCCAGCCTTTCATTCATCGGCACGATTTTCGTACAAAGTACGCTCACTCTACCACTGAAATTAGGAACTTCTAAACTATGATTAATTTGGGTTTCCGAACGTTGTACTATTGAGGAGTTACGAACAATTCAGAGACTCAGCTTAATCTTAGCTGATCTCCATCCTGCGCCAAAAACGCACAGGATTTCTATGGTGATCATTGCCCGCCCGGCACCCACTTGGAGGGTTTGAATGAGGATTTTTTCCAGGCAAAAATAATAATAATAATAATAATAATAATAATAATAATAATAATAATAATAATAATAATAATAATACATTCTTTTAGTTGGTGCGACTGATTGGGCTTCAAAGATTTTTTTATATCGTGGCACTTGGCAGGGAAGTAAGTCTTCAGAAATTTTTACAGAAGAACGCATAGCCCAATCTCGATCACATGTTTTTGGAATACGAGTTTTCTTAAATTGAAGTAACGACAAGTCCTGTCTATAAAAACTCCTCAACCTGTTGTTTTCTAATATAGCACTTTCTTGGGCTTTTATCTGGCATGGATCAAAATTAATTAAGTGAACACCATTAAGAGATTTTACCCTTGACAAAGCTACGTAGGCTTGACCGCAACAAAATAATGATGACCCAATATCAATGAGAGCATTGTCAAGACTAAGTCCTTGACTTTTGTGTATTGTGATTGCATATGCTAGACAGATAGGAAATTGTTCGCGATAAACATAAACTCTGTTAATAACATCAAATTTTGTTTTAACTGGCCCTAATTCAAAGAGTATACCGTGACTGAATTTGATGGTAACTGTCTTGGCTTTTTTTTATCATCAACATCAATCCAATGAAATTTTCTGTACCGTTCCTATTGAGCCATTCACTAAACCTAAACTCACATCAATGTTTCTACGTAACATAACTGTCACTCCAATTTTTAAGACAATTGTTCTTTCTAGCCCAACAGTCATAGATGAATTTTTTTCGTAGTTTTCTAAATCTTCTTGAGCTCGTTTGCACATATAGCGAGGACATAAAATGGGTAAAAACAACAACCCTAAATAGAAACACAATTTTTTCTCATTTTTTGTAATGTCATTCAACCAAAAACATACAAGAATTCCAAATTTCAACATCCTACGACAGTTTTTAGAGAGTGGGCGGAAACCACGCCCCTAAATGAAATTAAAATATGTACTTATATTTGTCTTTATATTCAACCTAAACCCTATTCGAATCGCGAATTTCCACATCCTACGACCATTTTAAGAAAGTAGGCGGATACCACGCCCCCTGAATGAAAAAAATTGAAATTTTCGATTTTTTCCTTTGTATACACTCGAAAACCTCTCAAATTTCAAGATTCTGATATTGTTAGAACTGCTTCATAATTTTGATGATCAATCAGTGAGTCAGTGAGTCAGTCAGTCAATTAAGGTTTTTGAAATTTTTACTGTTCAATATCAAGTAGTGGTTCTACAAAATTATTTTTTTAATGGGCCTTTGTACCCATAAAGTTAATACGTATTTCAAATTTAAAGCTTCTACCTCTATGGGTTCAAAAGTAATAGGGGATTAAATATGTGCTTGAGTTCGATCCTGTAAAAAGGGTGCAGTGCTAGAACTTGGCTGGCACTACCGTGCCCTTTGATAACAGCGAACTTTACGGTTTGTACAACGACACGGACCTAGCCAGAAGGGTCAAGATCCAGAGACTCAGATGGCGCTGTCATTTAGAGCGGATGGACACCAATGCTCCGGATGGAAAGCCTTCGACACTATTCCCGAGGGACGTAGGAGCAGGGACGACTCGCTACCATTGAAATTGGGTAGACAACAAAAATTCTGTACCTTTCTCTTGTCCTTGTTTTTACATAGAACGTGAAGTCGTAGGTATTCATTTCAGCTATCGATTTAGATTTTAAAGCAAAATCTGAAATCTTGTTTTTCTTTCAAGGCTCAACTGGAGTTCTTGAGATGAAAAGGAGAAAAAAATTAATTATAAAACGGATCGAAGGTAGAAATACTTCATTTATTTGAAGAAGGATCGGCAAAACGAAAATCATAATTAACAATTACTGAAAAACAAAAATCATTTTGAATAATTGAAATCAAATTAAACGACAACGAGCAATTAGACATTTTCATTATTGTCTTTTTTCCCCATACAAAAGTACAAAACTTGAAAAAAAAATCAGTTGAACGAAACAAAAACATGTCTTCGGCTGTTTTCGTTCTTTCCCGAATGCACAGTGGACACAAGGATGAAATGAACTAAAGGAAACAAAAAATTAGACATTTTCAATTACGTCTATTTTTCCCACACAAAAACCAAAAAAAAAGCGTGTGCTGGCTCTTCTTTCCACAAACAAATTCAATAGAGAAAGAAGACATTTTTCGGAATGTCTTCGTTTTTTCCCGAACTTGGTATGAAGTATGAACTATGAAGTTTGAAGTATGACGTTGACCGTTGACGTGTGTTGTATTTGTGTCTATCTTCTTATTTGTTCAATCACAGATAATAAATTTATACAGATGTCTCACCCTTATGGCGAGAAATGATATATGAAACTGAAAGCTACCAAAAATAAAGCTTTCTCCAAAAGCTTTAACACATTCATTTAATGCATGCAAAATCTATTTTGGCCCATCTCATCTCCTGTAAATGAAAACTTAGGCAAAGAAAAAAGCTCCCGAAAGCTCCTTGTCTGTTAAGGCTTTGTCTGTTAAGGGCAAAAAATGATTCTTTTTTTCTGCAGGGATGAGACATCTGTATAAGTTAATTATCTGTGGTTCAATGTTCGCATTTCACTATGCTATGCGATTTGAATAAGGGTTGTTTGGATGTATTTATTAATTAATTATTTTATTACTAATTTATTTATTACCTATTTACAGTTTGTTCTCGTTTTTTTTCTTCAGCCTATCCATTTTGTTTGGGTAGACACTGTCTTAAATGTCTATATAATGGTTCGTCCCTGCGTAGGAGGAGAGAAAGACCGCGACTCAGGTTGCGCACTCAAGTGGAAGAGGACCTCAATCAACTTGGAGTGCAAAACTGGAGACAGCTTGCTAGGGACCGAGCTGGCTGACGGGACTGTTGATTGAGGCCCAAGCGCCACCTTAAGTAAGAAAGTAAGGTAAGTAGTAAGTCAGGTTCAAATTTTGAGTTTTTAAAATTCAAACTACAGTACGTCCTTAAATCGGACTTTTTTTTAACTTTATGGCAGGAAATACTATGTATTTTTTAACCCTTGATTTGTGGTAGGATCAAGACAGTTAAATAGTTAAGACATTTTTTTGTTCTTTGAAGAGTGGTATTATACATTTTAAACGCCATCTTGTACAAAAAAAATGTTTATTTCTGACTTACAAAATAAAAACTTATTCTATAACTATTCTCTAAGTATCACTCAATAACAACTAGAAATTCTTGTTTGGAATCTGTAGGCAGACATCCTGTGGCACTTGTTGCTGTGTCTGCAAATTACTGTTGTTCCTCACCTCTGGTCTTTTACGGCTAAATATGCATTTTTCCAACACCAAAACTGGCGATTCGAAAGCCAGCGTCAAGATGATAGCAGCCATCAACGATATTCCGAAACAGCCCCAAAACAAAAGAACCTCAAATGACAAAAACCAAAAATACTATAAGTATAGAAGATTTTGCCTATTTTTAGATAGCTAAAAATACCGTGTCATAGTGGCCGTAATTCAACTGTGTTCGAATCATTCCAAAATTCACTCTCACAACAGTCATATGAATCAGATATAAGGAAAATGTCAAACGTCCCAATGGCTGCCAGAAAGGATGTGACAAAAACGCATCAACAACTCCCCCGAATCCAAAGTGACAAGCAAAAACAATCCAAGCCAAAGCAATTGCCCATGAAACACGTTTCCAGGCTTCGTAAAAAGCAGCTTCCAGTACTGTGCCATCACCGATGCCATCACCATTCGAACTGATTGTGAAGTAGGGTCCATACACGATGGCTATAAGAATTGCAAAACTTACTATCCAACCTAGAATTTGGAATTTCTAAAGAATATAGAAGAGTTGAGTAGAGTTAAGCTTAACTTTTAAGTCAGAAAAAAGTTTGTATTCACCTTTGGAATTTGAATGGTGTGGTTCCGATACTTGTGCATGAAGTAACCTAAGACAAAGCCAACTACCCATGCAGGAAATCTTGTGTGAGTTGGAATGTAAGTCAGTTTCCATTCTTCTTCGTAAGTGCTGAGGAAAGGAACAATGTGGCTCTTGGTTTTAGAAACTACCAAAATGGATGTGATCAATCTTTGCTTACCCAGTTACCAAACTCGTGAATTCCTTCGATATATAAACGGCCATCACACATCCAATTGCACCCAGACTTAAGACCACAAGCACTGGGATAACTTTCTTCCCCCATTTCCACATCGATATCAACAAAAGAGGTGAAAGCACATAAAGTTGAAAATCAACAGCCAAATACCAAGTTTGATCGAAGCACTGCAAGAAGTGAACATCAGTTTGTTTCAAGAGTCTTCCTACCAGAATCTCAACTTACAGTAGACACTCCAACATAATTAGAGATGTAGAGAAGAATTGGCCACCAGCTGCTACTGTCGCATTCGTTTTTTGCCAATGCTATACTCTTAAATGGTCCATCATACAAGATGTTGTTAATACTATAAGCGAACAGCAGTACTGCTCCAACAACTGGCGTCAATCGTATGTAGCGATGAACATACATCATGACAATATTCAATTTTCCATTCCTGAAATGATATTCGCTGTTGAAAAAAGGATTTCTAATGATGTGAGACTTACGTTCTGTCAAGTTCTCGAAAACCCAACCAAGCCACCAGCAGACCACTGATAAGGAAAAACGAGTCAACAGACACTGTACCGTGAAGAACTTGCATCGTCCAAAAGTTATTGAAGAACTGGAAGAGAAAACGTAAGGAAACAATTTCTAATTATCTGATCCTAAAATTTCACACATCCAACAGGTATGCAGTATTGATAGCCGGAAAGAGTGCAGTTGTCATATAAGTGTGGCAGTAGATAACCCAGGTCATCGATAGAACCCGAATTCCTGTCAAACAACTAATCGTGTCCGGGGACCGTTCCAGATTTATTGCAAACAATTTCTTTCCATTTGTCAGCACGGAGAACGCCAAAAGAACAGGTATTGATGGTTCTACAGAATGCAAAATCATTTAAAAAAAAAAATCGACTCCACATTTTGGTGGTAGCTTACTTTCAAAGTAATCCATCAAGAAGTCATAGAGCGAGCTTAAGATCATCAATCCGGCAAAAATCGAAAAGAATACTCTGGAGGATATACAGAAATAAAATTGGCACTAAGCAATCAAGCTGATTATGACAAACTTACATTCCAACAATATTGATTGGTTCCAAGGACTCGCTGCGGCCTTCAGTACACCTGGAAACCTTAACATCTGCAAGCAACTCGCCGTTGGGAAGTCGTTTCCCAGCAGCTGCAAAGACATACTCCACAAACCTCGGACTACAACTGTTGGGAACACAAATTCCAATGTGTAGGCCACTTCGATCCTTTGGATCATATTTTGCCTCTGTCGATGGAGGACACCCCCAATCTGGCGTTCGCACTTGTTTTTCAAATGGATTCTTAAATGGAACCTTCACAAAACAATATTGAGCGTCGACGGTGCCTGCGGAATTACTTGTCTTCATCGATGTCCTGATGCACTGGTCAAAATCACCGACTTCATAATTGTTGCCAGACAAAATTCCAGATGGAATTTTTCCCCATGCATCCAAGACTACAATCGAAATGTATGTCAAATTAAACTGGAAAATTCTGATCATTTAGCTTACATGGGAACACTTCGGGACTAGGGAACCTTTGCTTTATTTCTTGAAGACTGTTCAAGCATTGTTCTGAATCGAACGACCGAGATAGAGCGCTCAGATCCTTATTGTGTTGAATTTCATTGAAGAAACTTTCACTCAGGAAATCACTTTGCACAGTCACATCGTTTACAATCGAAAGGAAGTGGGATTCCTTTACACACGTAAGTAAGCTAACTGTTACAATAATCCAGGTTTCAAGAATCATTTCGATTTCAACTAATTTTCTTACAACAGACACTGACTCTTTGGAAGAAGGACTTCTTCGATGGCTTGCCGAACTGGTTTCTTTATCAAACTTGGCGGTTCTTTTATTGCAGTCATAAATCAGTTGCATTTGCTGATAAGACGTGACGAATCATCGATTGCAAAATACTCGCCCAGTTTTGAGATAAAATTCGAGTGTCCAATCAGGTCAGATCGTAGATTCGCTGGCAGAGCCAAAAAGCATTGAACTTCTGGTTTTTTGATAAGCGCTTAGCCGAATAACAGCAAACATAATGTGTGTTGATGTTGATAAGGACATTGGCCGTTGAAGAGCAAAGAGTTTGACCTAAAGATTTATCGGCTGTTTTGAAAAGCGTGTGGCTTACGTCCAGTCTATCAACGAAAAATCGTAGAAAGATACGTCTGATGGTCACTGTGGTGTATACGCACTTTTTTCAATTGACCAATATTTTGTGAAATATTTTCGAACTGCGACGTGCAACTTGCCTCCTAGTTGAGTCGTCTGAAATTGATATAAAACAAATCAATGGGGCAATAGGTCTTTGAGAGACAATCCCCAAGTGCGTGTGAAGAATTGCGGGAACCAACATTTTTATGCCGATTCCGAACGACTTAGCATTTTTATCCTAACTGAATGCTACTTTTGGCAGTCTTTTCTGTACTTTGCAGTAGAAAATCCCACAACAGAATTAGCAAGAGTTGACGGTTTTGCGTCATAGTCAACGCACTTAACCACTGAACGAGGGGCTATACTCTGCAAATGTTTGTGTTTGCATACTCGGCAATTGGTTTGTGTTTTCCTTAAATTATAAATATGGAAAAATTGCAAATTCACAATCATTGAGAAGTTTTGACGCGAATTCAATTACCAGACTTGGTACAACTCAGCGACCGCTTTTTGCAAATGAGAATAATGAGGACATGAAGATATAGAAAACCAATAAAGTGACGTGAAACATGAAAGAATTGGAACGAAAAACGATAGAATGAACCTTGACAGACGAATCAAGGCAATGACTCGGAAAAGGTATGGCAGAAAGATCATCTATATATCTATATAATATTTTATAGTGCCGTCATACTTGCTCTACTTAAACCTAAGACCTTAGACTTAATCAAATATGTAAGCCGGCCAAAGGAAAAATACCCCACCCCGGTCTACCCATTGTCAAAAGCAGTTTGAAGCCACCAAAACTGGTTCTCCTACTTCACCCTATCAATGCGGTCCTGTTCGGACACAGCCCTACTGCACCAAAGCAGCTCCGCTCCATCACGAGCGAGGATGCCTCGTTCATACAGGAGTCGCCGGTAAAACTCGTAAAACTCCTGACGTGGTAAATAAACGCTACTGCCAATTTATCCTGTATCATGCCCCACTGGTCTAAATAGAGAAATGCCTCTGCTGGAATGAAGCCGCTCAAGCGTGCATGCTCGAAGTAGTTGTCGTTCGGATAGAATGAATATCAAATTATTGGTCGAAGAGGATCAACAATGACCATCTTGTGCCAAGATGGCCTTAGCCAACGGAAACCGGAACAAAATTGTCTCCGACTTTTGGACATTTATTTTCAGTTTTCAGTCGTCGCAGTATCGTTGATTCTTCTCGAAATCACGCTGCAAGAGGATTCTAGTAACTTCAACCTTTCGAGCCGTTATGTAGGCATTCAGGTCGTCGACATACACAATTGCGTTAATTAAGCTACCAATAAATTCGCTGGTGTAAATTCTGAAGAGGATCGGCGAATTGACCGCTCCCTGTTGAAGACCGTTTTTAATTTCATGCATTGTTTCTTGGACTTGTTCCATTGGACGTAAGAAACGAGCTTAGACCCGGCATTAATAGTGTCATGTCCTGCCTTGAACCCGAACTGATTATCCGGAATTGTTGTGTTGTCCGAAGACCACTTAATCAGAGCTCTATTAATGATGTTATCGAATACTTTACTGATACTTGGAAGAAGACTTATCGTCCGAAGATTTGACGGATTGGAGTTGCCCTTTCCCTTTTTCTGAAGAGGATGAACCACAGCTGTCGATTATATGCATTATTCAGCGCGTTGTTGATCAGAGTTGTGTTGATGTCTATTGCCCCAATCGTTAAGCGTCTTAGTACAATGTTGGATATACCATCAACACCTGCTGACTTCTAATTCTTTATTAAATCGAAGATAAGCTTGAGTTCTACCTTCGTGATGAACAAGGGACTTGGGCCCGTTCGATCGGCGATTATAGCGTTTGCTAAGAAGTCGTCATCAAACTCTAGTAGATGTTCTCACGGGACACTGTCTTACAAGCAGACACGCAATACGACTTGGTGTCGCCTCAAATGACTTCTGCAGGAGCTGTATGGACGAAGAAAAAGAGGAACCAATCTCTTACCTCACCGTAGTGTCCGTAGCTTCGTGGTAAGGTGCGTTGGGTGCTAAGCAGAACGTTGTGGGTTCGAATCCTACTCGTGCCCAAAGTTTTTATTTCATCTTTCACGGGCACTGCCTCTTGCGAAGAACTGACAAAACTTCCAATCTCTTACCTTCTTTCCACATGCCCTGCTTTTTCCCTAAGACGCAAACTTCATCTGGGAGAATATGATAATTCCAGTGAAATAGGATATTAAATATCTTCTTCGCTTTATAAAAAGCTCAAAATGGTTCGACTAATAAGAAATAATTCTCTAGGTTCATGTCGTATCAAAATGGGCCTTTTCATTTGGCCTAAGTGTGTGGGTCCTGTATCTGCAGCCACTTTAATTTAACCTATCCTAAGAAGTGTTTAAACAGTCTTCTGATAAACATATCTTTCAAAACAGAAAAATATTACGCATACGCCATACATATCTATTTCTTATCATTTGCTTCAAAAGCACTATCACATAAAATAATGAAAACAGTCTTGTTCTCGTGTTGATGGTCATTCATACCAACACCAAGTCGCAATCGGTTCGAACCATGTATGATCCACTAGCCATCATACTTGCTGGAACCTACTGTTTTTGTGTCAGGTTGAGGTACTTCAACAACAACAAAAAATCAAAACAGACTTATCATCGACTAGGCATGGATAAAATTATTAAATACAAATCTGCAAGGTCTATCAAAATAATGCTCAGTGGTGTGTCGTACGTATTTCCACAAAAAATGAAAGGAAACATGTACCTACACAAAAGATATCACAAACATGTTAATTCAGTAAAAACAATATAAACTTATACTATTTAGAAATTGCTACTGCGGTGTTTCAGAAACTTAAAAGTACCAGTAGTAGCTTTGTTATTTATCAATACCGATAGAAGGGAACGAAATAGTAGATGAACTAGAACTAGGAAAGGGTCAGAAGCAGATACAAGTAGTAGCGATCATTCAGCTAGGGGACCACTCGTCCCGATTGGGGTACTCAAGAGGAAGATAGACCTTAAATCAAAAGAGAAACTAAATAACTTCTGAAAATCCAGGGACGATTGAGTAACCTCTAGAAGTTTATGGCCTAAAACTAATGAAAAGGAAACTCGGTATATTCTATCGTTAAAGGAACATTAAGATCCTGATAAAGATTGCGCCATTGGCACAATGGCCAACAAGATAGGGGCTTTTGCACCCGATTTCTGTTAGGATCAGGAGGAAAAAGAAACCATTAAAAACCTGCTCTGTGACTGTCCGAACCTCCAAACTAACCGACTCCGTCATTTCGGGAACAGGTTTTAGTTGGGGAACTGGATGATCTAGCACAGGTCTCAATGGCAAACATGAGGAAATTTATTGATAGCACAGGCTGGTTCGTTAACGAGCCATTCTACATTAATCAGCAAGTTTGAAGAACATCGATGCTAACTTTTATTTTTATAAGGGATCACAATGGACCAGTAGCCCCTCGTGTATGCACGAGTTCACGCTGTGTAGGTGATAAGGTCACCTAACATAACCTAATCTACCAATACCTATAAAAAGAAATAGTAGTCACACAGGGTCCAGGCTGGTAAAATTATTTGGCCAAATCCATCCTGTTCAGGCACGTTAAGAAACACTTTTTATTAACTATCCGTTCTTTTTAGAACTCTTCAACTAGATGAGTAAACTTTAGAAATAAACTATGCGTTTGCGTCCACTTTGAACACTTTAACATGCTTTGGCATCTTGCTCCCTTATCGCAAAGGTGAGCTTTCGGTATCAACGATTCTCTCCTTCGTTAGATTAGAAACTGTCCTTCAAACCCTTTTATACAAGTTGGATTGAGCGGATTCAAATTTCAAACCCACAACATACATACATTCTGGTGTGCCGCAGGGCTCTGTTTTGTCCCCTACGCAATCTTCCCAATTTTCTTTAATGATCTCATGTTCCTTAAGTTCCAAAGCACTAACACTAAAACAGTGGAAATTATTTGCTGTACTGCTTCTACAAATGCATATCTGAATATCTCGCTCTCTTTTTTTAATTGAGCTTTAACAAAAGCTTTACCAAGCGAGCTTTCACTGTGCACAAAGTTCTCAAAACGAATACACTCAATTTTTTGTGCTTTTTACACTTTGTGTTTCGATGAAGTTCAGCCTTTACTAGAAACTTAGCAGTTCGGCTTGTGAATTGCAACTATTTTTCAAAACAACCAATCCAATACATGCCACTAAAAGTTAGATCGAAAGGCAAAAAACTGGATTAAAGCAACGTCATGATGATACTGGAATTCAAGAAACAAAAAAAAAATAGGTATCAATAGACATTAGACACACGAAAATTTCGATAAGAATTTCAGATTTTATCTCAGAGCCTTCCATCTATGGGTTTAAGGTAACCAAACAGTTTTAAGTACCAGTTGATGATAACTCAGAAACTAATTGAAAAGTTCCAAATAAAAGAAGACCTAATCGCAAAGTTTGAATTTAGTTGAGTATTTTTATCATCTGCGGTTGGTTAAGCAGTTCTTTAGGATGAGCGAAAAAATTGCATTTTCGCTCTTTATAGTCGCGACATGTCTTACGTGTCAAATTTCTTCGTATTCAATCATTAACAATGTCACAGTATCGAAGGATTTTCTACAGCAAAACTTTTACAAACAGATTCGGAGCACACAACTGAGTAGCGTCGTTGTCGGTGAGAGACTTGGGAATCCGGTGCTTCATTATGACGATCAGAAATGTCAACGGAGTTTGAACGAGATTATCGATCGTATGCCCGATCGTGCAGTTGCACCATGTAAGTTATTTTTTCTCAAGTTTACTGCAAAGACTTCAATTTACTGGATACGCAGTCCTGGATGCATGGGGACATTATCCATCTGGAGTTCAGTTTGGAAACAACTATGATGTCGGCAATTTCGATCAATGCGTCAAGACACCAGTAGTTTTGTCCGAAGCATCTGGTGGCGTGGTAAATGGTCAGTTTTGTTTCGCCAAAATTCCACTCAAAACAGAGCAATCGGCTAGACTGTCCTATGATACAGTCGTTAGAGACATAAATATCGGAATATGTGTTCCCGAAACCTGCAGTCCGGAATATATAGTTACTGTCTTCAAGCAATCAGTCGCCGAAGATGCGGAATTGTCTGAAGCAATTTCAAGAATGACTGTCGGTCATTGTACCAATGGACAGACACCACCTTTCAGCACGATGAACATTGTAGCAATGTAAGATTCACTCAGTAGTGCCCTGCCATTACTAAAGTGTTTGCTTATCTACCCTGACAGATCAATTTTTGGCGTTTTCACTGGATTGATGATTTTTAGCTCGCTGTATGACTTCATTGTGGATTATTTTGCAAGTAAGTGATGTGATTACTAGACTTTCAGCATCAATTTAGCATCTTTTCTTTTCAGTGACTCCAATACCCGTATTGCTGGCCTTTTCTATTCTGACAAATGGGAAGAAACTATTCGCAATAACCACAAAACGGTCACCCAATAGTATCGACTGTTTGACAGCAATTCGTGTACTATCGATGCTCTGGATTATGAACCATCACATGTATTCGAATAACTTTATTCCATCGATCAACCAAAGTGAATTCTTTTCAGTAAGTCATAATGTCACTAGCTATTCCCAATCAATAAAAGCGTTTTTCTTACAGTGGATGAACACTCTTATTTCGATGCCAGCAATAATGGGTCCTTCCGTCGTTGATTCGTTCTTCTTCATTGGCGGGCTTCTAGTGGCCTGGATTGGATTCAGAGACTTGGAAAAAACGTAAGATGTGCAACTAGTCTTCCAAGGTCATTCCAAATGATTTTTTTTGTTTTTTGGTTTAGAAATGGAAAAATAAACATCATCATGAATATTGTGCATCGATACATACGACTGACTCCGGTTCTAGCAGCTGGAATGCTGATAATTTACGGAATCTACGACATACTCTTCATTGGACCCTTTAGAGATCTAGCACTAACGCAAACCAAGTGCAACGGCTATAACTGGTGGCCAACATTACTCTACATTCAAAACTATTACATTCAATCTGAGAAGGTATACCGTTACATGTTGTTGTTGTTGTTCTATTCGATAAATCTCTGATCACTTGCAGTGTTATGATGAAACTTGGTACCTTGCAGTCGACTTTCAACTGTACGTTCTGTCACCGCTTCTTCTGATTCCAATGTGGAAATGGGGCAAGAAAGTTGTGGTAGTGGTTATTGGTCTGATAATTGCAGCGTCTTGCTGGGCAATGGCGGTGTTTTTCATGGAGGGTTTCACGGCCATGTCAGTTGGGTATGAAACTTCATAAATACTTTAGTTCCGGTTAATTTCTGTACTTCCCTATTCCAGAGGAAATCTTGGAGAATGGGAGAAAACTTACACTCCTATGCATACCCGATGTGCGCCTTGGCTAATTGGTTTTATCTTGGGTTACTTTATGCACAAAAATCGCACAACAGTTTTCCATATTCCAAGAGTAAGACAAGTTTGATTTTTTTATAAGAAAAAACGATTTTCTATTTTGTATATAAATTTTTGACAGCTCGTCCAATTCCTTGCATGGATTGCATGCTTTGTAACCTTTTTGGCAATTGTATTTGGACCTTGTCCAACATTGCAGGCTAATAATGGGCAGGCTCCTGTTTTTGATGCCGCAGTATATGAGGGCTTGAAACGTGTACCGTGGGCCCTTGCACTATCGTGGATTACATTCGCCTGTCATTATGGCTTTGGAGGAGTTGTTGATGCATTTTTGTCTCATCCGTTTTGGCAGCCATTGGGACGTTTGACATATTCGTTGTATTTGCTGCATATGGGCGTTATAAGAATGCATTTTGGAATGATGAGGACCTTGAAGTACTTCAGTCCCTATGACATGGTAAGTTAGAAAAGTTTGTGGAAAATTACTGCGATTTCTTATGACTGCTTTCAGTTCCTTCGGTTTTGGAGTGCGTTTGGGGTGACCATGCTTCTTGCGATCTATATGAGTCTTGCGTTTGAGGCGCCAATATTGATTTTGGAAAAGTTTATTTTCGGACATGGCAAGAAAACTGAGGTGGTGAAACCAGCTCCTAAGGAGCTTTCACCAGAATCACCGGAAAATAAAGTTTAAGTGAATTGGAGGCCTTACATATGTTTTAGTTCTATTTCAACTTTAAGAGATGTAAATAAATTGCAATGTTAAATTATTTTGATAAGAATATAAA
This sequence comes from Sphaerophoria rueppellii, assembly GCA_920937365.1. Classification (NCBI taxonomy): domain Eukaryota; kingdom Metazoa; phylum Arthropoda; class Insecta; order Diptera; family Syrphidae; genus Sphaerophoria; species Sphaerophoria rueppellii. The sequence goes on from CAKKXW010000001.1 coordinate 6,777,658, forward strand.
TCTATGAATTTGATTTGCTTACAACCCAATTCCAATTCTAATAATTCTTCAAAAATGTGGTTATCTCTAGGCATATGTGTCCGAATAGTCCGAACGATTTAGTACCCGATGATGACACTGGAAGCCTGGACCTTATACTCCTCCTGTTTACAGAACTTACATTTTTCGATCTTGTCTATAATCGAATTTGCTTTTTTTCTTGGCAGAGTAGTGTTGCTCTTTATCGAAAGATTAGGTATAACTCAGTTGTTCCAGGGTGGTTCCTACGAAGCAACTTAGACTTGGGTAGAAATCCAAAAGCTAAAAAATAACAAGTCCGCCGGGTCGGATCCGTATGGCATACCTGCGGAACTCTTTAAATATGGAGGAGGTGTTTGGATGAACCGCATGCACCAGGTTACCAGCAAAGTATGCGAGGAAGAATGCATGCCCACTGACTGGTCGAAAAGCTCCATATGACCCATTTACAAAAAGGCGATCCTATGTCATGCAAAAACTACCGCGGCATATCCCTGCTTGGGGCTGCATACAAAATCGTATCCAACGTACTGTGTGGACGTGTTAAACCGTTCTGCAACACAATAATCGCCACGTACCAGTGTGGCCTTAGGCCAGGCAGAACAACGATAGACCAAATATTCACACTGAGGCAGATCCTGGAAAAGACCAACGAATTTCAAGTCGAAACCCACCATCTTTACATCGTTTTTAAAGCTGCGTATGATAGCGTAATGATCGTAGTTCAGTGGTTAGTTGCGTTGGCTGCTAAGCATAACGTCATGGGTTCGAGTCCCACTGCCCATAGTTTTTTAATCTTTCACGGACACTGCCTCTTGCGAAAAACTGTCAAAACATCCAAGATGATCATCTGTCATGAAAAAGTGCTTCTCAACTTTGCCGTTCGGAGCGGAGTTAAATTGTGCTGCATGACGCTAAACAATACGCAGTGCAGTGTGCAAATGGGTAACAACTCATCCGAGTTATTCCGCAGGGTTTAGACAAGGAGATGCGCTGTCATGTGACTTCTTGAACATAGTGCTGGAGCATATAGTGCGCAAGGCAGGTGTGAGCACGGAAAACACTATCCTCAACAAGACCACCCAGCTCCTAGGCTATGCGGACGACATAGACATCATCGGTCGATCCAAGAGAGCTGTGCTTGAGGCCTTCACAGTGATTGAAAAACTGGCGAAACTCGTTGGAATGAGGACAAAACAAAGTACATGCTATCGAAAAACAAAGCAAAAGCAACATATCTGTCCACCGACCGCCTAGAACAAAACTTCATTGTTTGTATCAGCAATATCGAGGTAGTTAAGGAGTTCACCTACCTTGGAACAAACATCAATCCCTAAAACCACACATTAGTGCAGATGATCCGAAGAAGAATTACACTAGCAAACCGCTGCCGCTTCGGTTTGGCAAAACAATTGGGTTCAAAACCCTCACTCGAAAGACAAAGTGTCTGCTATACAAAGCTTTGATTTTACCAGTCCTACTCTACGGCGCGGCGGCGGCGCCGAGTGGTATACGATAAGTAAAAAAGGGGAATTGGTACTGGGCACTTTCGAAAGAAAAATTCTTTGACGGATTTTTGGTCCCGTATGTGACGATGGCGAATGGAGAAGAAGGTTCAAGCGAGAACTGTACGAGCTGTACCAAGATGTGGATGTAGTCCAGAAGGCCGCAAGAAATGACGACTATCAAGCGAATGGACGACAACGCTCCAGCCAAGAAAGTCTTCTCATCCCAGCCCCTATGTTTGAGACGGCAAGGAAGACCGAACCTACAGTACAGTACCAAGTGACTGCAGATTCCAGAACGCTTGGTTTCGGCGACTGGAGAGTGCATGCGTGGGACCGTTTACGCTGGAAGGCTGCAATATCTCAGGCTGATATCTTTCATTGATTGTGAGCATGATAAGTAAGTAATTATTAAATAAACCACCATTACTCACGAGTCACGACCAAATTTTATGACTTCCTTCTAATCAACTTCCCTTTTCTTGGTTTCTGAAAATACAAAAGTCTTGTATTGGCCATAAGTTAAATAGCAATTCTTCTGCTTGAAAAAAACACACCCTATAAATGATGATATCGATATTATAACATATTTGTTATCACTCAAAGCCATTCAATGGATAAAAAATTCAAATTCATTTACGTTCATCTTATCTTCATTTAATCGTCATCGTAGATTTAATTTTAGCTGCGTCACGTTTCACCGATAACTCCATAATTTCAATCGATGTTATGATTGTAGAACTACACATGAAATCACATTTCAATCAAACACTATTTTTAACCATTAATTTTTTGTATGGAAGAATTCAATAAAACTAGATGTTTGTTTTCGTGCTGGGTTCAGTTGAAGGCGATTAGACGACCATAAGTGAGCATAGAATGGTTAGTGCGTTTAGCATTTTGATCAGCTGCTTGCTGATAAATGGTATCAATACATTTTTGGTGGTGAAAAATGTACCGGTGAACAGTGATATTCTTAGAGAATCGTTCTTGAATGAGCTTCAAAGTTCAATTGAGTTTGAAGAAATTCAAGGTGCTGATAAGTATGATGCGAAAAAATGCATTTTAAGTCTGAGAGAGTTGGGTGGTGCTGGCAATGCCCATGGTGTTCAGTGTAAGTGTCACGTTCGATGTCGTGTTAAATTTCTTACGATTTTATTTTTCAAGTGTTTGATGCATGGGGTAAAATTCCATCGGGATTAAAAAGCTTTAACCTCCATGATGTTGGGAATTTCGACCAGTGTGTCAAGACAACAGCCAAAATATCAGCTGAGTCAATTGGTGATGCATCTGGGCAGTTCTGCTTTGCCCAGTTGCCTTTATCAAACACATCTTTGATGCATAGTGAGGCACTTCAAAATTTGGAACTCAACATTGGAATTTGTGTGCCGAGCAGTTGCAGTCCGCAAATAGTTTCAGCCATATTGCGGAAAGGTCTGCATAAGTCTTCCAATGGGGCTATTTCGGATGTTTCGGTATCGCAATGTACTGATGGAAAGCGACCCCCTCTGAAGATCATTCATGTTTTTGGAATGTTAGTTTCTGAAATCTTGTAGTAGTGTGGTTTTCATTCAAAAGTTTCTTTTTCAGAATTGTGTTTTCTTCAGTGATACTGCTTATGGTAGCACTGGATATGAAATTTACGTTAACTCTACCGGAAGTGAGTCGATTTTGAAAGTTTTTTTACGAGTTTGGTGTTTATTTGAATTTCCTTTTAGCACAACCGATTCCAGTTCTGTTGGCATTTTCGGTATTGACAAATGGAAGGAAACTGTTTGCCATAAATACAACCAAAACACCAAATAGTATTGATTGCTTAACAGGCTTGAGAGTCTTATCGATGTTGTGGATTATTGACCATCACACGCATTTGATAACAACTTATGTTCCAGCACTTAACAATATTTTTTATTTTACGGTTTGTTATCATTTTTGCTTTCGTATCTTTTTCCTTGTGTTTATTTGGAAATTTTGTTTACAGTGGGCTAGAGACTCAATGTGGGCACAGGAAACCTTTAATGCAGCCATTGCTGTTGATACATTTTTCTTTATGGGTGGACTGCTGGTAGCGTGGGCTGGATTTAGAGAATTGGATAAAACGTAAGCACAACATTGAGTAAAATTAGACTTCATAGATTTAACGTTTTTCCGGGCGAGTTATTAACTGATAACTTACACGGTTAAACGCTCTGCTTGGTTCCTTCTCAAAAATCCAAAATTGAGTGCTCAAGACTCCTTTTTTGTGGGATTCCGTCTTCCTCCTCCTCTCAAACTTGGCGCTGTAATGGTTTTGTCCGTCCGATCGACGGCTCCCAAGCCATGAAGTATATCCGCCTGAGACACACCAGTTTTCCTTCGGAAACGGTGTCTCCCATGTATTCTCCAGTCGTCTCAAAATCAAGCGCTCTGGCCTTGTACCGGAGTTTCAGTCTTCCTGGTCGTCTGAAACATGGGGGCTCCTCACTAACCAGTGCTTGTTCTGTGGCAGTTTTCTGTTACATTTCTTGCTACATTGGTCCTTAACGCTACAGTAACACAGTACTGTCTCCATCAAACATCATCTTACAATTGGACTTGTAAAAACAGAGTCTTTTCTCTCAACGTTCAATCCTGTCGTATGCGACTTTAACATCAATTTCGAAAACATGAATCCAACCATTGGTTTCCTATCACTTCCTTTTCAACATGAAGGCAATCTTCAAATATTTGAATGAATTCTCGACAATTTTTTTCAGAAATGGCAAGTTAAACGCTGTCATGATGTACGTCCACCGTTATATTCGATTAACTCCTTCAGTAGCCGCTGTCTTACTGTTCAACCTGAGTTTGAACGAACTGCTTTACACAGGTCCGTTCAGAGAGTCTGTATTGGCGAAAAACAAATGTGACAGCACTAACTGGTGGCCAATTCTTCTCTACATCCAGAACTATGTTGTTAAACCTAATAATGTAAGTCAACCATCATTCATTGTGAATACAATTTGAAAATTCTTGTTGAAAGTGCTTGGATGAAACATGGTATTTGGCCGTTGATTTCCACCTTTATCTCACCACTCCACTCCTATTGATTCTGATGTGGAAATATGGCAAGAAATTCGCCCCTGTCTTGCTGGTTCTTGCATTGTCTTCAATTACCTACGTTATAACAACTTTCTTCAAACAAGGGTTCACAGGCGTGATTGTAGGGTAAGCGCGTTCGGTTCTGCACTTTGCACTTTAAACAACATGGGTCTGTTTTAGAACGAATGCTGGCGAATGGACACTGACAAACATTCCAACACACGCTAGAATAGCAGCCTGGTTAGTTGGATTCGCGCTTGGTTATTTCATGCATCTTAACCGACAGACAACCTTCCAGATCCCTAAGGTAAGGTCTTCGGAACTTTTTTTGAAGCTTCCTTAATTTGAAAAACTCTTCATCACTCAAGCTTGTTCAAGTATTGGCATGGATTAGTAGCTTCACAACCTTGTTTCTAATGGTTTTCGGACCATTTTTCATCATGGACGATAATGGTCATACGACGAATTTTATAGCAGCAATGTATGAAGGCTGGAAGCGGATTCTATGGGCGACGTCAATGGCCTGGATAACTTTCGCATGTCATAATGGTATGGGAGGCGTTGTGAATTCATTTCTTTCACATCCAATTTGGCAGCCATTAGCGAGGCTGTCATATTCTCTGTTCTTAGTTCATATGACAGTTCTGCGGATTAATTTCGGAGCGATGCGGTCGTTGGTGTATGTTTCCGAATTTGTTGCGGTAAGTTCGTCAACACGAATACTGGAATTTTATTGTTGAGTAATAAAATTAATTTTTTATAGGTTCAAGCGTTTTGGAGTTCAGTTGGAACTTCGCTGTTTTATGCTACAATCCTGGCTTTAGGATTCGAATCACCAATTCTGGTATTGGAGAAATTTTTCTTCCACAAGGAAAAGACATCCGAGAAGAAAGTGAATTGATTGTGGGCTCGATATTATGTTGTTATGAAATAGTTAAATTGATTATTAAATTTAAGAATATTTTTAAAAGATGAATTGATTTCGAGTGATAAACAAAAAATGATAATCCCCACGTGTTCATATTTAGATAGGGGGTCCAAAAATGTTAGGGGGTCCAAAAATATTAATGGAGAACTCACGCTGCTCCATCAAGGTTGGCAACGGACTAACGGCATCTCTCGACGTCAAAAAAGGATTCAGACAAGGCGATGCACTGCCGTGCGATTTCTATAACATCGTTCTTGAGAAGATAGTGCAGAACTCCACCGTCAACACCAGAGGCACTATCTTCCAAAAATCTGTTCAACTTCTCGCGTACGCCAATGATATTGACACAATGGAAAGAACACAGCGTGATGTCAATGGTGTCTTTGTGAGGATTGAGACAGAAACGGTAGAAATGGGTTAAGCGGTAAATGAGGGAAAAACGAAGTACATGCTGTCTTCGAGGAAGGACACTCAACGCCGACGCACGGCTCGGACAGAACGTCACTATAGACGCATATAACTTCGAAGTAGTAGAGGAGTTTGTCTACCTAGGCTCCGCTATAAATACGGGCAATAACACCAGCGCCGAGATCAGACGAAGAATAACTCTTCCTAATCGCTGTTTCTTTGGGCTTATAAAGCAATTGAGTGGAAAAGCTCTCTCTCGAGGTAAAATTGTACAACACCCTCATCGTCCCAGTCCCGCTGTATGGTGTAGAAGCTGGGACCTTGACAAAATTAGGCCGTTTCGAGAGGAGAGTTTTTCTGGTCATCTTTGGCGTCGCCGTGTGCATTGACGGAGAATGGCGAAGAAGATAAAAACATTACGGTATGTACACGACATGGACCTAACCAGAAGGGTCAAGGCCCAGATGGCTTGGCCATTTAGAGTGGATGGACACCAATGCTCCGGCCCGGAAAGCCTTCGACACATTTCCCGAGGGACGTAGGAGGAGAGGAAGACCGCGACTCAGGTAGCGCAATCAAGTGGTAGAGGACCTCAATCAACTTGGAGTGCGAAACTGGAGACAGCTAGCTAGGGACCGAGCTGGCTGGCGGAGACTGTTGATTGAGGCCCAAGTCCACAACGGGTTGTAGCGCCACCTAAAGTAAGTAAGAAAGTGCCACATTACCTTGCCAAGTGTTAACTGTTTCTGTATATAATAAAAAATAATAAATTCAAACATATTTTTAAGGTATCGACTGATTAACATAAAATTAATAACAAAACATTTGAGATTGCCATTTTTATCAATCTAACACACACTTCTGGCACACTAAAGATTAATTTATTTCTAGGATTCTTAGAGGCTGATCGTCAACGATATTGGGGGTAAGACTGACAGATGTCTTTTCCACCGGCTTCGACTTCAAACTCCCCTTTTCTCCATCGAAAAGAAATTTTTCAAAATGTATTAAAGGTGACTCAAAAGCCAGAGTCACATAAATGGAGACGAACAACGTTGTCCCGAAAGCACTCCAAAAATATAAAAACTACAAGAAAAGTTAAGATCAATTGCTATCGCACATTTCGAAAATTAAAACCCAAACAAACCTGATTATAGACCGAAAAGTAAACTTCCGTGCGTGTCAATCCAAAATGCATTCGTTCAACTCCCATATGCATCATGTACATGGCATACGTCAACCGTCCAAACGGCTGCCAAAATGGATGCGACAAAAATGTATCAACAAATCCACCATATCCGTAATAACACGCAAAAGTTATCCATGCATGAGCCAGGCCCCAGGATATGCGTTTTAGAGACTCATACATGGCCGCCTCGAAAACGGTTCCATGACCATTGGCAGTGAGCGTGAAATATGGTCCAAAAACTATAGCACTAATGGTAAAAAAACAAAGGATCCAAGCCACAAGTTGAACAATCTAGAAGAAAATAGTATAAAGAACATAAACATATTTGCATAAAGGCCAACTTGATTACTTACTCTTGATATTTGAAAGTTGGTTCCCTGATTTTTATGCAGAAAGTAACCGAACCCCAAGCCAAGTAACCAAGTGACACATCTGGTGTGTGTAGGAGTGTAGACTTTTTCGAATTCATGTGGATTACCACTAAATATAAACAATTTCTTAAAATACCCTCGAAGATTCAAACAATCGAACTAACTCTAAGACCAGTCCAACATATCCCTCTGAAAAATAGATTCCCATGACGCACCCAATCGACGCCAGTGCTAGCACAACTAAGATCGGTGCGAATTTTTTTCCACATTTCCACATGGGTACCAAAAGCAGCGGAGAAAGTGCATACAATTGGAAATCAACAGCTAAGTACCAAGTTTCAATATAACACTGGGTAAAATTTGAAAAGGGTAATAACTTAAAATATTTGCATTTCAAAAAATTAATTAAACTTACTATTCGCTCTTGAAAGTAATAGTTTTGGATGTAGAGCAAAATGGGCCACCAGTTGGACGCATCGCAACCATTTTTCTGAATTTGAACATCCTTTAACGGACCAATGTAAATTATCTTGTTCAAACAATAAGCCATCAAGAGTCCTGCGGCAAGTATCGGAGTCAGCCTGAAGTATCGATGAACAATATTCCTTATTGGATTAATTTTTCCAGACCTGTACACTAAAGTTTATCTAAATCCGTTCAGTTAAAAATGAGCTTATGATCAATGCTAACGTTTTATCGAGTCTTCGGAATCCCTTCCAGGCCACCAAAAGTCCGCCCATGAACAAAAACGTATCGACCGAGATGCTGGCGTTTAAAACTGGGAAGAACTCTGGACGGCACTGCAAAGTATTTTATTCTTATGTTCAACCTACTCCAAACTAGTTAATTCAAACTGACCACAGTACGATCCCGACTGTTAATAATTGCAGTGCCAAAAAAATTTATGAAAACGTGATGATTCATAATCCAAAGTAATGAAAGAACTCGCATTCCAGTCAGGCAATCGATGGTATGCCTTGAATTTTTGGTTCTTATCGCGAAAAGTTTCTTTGCGTTTGCGAACACCGAAAATGCCAATAAAATTTCAATAGATTTTTCTGAAAATAAAGAAAAACACGGTACTTGAGGAATTTTCATTTCAAATTATTTGTAGATCACCCCAAAACCAAAACAACAATAATGATATTTGAGGTTAAATGCTCGCGTTCTTTGTGGGTGTGGGTTGTGTGGAACGTGAATTGTTTTCGCGACGAATACATTGGTTTTCTCAATTACTTATTCACTTACTTATGGTGGCGCTACAGTCCAGGTCGGACCAGGGCCAACTTCTCCAGTCAACTCGGTCCTTGGCAAGCTGTCTCCAGTTTCGCAAGCCAAGTTGGTTCAGGTCCTCTACCACCTGTGTGCTTCACCTGAGTCGCAGTCTTCCTCTTCTGCGACGTCCTTCCGGGTTGGATTCGAAGACTCTACGAGCCGGATCATTATTTTCCATTCGCTCAACATGACCCAACCATCTAAGTCGTTGGACCTTAACTTTTCTGGCTGGTTCAGTGTTGCTGTACAGTTCTTGGTTGAATCTTCGTCTCCATTCTCCATTAATGGAGACAGGACCAAAAATCAGGCGAAGAATTTTTCTCTCAAAGCAGCCCAAAGCGTTTTCATCAGATGTTGTCATAGTCCATGTCTCGGCACCATATACATGAGGACCGCGATGATGAGGGTTTTGTAGAGTGTCACTTTAGTTGCTCGGGAGGAACTTTACTACTCAATTGCCTTCTAAGTCCAAAAAAGCAGCGATTGGCAAGTGATTTTTCGTTTGATTTCAGCGCTGGTGTTGTTGTCTGAGTTGATAGCGGATCCCAGGTAGACAAAGTTCTTAACTACCTCGAAGTTAAATCTGTCTATGTTGACGTTTGCTCCAAGACGTCAATGTTGGTTGTCCTTTCTTGTCGACAGCATTAACTTGGTCTTGCCCTCGTTAACCGCCATCTTCCTGCCTTCCGTCTCAAGGCTCACAAACGTTCCACTGACATCACGCTGTGTTCTACCAATTATGTCAATGTCGTCTGCGTATACTATTAGCTGGACGGACTTTTGAAAGATTGTTCCTCTGGTTTTGACATTGGAGCTTTGCAGAATCTTTTCAAGAATGATGTTGAAGAAATCACATGACAACGCATCGCCTTGTCTAAAATCTTTTTTGACATCAAAAGCGTCCGTTAGGTTTTTTCCGGCCGTGATGGAACAGCGTGAATTTTCCATTGTCATTCTACACAGACGGATGAGTTTTTCTGGGATGCCAAAACTAGACATTGCTTATAGACTTGGCCTTTATAGACGCTGTCGTACGCAGCCTTGAAATCGATGAAAAGGTTGTAGGTATCGATTTTAAGTTCCTGGGTCTTCTCCACGATCTGCCTTAGGGTGAATATTTGATCGAAAGTGGACTTTCCGGGCCTAAAGCCACACTGATAAGGACCTACCAGGTTGTTTACGAAGGGCTTCAGACGTTCACACAGTACGGCAGACAATATCTTATAGGCGATATTAAGGAGACTTATACCTCTGTAGTTGGTGCAGTTCAGGGGATCTCCTTTTTTAAGAATCGGGCATACGATGCTGAGGTTCCATTCATCGCTTTCCTCCAACCAAATTTTGCAGATGAGCTGGTGCATGCTCCTAACCAAATCATCTCCAGCTGCTTTGTACAGTTCGGCGGCTAGCCCGTCTGCTCCAGTGGCTTTGTTCGACTTTAGTTTAGATATCGCTATCTTCACTTCGTACTGGTACTGGTCTGCTGCACCCAAATTGAATGGTTCTGTATTGCTGACGCCAACAACTTCCCACTGGGGTTGGAACCCAATCTTCGGTAGAAGGTACTGGGCACCCGACGTTCACCACGGGGAGCTGGAGAGTAGGAGTTGATAGACAGAGGTTTTAGTGGACGCTTGTGTCCACTTGAATGCACGTGTCTACCCTTCAAACAATTATGTGTGAATAATGCTCTACTGTATCAACTTTAATCTTGAACGGTGCCACTAGAACTGTTCACACTTTAACAACCAAGTATAATTGGTTTCTTAATATCACTAAGACTAAATATATTATTTTTAAAGCTGTAAATACTCGAAAACACTAACTGTTAAACTTACTTGTGGAAAAATCATAAATTGAGCTCAATACCATCAGAACTGTGACAATTCCAAATACTGATCTGCAAAAGAACACATTCCTTAAATAAGCATGCGGTACCGGAAGTGATAACAAACATACATGCCAATAATGTTAATCGTTGTAAGTGGTGGAATCTTTCCATTTGAGCATCTTCCCACTGAAATACTAGATAAGGCTCCTTCAAACTGTCCACTAACAGATTCCTTAAATATTAATGATAAAAGGTCAGGACTGCAGCTATCTGGAACACATATTCCTGTGTTTGAAGTTGGATCAACATCCCACCGGTTATTAGGGGTAAGTTTCTCTTTGAGACGAATTGTAACAAAGCAATATTGGCTATTCACCACACCAACGGTTTCGTCTAAGGTCACCGAAGTCCCTATGCACTGATCATAATTCCCCAAATCGTATTCGTTTCCTGATTCCATGCCAGAAGGCAAGCGTCCCCATGCGTCCAAGACTGCAAAGAATATCATACACGTAGCATTAAGTTTGTAAAGTATTTTCGATCCACTAACATCTCGAGACCTTAGAATTAGGATACCGAATGACTATTTCTCTCAAGGTTTTCAAACATCTATTCGAGTTATATGAGCCAAAGTCACTTTCGCTTGTAGTGTAAGTCTTATTCTGATTGTTTTTGATTTCTCTTATAAAAACCTCACTCAAAACATCACTAGAAACAGTCACATTTCTTACAACAGAAATCGATTTAGTCTCATGAACGCACAGAACAAATATCATTGACAGATGGAACAACAACTGTAATGAGAACATCACGTTCCTAGTTGCCGGTGAAGTGCAGAAAGCAACTGAACACATTTTCATGGATGCATTGTTTTAAAATAAGTTTTGAACTTGAGATAATTCATTGGCTTTGGTCCAAATATTTTTTCTGCATTTCAAGTGAAGATAATTTCGATTTTCTGACTGAACACGTGCGAAATATTAAATGTAACGATAGATTCGTGAAATGATTTGGATACGCAACGTAATTTGTACTTTGTTTATATTTCTCTGTGTTTATATTTAGCGGAAATAAAGACAAATGAAACGGAATCGTTGGAATCGATGAATCAAAATGGCACTGACAATTTCCGTGTTAAAAGTTTTCACTTTATACAAATAACTGTTTTGACAAAAAATATATAGGTTGAAATCGTTAACCACCTGTCAGTTTTGAAACAGAAAAATAACGGGTTATCAAAAGAGTATAAGGCTGGAATTCGACATCTGTCAAACAAAATGTTAAACCACTTTTTGTTTTCACTTGAAAGTCTGACATTTACGAAAATGGAATGTTTAATTATCGCTCAACCGATGAAAATTGTTAAAACCTACTACAAAAATGAAGAGGAGATTATGGTTTAGTTTACATAATCGTCCAATGGGTGTTGTAGGATCTGGGCGCATATGCACCAAGTGCTTACTTTACCTCCAAGTTGTAACCACCGGGTACTGGTTATATCATTAGATATAACTTGTGACACTTGTAAGCTCGGGTGCAAAACGGAGAAACAGAAGCACTTAAACAACGGCTCTACAAAATTGGAGGTTAGTGCGAAGGGCTAAGAACCCCTCAACAGTCAAAAACTTGATAGTTATAAGAGAGACACCAGCCTCGGATAATGCCCCCTCTTATGGTAACCAGACCCGGAACGACAACGGAGTATGCATTGAGAGTTTGTACCTGGAATGTAAGAACACGCTACACTCCAGGTACAAATCAAAAACTTGAATCTGTCCTAACGTAGTATAAGGCAGACATTACTGCAATCCAGGAAATACGATGGATAGAATCAGGGACAGTGAAAAGAAAAAATTGCGACATTTATTACAGCTGTCATCAAAGAATGCACATGTGTATTTGGATTTGGATGCGGATTCGTCGTGGGAAAACGACTTAGATAGAAAGTCATAGATTTCAGGCCAATTAGTGATCGCCTGGCTGTAAACCGCATCAAGGCCACACTACAAAACATCAGTATAATACATATGTGAACACGCCCCTGTTACTGAGGAGTCAAGCAAGCAGGATTTTTTCGACCTCCTGGATAAAGCCTACGGACCCTGTCCAGAGTACGATGTCAAAGTCGGAATCGGAGATTTCAATGCAAAATCGGGAAGGAAGACATCTTTGGCGGATTAGGTGAAAAGCACAGCCTCCACGAAGTTACAACAGATAACGGCTTCCGACTAATCGACTTTGCTGCAGCTTGTAATACAGTGATAAGTAGCACTAGCTTTCCAAGACGAAAGATCTACACAGCAATCTGGCGATCTTCGGATGGTCGAACCACCAACCAAATCGACCATGTGCTAATTGGCATTGATTCTGACCACTATCTGGTAGTGGCTAAGTTTAGAGCTCGACTATCAAACGACAAAAAATCACGTGCGGCCCCAAGAAAGAAATTCAACATCGGTTGCCTTGGCACTCCGGACAATGCCAGAGACTACAGTGAGCGCCTGAGTGAGCGACTCTCCGCCGCCGCCGTCCTCCCAAATACCACAAATGCCAACACTTTGTGAAAACAATATCGCGAAATAATAAAAAATGAAGATATACGCTTTCAGCCATCCACGAAAAAGAACCCATGGTATGATGATGAATGCGCGTTATTGAGAAGAGAGACGGAAAATGCACGTTTGCAGATGCTGCAACGGAAAACAAGAAGAACAAGAGAAGAATACCGAATAAAAACGAGAAATGAGAAAAAGACCCTGCGAAGGAAGAAAAGAAGATCCGCAGTTTCTCTAAAAGGTCGAAGCAATAAACTCCTGGTTTTGGAACGGGACACAGGCTCTTCCAAACAGTAAAGGAAACCTAGTCACCGAAGCACAGGAAATTGTAGATGTTTTCAAACACCACTTCCAACAGCTGCTGAATACGCAAAATGTCGAGCGAGCTAATGACGAAAGAGAAGCAAGACCAGTCAATGAGGACTTAGTCCAAGCCCCCGACACAGAAAAGGTAGAAAGAGCCATCCAAAAGCTAAAAAATAACAAGTCCGCCTGGTTGGATCCGGACGGCATACCTGCGGAATTCTTTAAATATGGAGGAGGTGTTTTGATGAACCGCATGCACCAGGTCATCAACAAAGAGTGGGAGGAAGAATGCATGCCCACTGACTGGTGATAAGTTCCATATGCCCCATCTACATAAAAGACGATCCGGGGTCATGCAAAAACTACCGCAGCATATCCCTGCTTAATGTTGCATACAAAATCCTATCCAATGTACTGTGTAGGCGTCTTACACCTTTCTGCAACACTATAATCGTCATGCACCAGTGCCTGGCTTTCGGCCAGGCAGAGTAACGATATAACAAATACTCACACTGAGGCAGATCATAGAGAAGACCAACGAATTTCAAATCGAAACCAACCATCTTTTCATCAACTTCAAAGCCGCTTATGATAGCATCCACCGCCAAGAGCTTATGATGGGGATTTCGGAATTCTGGATAACGAACAAACTGATCCAGATGTGCCGCATGCCGCTAAGCAATACGCAGTGCAGTGTGAAAATGTTTAACAGCTCACACGAGTTGTTTCAAAGATGAGCAGGGTTTAGACAAGGAGATGCGCTGTCATGTGTCTTCTTCAACCTAATCCTGGAGCAGATAGTGCGCAAGGCAGGCGTGAGCACAAATCCACCTAGCTCCTAGGCTATGCGGACGACATAGATATCATCAACAAAGCAACATCTGTCCACCGCCTAGGACTAAACGTCACTGTTGGTAGCAGCAATTTCGAGGTAGTTAAGAAGTTCACCTAACCTTGGAACAAACATCGATCCTAAAAATGAGATTTCAACTGTCCTATTATACTGCGCCGAGTGTTGGACTTTCGAAAGAAAAATTGTTCGACGGATTTTCCGTCCCGTATGCGACGATGGCGAATGGAGAAGAAGTTTCAACCGAGAACTGTACGAGCTGTACCAAGACGTGGATGTAGTCCAGAACGCCAAGAAAAGACGATTATATATTGACTCCGCCACATCGAGCGAATGGACGACAAGGCTCCAGCCAAGAAAGTCATCTCATCCCTACCCCCAGGTTCGAGACGGCAACGAAGACCGAACCTACGGTACAAAGACCAAGTGACTGCGGATGCTAGAGCGCTTGGTTTCGACAACTGGAGAGTGCATGCGAGGGACCGATCATGATGGAAGGCTGGCAATATCTCAGGCTGAGATCCTTCATGGATTGTGTGTAAGCAAGTAAGCCCTGGTATAGTAGTTTTCCAGATTTCTATAAGCAATTGAAAATGAGGCTTTGTGGATGTATTTTTCTTTTTTATATTTTTCTCCATTCACAATATTGTATTCTTAAAAATCATTAAAATTTTAAAGATTTAATAAAATTAAATACTTTTCGGAGTCAAGTATGCGATTCATCGTCATCTGGTATTTTCTACTTTTCAAATTGTCTCGCAAATTTTCTAGCACAAACAACGTTTTAATACTTATTTACTTCAAGTTTTGTGTTGGGCTGATCGAAAATGATATTGGCAGGCACACTCACAGTTGCTTCAATTATCGGCTTCGGTTTTCCACTCCCCTTTCCACCGTCAAAAATAAATTTTTCCAATATGAGTATAGGTGATTCAAAAGCTAGTGTCACGTAAATGGCGATGAACATCGTTGTACCGAATGCACTCCAAAAATACAATAACTATAAAAAAAGACCAACGGTCAATTGTTATCGTATGTTTTGAAAAAATACCGAACAAACCTGGTTATAGACCGAAAAGTAAACTTCCGTGCGTGTCAATCCAAAATGCATTCGTTCAACTGCCATATGCATCATGTACATGGCATACGTCAACCGTCCAAACGGCTGCCAAAATGGATGCGACAAAAATGTATCAACAAATCCACCATATCCGTAATAACACGCAAAAGTTATCCATACATGCGCCAGGCCCCAGGATATGCGTTTTAAAGATTCATACATGGCTGCCTCGAAAACGGTACCATGACCATTGGCATTCAGTGAAAAATATGGTCCGAAAATAACAGCAGTCATGGTAAAGAAACAAAGGATCCAAGCAAGAAGTTGAACAGGCTAAAAGAACTAAGAAATAGAGAGGCAATATAAAGGCCAATTCCACGAACTTACTTTTGATATTTTAAAGTTTGTTTCCCGATTTTTATGCAGAAAGTAACCGAACCCCAAGCCGAGTAACCATGTGGCACATCTGGTGTGAGTAGGAGTGTAGACTTTTTCCCATTCATGTGGATTATCTCTAAATGTAGATTTTTTTTTTAAATATGTACCATCCAAGATTCAGACTAGTCAACTAACCCTAACATCAATCCAACATAGCCCTCTGAAAAATAGATTCCCATGACGCATCCAATCGACGCCAATGCTAATACTACTAGCACCGGTGCGAATTTTCTTCCATATTTCCACATTGGCACCAAGAGAAGTGGGGAAAGCGCATACAGTTGGAAATCGATGGCCAAATACCAAGCTTCATCATAACACTAAGTAAAATTGAAAGAGAAAATACCAACGTGAGATGTTTGTGTTTCAATAAACAAAAGTTAAACTTACTTTACGATCTTGAACGTAATAGTTTTGGATGTAGAGCAAAATGGGCCACCAGTTGGACGCATCACAAGCGTTTTTCTGCATTTGAACTTCCTTGAACGGACCTACGTACATGATTTTGTTCAAACTGTAAGCCATCAAGAGTCCTGCGGCAAGAACCGGTGTCAGTCTGAAGTACCGATGAACAATATTCATAATTGGGTTAATTTTTCCAGACCTGTACATTAGAGTTCATAAAAATCCGTTAATTTGAAAAACAAAAAATTGATATTCTAACGTTTTATCGAGCCCTCGAAATCCTATCCAGGCCACCAAAAGTCCACCCATGAACAAAAACGTATCAACCGAGATGCTGGCATTTAAAAATGGGAAGAACTCTGGACTATAAAGCCACTGCAAGACAATTTACTCTTAAGTTGACTGCAAAATGGGTATATCTATGTGAAACTAACCGCAATATGATCCTGGTTGTTAATAATTGCAGTGCCATGAATGTTTGAGTAAGTGTGATGGTTCATAATCCAAAAAGTTGATAGGACTCGCACTCCAGTCAGGCAATCGATGCTGTTCCTTGATCTTTTGGTGCTGATCGCGAAGAGTTTCCTTCCGTTTGTGAACACCGAAAATGCCAATAAAATTTGAATAGGCTTTTCTGAAAATTCAAAAACCGATTTTTATCCAAATGGCAACGCTTAAACACTCAATACAAAATATTTTGCGTTTAATGTTTGTTTTAAGGTCACAAAGCCGAACACTCACTATTAAACTTGCTTGTGTAAAAGTCATAAATTGAGCTTAACACCATGAGAACTGTGAGAATTCCAAACACTGATCTGCAAATGAAAAATCGTTACACATTCCATTGAGGGTGAATGCCACTCCGGAAGTGACCACAAACATACATGCCAATTATGTTCATTGTTGTAAGTGGTGGAATCTTTCCATTCGAGCATTTCCCCACTGAAATTCTAGACAAAGCTTCTTCGAACTTGCCGCTAACAGATTCCTTAAAAATCGATGTCAACAATTCAGGACTGCAGCTCTCCGGAACACATATTCCTGTGTTTAAAGTTGGATCAAGAGTCCACCAGTGGATTTCGTGATTCGGCGGAAGTTTTTCTTTGAGACGAATTGTTACAAAGCAATATTGGCTATTCACCACACCATCGGTTTCATCTAAGGTCACCGAAGTCCTTATGCACTGATCATAGTTCCCCATGTCGTACTCGTTACCTGATTCGATGCCAGAAGGCAAGCGTCCCCATGCGTCCAAGACTGCAAGGAACATCATTATAAGCATAAAGTTTGTAAGGTATTTCCGATAAACTAACATCTCGAGACCTTTAAACTGGGAAATCGGTTGACTATTTCTCCCAAAGTTTTCAGACATTTCTTCGAGTCATATGGCCCAGAATCATTTCCGCTCGTAGTGTAGGTCTTACTCGGATTGTCTTTGATTTCTCTTACGAAAACCTCACTCAAAACGTCACTAGAAACTGTCACATTATTCACAATAGATACCAATTGACTCTGGTGAACACAGAGAACTAATAATATTAACAGGTACACCTGTAAGAAGCCCATTGTCTGTGAAGTGTACAAAAAAACTGACCACATTTTCACTGTTAAAGTGTTTTTAAATAAGTATTATACTTTAGATAACAGATTGGAGTAGGTCCATAATTTTTTTTTTTTTCAATTCAATGGAAGATAATTTCTGACTTCGGAAACGATAAGAAATCATGAGAAATAATAAAAGTAAAATCAGATAGAATCTGAAATGATTTGAAACACGTAACTTTGTTTTTATAGTAAGCGGAAATAGCAACGAATGAACCGGAATCGGTGAGTAGAATCAAAATGTTATCAATCAATGGCTAAACTTAGAAAATGAAATTTTGTATTTTTCATCATTTGTGTGCTGCAAAGGTAGACATTCCTGTACCTAATGTCTTATCTTATCTTCTGAATAAGTTTTCCTTAAAAGCGTTTCGTTAAGTTAAATTTTTTTTTTTTTTCGAATACTACAACAGTCAAGTATGTGATTTCTTTCTAACAAACATGAGCGTGTTCAAATTCTATTCAAATCTGAAGTAGGTGTAGTTTATCTTGGTATTTTTTCGATTTTCAAAATGTTTTGCCAACTTCCTAGTTGCCTTTCGTTTAGAACATGCTATAAAGGCCCTTCTTCTCGAGTTGTTTGACTATTTCAACGTAAGCCTTGGCCAGACAAGTATCGACTTCGGCAATGAAAGTTCTCAAAATCGTGGTCTTTATTTCGTTTCTAAGTGGAATCAGGTCGCTATCAATTGTGAATAACGCTTCTGTGCCAAGTGATGTTTTGAGTCAACTGTTCCTAGAAGAAATACAACAAAATCCAAATAAGGTTTATTTCTACGGCGTCGTTGGTGGCGATGATAACTTTGGACAATATGACACGCAAAAGTGTTTGTTTAGCTTGAGAGAAATAATAAAACGTTATCCTAGTCGTGAAGTTGCACCATGTAAGTGATGTGATTTTTAAAACTCCGACAAACTACAACTGCTTTTAAGAAACGAAACATTCAAAAAGTAACCGTCGTCTTCTTACCGGATGTTTGAGAGTGAACCGAACCGGGTGTGATTAAACTTATCAGTTTTCATTTATTGCGCAATTCGAATCACGCTTTCCAAACATTGTGAAATGCAAAATCAAATCGTTTAAACAATAACAAATGCACGATGATTAAGTACTTTTGATACATGATATCGAAATGATCATGATAAAGCATAATTTGCTCTTGAGCGGAAGTTCAAAGGTTATGGGATATCGCATTTCAGGATTTATGAGTAGTTTTGTTTCAATCAACTAAACATTCATTTCGAATATCCAATATTCACCAACCAGGTCAGTTCCAGGCTTGGTTTACGGGCCTGGCAGCACTTCTGTTGCTATGACTTTTTTGACCTTAGTTTTTCTGTAAGGCACTGAACACTGCGTTCAATTCTTGATGATATTTTCGAAGTTTTTAGTGTCCGCAGCATAGTGGTTAGATGTGTCGGCTGCTAAGCAGAACGTCGTGGGTTAGAGTCCTACTCATGCCCATAGTTTTTATTTCATCTTTTACGGGCACTGCCTCTTGCAAAGAACTGACAAAACTTCCAAGAGTATCAATCTGTCCCCTCTCCTGTGGAACATAGTAGTTAACGAACTGCTAATATCCCTCGAGATTGAAGACTACAGAGTGATTGCGTATGCCGATGATGTTGCTATCGCCGGCCGTCACAGGAAAACATTCTAATAAACTGAGCTACCTCCTCCAAAACGCACTTAATATGCTCACTAGATGGACTGATCACTGTGGACTTAGTACTGATCCCCCAAAAAACAGACCTCGTTCTTTTCACACGGAAATACAAGAGCTACAGTAGCTCTTTTCTCTTGCAAGAAAGCCATAGTAAGCAAATGGGGTTTTCAACTTCGCATAACCTCTTAGCTATACACATCGGTCATCCGACCAATTCTCATGTACGGGGATGCAGTATGGTGGACTACACTGGAGAAAGTCACTTACGGCGACAAACTCAGCAGAGTCCAACGCGCTGCATGTCTCTGCATAAGCGGGGCATTGAGAACCACCCCCTCAGCAGCGTTAGACACTCTCCTCCATCTGACATCCCTCGAAATTTTTAGCAAACAAGTGGCAGCGAGCACAGCTATAAGGCTCAACGCCTCATTTCAATGAACCAACAATAATGTGGGACATTCCATAATTTTCAACTTCTTCGGTTCAATACCAAAGTACATAGACTACACCATTCCAAAACCCCAATTTGGTAAAAACTTCCACATATCCATTCCATCCAGAGATGAATGGGAAGACAATAAACTTCTGGATGACAAAAGCATTGATTTTTATACAGACGGATCCAAGACAAGTGATGGATTTGGTAGTGGTGTGTACTCAGAAAAGCTTAATCTAAGCATCTCATTCCGCCTCCTAATCATTGTAGCGTCTTCCAAGCGGAAGACGCTACAATCGATCAAAGAGGTTCTCTCCTGGCAAAGATATCAACTTCGGATATCTGCAACTTCTCTGACAGTCAGGCTGCTAATAAATCTCTCAACCAAATCTCAAACGGTCCTCGATTGTCGATCGCGTCTTATGGAGATGGCTCAGCAATTTAACATTCACCTCTGTTGGGTGCCGGGCCACAGAGACATCACAGGTAATTGTAGAGCCGATGAACTCGCTAAAAATGGAACCGTCATACCTATTTCACCTGAAAGGGAGAAGATAGGTATACCGATAGCTGCATGTAAACTTCTGCTAAAAAAAGCCTTAAAGATAACAAACACAAAACTTATTTGGCCTTCACTGGACCAAAAGCGCTCAAAAGACTTGTTATCTCAAAAGAGTCTTCATATTAGCTATTAGCTTATAGGCAGACACGCAACACGACTTGGTGTAGCATCAAATGACTTCTGCAAGAGCTGTATGGACGAGGAAGAAGATGAAACAATCTCTCACCTTCTCTGCACTTGCCCTGCTCTTTCACTAAGACGCAAACTTCATCTGGGAGAGTACTTTTATGATAATCCCAATGAACTAGCTAATAAGGATATCAAAAATCTTCTTCGCTTTATAAAAAGCTCAAGATGGTTCGACTAGTAAGAAGTAATTTTCTAGATTCATGTGGTATCGCAATGGGCCTTTTCTTTTGACCTAAGTGTGTGGATTCTGTATCCACAGAACCTAACCTAACCTAACCTAACCTATCAATCTGTCACGAAAGAAGTACTTCTCAACTTTGCCGTTCGTAATCGGCGTTAAATTGTAGGTCCCCTCAATTCTTCACACGCACCTAGAGAATTGTTGATGAGAGTAAGCTACTTAGACCTTGGCTCTACAAGAGCTGTCGCGTCACCCTATTTTTTTTGTCGAAATTCCACGATCTCAAAGTTCGACGTTTTGTCCAAATGCAGCACTGACAGCCAGTTATGTCAATTGTGGACGTGAGGACTTTGAATAGTTGAATGATCTTCTAAAGGTCGCATGGCAGCACAAGTTCTTTACTTGACAGTTACAGCTTCTCTGGTCTTTTTCGCTACTATGATGGAACAGATGACAGGTGACATCTTCATCAATAGAAAAATGTCAAAGCTTAGTTGAAATGTCATTTGTCAGCTGATCTTGAAATCTATGAATATCATTGCTCCTCCTTTTTCGTATAGACTTAGATATGCTTAACAGTAATTTTCAATACTACCAAATTGTAATTTGACAAGTAAAACAATTTTTCAAATCAACTTTTCAGTTTTCGACGCCTGGGGTAATATACCTTCAGGCATATCAACATCAGGAAACGAATACGATCTTGGCAACTACGATCAATGTGTCAAACATTCGCTGACATTTAAAGAACTTTCCGGAGCTATCAGACAACACTATTGTCTTGCAAAAATTCCAATAAGAAATAAAGCCATTGATGTTGTTCCTTTCTGGACTTATGGTCAAGATATAAATATTGGAATATGCATTCCAGAAACTTGCAGCCCGGTTCTTCTAACAGCGATATTTAAAGAAGCAACAAAGATCAATTACAATGGAGCTCTTGCGGAAATTTCTATCGGACATTGCTCAGATGGAAAAACCCAAGAACTAACAACGGCTAACATTGTTGGAATGTAAGTTGGAATTTATACGAATTTGAGTTTTAGAATATTTACATTTGTTATTGGTTTTACTCGCAGATCAATCTTGGGTGTTCTGACTGTGCTTATGGTCTTGAGTTCTTGTTATGAGCTCTTTGTCAGCTATCATCAGAGTAAGTTTGCTTTAACATCAACTTTTATATTAAATGAATATGAGAGAGAAAACATATTTTATAAGTTCATTTACCCTCAGTTTTCGGTTTTCGCTATCTTGAAAAAGCATAGTCTACTCTTTTCCAAATGCGTCAATAGTGCTTGGCATCGAAATGTCAACAATTCAGTTTGTTTTTGCTCCTCAATCGATTGATAAGGCATTTGCACATTCTTTCGGGGAACGGTAATCTAACAGATCTTTTGATTTATCATTGTAAGATTTTTAATACTTACTTACTTAAGGTGGCGCAACAGTCCGTTGTGGACTTGGGCCTCAATCAACAGGCTCCGCCAGCTAGCTCGGTCCTTAGCTAGTCGTCTCCAGTGTTGCACTCCAAGTTGATTGAGGTCCTCTCCCACTTGAGTGCGCCACCTGAGTCGCGGTCTTCCTCTCCTCCTACGTCCCTCGGGAATAGTGTCGAAGGCTTTCCGGGCCGGAGCATTGGTGTCCATTCGCTCTAAATGACCGAGCCGTCTGAGCCTCTGGACCTTGACCCTTCTGGCTAGATCCATGTCGTTGTACAACCCGTAAAGTTCGCTATTATATCTTCTTTGTCATTCCCCTTCAATTCACACAAGGCCAAAGATGGCCCAAAGAACTTTCCACTTGAAACAGCCTAAGGCTCTTTCATCCGACTTTGTCAAGGTCCATGCTTCTGCACCATACAGCAGGACTGGGATGATGAGGCTGTTGTACAATTTTACCTTAGTTGCTCGAGATAGGGCTTTTCCACTCAATTTTTTCCTAGCCCAAAGAAACAGCGATTAGCAAGAGTTATTCTTCGTCTGATATCGGCGCTGGTGTTATTGCCCGTGTTCATAGCGGAGCCTAGGTAGACAAACTCCTTCACTACCTCAAAGTTGTATGAGTCTATTGTGACGTTCTGCCCGAGCCGTCGGTGTTGAGTGTCCTTCCTCGAAGACAGCATATACTTCGTTTTTCCCTCATTTACCGCTAAACTCATTTTTGCCGCTTCTGTCTCAATTCTCACAAAGGCGCCATTTACATCACGCTGTGTTCTTCCCATATCCCATTATATCAATATCATCGGCGTACGCTAGAAGTTGAACAGATTTTTGGAAGATAGTGCCTCTGGTGTTGACGTTGGAGTTCTGCACTATCTTCTCAAGAACGATGTTAAAGAAATCGCATGACAGTGCATCGCCTTGTCTGAATCCATTTTTGACGTCGAAGATTCCGTAAGCTCGTTGCCAACCTGATGGAGCAGTGTGAGTTCTCCATCGTCATTTTGCACAAGCGAACGAGCTTGGCAGGGACGCCAAAACTAGACATAGCTTTGTACAGTTCGTCTCTGTCATACGCGGCCTTAAAATCGATGAAAAGGTGAAGGGTATCGATTTGGAGTTCATATGTCTTTTCCAGGATCTGCTGCAACGTGATGGTTGACTTTCCTTGCCTGAAGCCACATTGATAAGGACCAATCAGATTGTTAACGAAAGGCTTCAGACGTTCTTATGTTACACTGCAGAGAGGATCTTTTAGGCGATGTTAAGTAAACTAATTCCTCTGTAGTTCGCGCAGTTTAGAGGATCTCCCCTTTTCAGGATTTTTACTGGTGCAATGAAAATTTACAAATTCAATTTTTCGTTTTAGAAAAACCAAATCCTACTTTGATATCCTTTTCAATATTCACCAACGGTAGAAGACTGTTTGCAATAAGTACTAAAAAGTCCCGCAATAGTATTGACTGTCTCACTGGGTTGAGAGTAATTTCGACAATCTGGATAATGAACCATCATGCTTACACAAACATTTTTGGAGCACCTGTAGTAAATAACTCAGACCTTGCTGCTGTAAGAATTTTAAGCTCTTAAGGCGACGACGCATAGAATACGTCAATCTGTCATCGTCAATGTATGTATACGTCGCTGTCAACGTAATTGCCGGATAGAACCGTGCCGTATACTTTGATAGTTTCATTTGTTTGTCGTGAAATTAACCACAAAACTTGCAAATATGCAAAAAAAATATAAATTTAAACATCAAAATTGTGTCAAAATGATTTTTTGCACAGAAGATCTGTCAAACTAAGCAGAGATCCAATCTTGGTAGTACTTGTTGTTCCTTAAAAAGTTAAAACCGTCAACGCTGACTGATTTACGGATTCTATGAGTCGTCGCATTTAATCTTGCACTCAATGTTAATGTGTTTTTTATATGATTCCACAGTGGTTTTTTAGCTGGGAGTTCATGCCAATTTACAATGCGAGTATATCAGTGGACACGTTCTTTTTCATGGGCGGTTTATTGGTGGCTTGGATTGGGTTCAAGGAGTTGGACAAAACGTACGAATGCATATTTTTATCTTGGAACACATTCTCAATATTTGTTGTGTTTTTAGAAATGGAAAAATCAATGTTTTTATGAACATTGTTCACCGTTACTTTCGATTGACACCGATTCTGGCTGCAGGTCTGGTACTGGCGTATAGTGTAAATCAAATAGCCTACACAGGCCCGGTAAGGGACATATTCATGAGCAAGAACGTCTGTGGCAGCTACTCCTGGTGGCCGATTCTACTGTACATACAAAATTACTATTCGAAAGGATTTGAAGTGAGCATATAATTGATATTTTAAAGTTGCGAAATGCGAAATTGTGCAGGACAATGTCACTGAACATTAATTTAAAAATGTTCACATTTCGCAACTTTAGTGCCCAATTCTCTTCAAAACATAAACTGATTCTTGTTCAAAACAGCAATGTTATGACGAAGCTTGGTATTTATCAATTGACTTCCAACTTTACGCTCTATCACCGTTAATCTTGATTCCGATGTGGAAATGGGGAAAAAAATTTGCACCAGTCCTTCTAGTATTGGTCTTGATTTCGATTGGATGGATTATGGGTATTTATTTTACGGAGCAGTTCACTGGACTTTACTTAGGGTGAGTGGTTCTGGCAATTACAAAAATTAATCGACACATTAGAGTCAATAACATAAAATAATCATCTGTTTTCACTAAACCACGAAAGTGGGGTAAGCCAGTTCAACATATGTTTTTGGATTTTTTATAAGGCATCACTTATGACTTGTATTAAGCTTAGAAATGGTTTAAAATATCCAAGCAGTCCACGCTCCATTTGTTTACTTTTAGAGACTAGCGGACCCGACATACTTTGCCGTTTTCGATTCAATCGATTTTATATTAATATTCCGTTTATATGTTATTTTTTTTACCAGAGCCAATCCTGATGAATGGGACATCATATATAGGCCAACCCACACCAGGTACGCCCCATGGTTAATCGGTTTTGCTTTTGGATATTTCATGCACAAAAATCGACAAACCCAATTCAAGCTGTCCAAAGTAAGTATTGCGCCAATCATTGTGTAAAGTTACCGATGGCATTCCATATTACAGACTGTTCAGATCACTGGTTGGATTCTCAGTTTCTTCACAATGACAGCTGTAGTATTCGGACCTATTTTTTCACTCAGAGCCAATGGTAAAGGCACCGTTTTCGAAGCTGCGATGAATGAGAGCTTGAAGCGCGTTTCATGGGCATTGACACAAGTTTGGATAACATTTGTTTGCCACTACGGGCATGGAGGATTTGTTGATACAATTTTGTCACATCCTTTATGGCAACCACTGGGACGATTGTCATATGCCCTGTATATGATGCATATGGCAATAATGCGAATGAACTACGGAATGGCCCGTACCGAGATCTATTTTTCGGTTTATCACGAGGTTGGTGTTATAGACGAGTTATTTCTTTGAAAAGATTGACTGGATCGAATTTTTGTTTCTTGCAGGTTCTTTTCTTTTTGAGTTCGTTTGGAGTAACGTTAATGGTTGCGATTTATGTTACACTTGCTTTCGAGTCGCCCATCCTAGCTCTGGAAAAAATCATTTTTAGCAAGGACCGGCCTGTAAATGGGAATGTAGTCCAACCAGCTGTGTCAAACAATCGTGTAGAAGCAGTGCAGTCTCCTGCAACTATTCCGGATATTGTTGTCGAACCAGCACCAGCGCCGCCATATTCAAAAGACGTTTGAAAAGAGTTTTGAGCTGAATATTGAAAATAACTGTGATAACTAGTTCTTACTTTTAGATTTTGACATTCACATTTAAGAACGTCAATAAATGGACAAAATGTCAAAGGAAGGCTTTTTGAAAAATTAAGATACTATGTTTGTTTTGCTCCAACATTGTGGTGCTTGTGCTAAAGATTGTTTACCTTCGAAAAACAGTGAGAATGATCATCGGAAAGTTATACTGGATATAGCAGTTTTTGCGATAAGAATTCCTCGCATGTTTACTATGGGCCTACCCTTGTTGAGTAAGTTGAACAAGTGTTCACTGTATCTGTTTTGTAGAGGTCTTACTTACTTAGGTCGGACCAGGGCCTCACCCAACAATCTTCTCCAGCCAGCTCGGTCCCTAGCTAGCTGTCTCCAGTTTCGCACACCAAGTTGGTTCAGGTCCTCTACCACCTGTGTGCTCTACCTGAGTCGCGGTCTTCCTCTTCTGCGACGTTATTCCGTGTTGGATTCGAAGACTCTACGATCTGGAGCATTATTCTCCATTCGCTCAACATGACCCAACCATCTAAGTCGTGGGACCTTAACTTTTCTGTCTAGGTCAGTGTCGCTGTACAGCTCGTACAGTTCTTGATTGAATCTTCGTCTCCATTCTCCACTAATACAGACAGGACCAAAAATCACTCGGAGAATTTTTCTCTCAAAGCAGCCCAAAGCGTTCTCATCAGATGTTGTGGTGGTCCATGTCTCTGCACCATACATGAGGATCGGGATGATGAGGGTTTTGTATAGTATCACTTTAGTTGCTCGGGAGAGGACTTTACTACTCAATTGCCTTCTGAGTCGATTCCCACCTAAAAATCCACATCCAAATAGACGCTGGTTTTGTTCCCGGTAGCAGTCGCCGTATAAATATCGCAGTTGTTCATTTCACGTAGGCCCGGACCATCCCATCGCATTTCTTGGTCGCGGTTATATCTGCTATAAAGTCAAGGGCTTCCGCTAGTTGTTCATCTGCACGTGGTCTGTTAAAGGACCCAAGTACAAAATTCGTTGTCCTTAAATCGTTTGCGTGGGCCGTCATCATTAATTCCGTCTGTATCCGAGGCTTGTTGGTGTTTCGGAACCATGTCTTCTTTTGTGGCTTGGCAGTCACCCCGATGCACGACTCCCAACCTGGAGGGCCAAACCGCTCTTTATAGGCCTGAGCTACGAATATATGTCGTAGTAGCCCTATAAGGTGTTCACAGAGTAGTTCATCCTGACTGGAATTTCAGACGCCACCGTTGATTCCATCTTGGGAGTTCTTCCGCTGCCGCCTGTTGAAAAGGAGGCATGCCTTAGTGGACGCTTACTTCCTCCCCCACTCTCTCCTTGCTGCCGCCAACAACTTCCCACTGGGGTTGTAGCCCAATCTTCGGTTGAAGGTATTGGGCACCCGATGTTCACCATGAGGAAATGGAGAGTAGGAGTTGATAGACAGAGGTTTCAATGGACGCTTGTGCCCTCTTGAATGCACGTGTATACCCTTCGTGTAGAGGTCGTTGAATCGAATTTCCCACGATAACATCACGAATGTCACAATTTGATGCTTGCCAACAAGCATTTTTCTTGGTTTTCGGTCTGTTCGATTTTTCTAAAACTCTTAGTTCTGCAGTATAAAAAGCTAAACATATATTTCAAGTAGCATCTATGAACATCAAAACAGCACTTAACACTAATGAACGTCAGGTCGTGTTTTGGGCTGATCGACAATGGCACTGGGGTACACATTGACGGCAGTTGGTTCCATTACCGACTTCGGTTTTCCTCTTCCCTCTCCTCCGTCAAAAATAAATTTTTCCAATATGAGTATAGGTGATTCGAAAGCTAGTGTCACAAAAATGGCGACGAAGATCGTTGTACCGAGTGCACTCCAAAAATACAAAAACTGTAAAAAAGAGTTGAGTTCAATTACTATCACACATTTGGAAAATGAGAGACCCGAACAAACCTGATTATAGACCGAAAAGTAAACTTCAGTCCGTGTTAGCCCCAAATGCATTCGTTCAATTGGTATATGCATCATGTACATGGCATACGTCAAACGTCCTAATGGCTGCCAAAATGGATGCGACAAGAACGTATCAATAAATCCGCCATATCCGTAATAACACGCAAATGTTATCCACGCATGAGCTAGACCCCAGGATATACGTTTTAGTCCCTCATACATAGCCGCTTCGAAATTTGTTCCATGACCATTGGCACTCAGTGAAAAATATGGTCCAAAAACTACAGCAGTCATGGTAAAGAAACAAAGGATCCACGCTAGAAGTTGAACAGGCTAAGAGAACCAAGAAATAGAAAGTCAATATTAAGTCACAACCTTACTTTTGATATTCGAAAGTTGGTTCCGCGATTTTTATGCAGAAAGTAACCGAACCCCAAGCCAAGTAACCAAGTGGCACATCTGGTGTGGGTAGGAGTGTAGACTTTTTCCCATTCGTGTGGATTACTTCAGAACAAAGACAATTTTGTAAAAAAAAAAATGTATATATTTATATTTATTAAATGCCTACTTACCTTATCCCCATTCCAACATAGCCCTCTGTAAAATAGATTCCCAAGACGCATCCAATTGACGCTAGTGCTAGAACAACTAAGACCGGTGCGAATTTTTTTCCCCATTTCCACATGGGCACCAATAGAAGTGGGGAAAGCGCGTACAATTGGAAATCGACGGCTAAGTACCAGGCTTCATCATAGCACTAAGTAAAATTGAAAGAGAAAATACCAACGTGAGATGTTTGTGTTTCAATAAGCAAAAGTTAAACTTACTTTACGATCTTGAACGTAATAGTTTTGGATGTAAAGCAAAACGGGCCACCAGTTGGAAGCATCGCACCCGTTTTTCTGAATTTGAACGTCCTTTATCGGACCTACGTAAATTATTTTGTTCAAACTGTAAGCCATCAAGAGTCCTGCGGCAAGAACCGGTGTCAGTCTGAAGTACCGATGAACAATATTCATAATTGGGTTAATTTTTCCAGACCTGTTCAAAAAAAATTCATTAAAATCCGTTAAGTTGAAAAACAAAAACAGAAATTCTTACGTTTTATCTAGCCCTCGAAATCCCATCCAGGCCACCAAAAGTCCGCCCATAAACAAAAATGTATCAACCGAAATGCTGGCATTTAAAGCTAGGAAGAACTCTGGTCTAAACAGCCACTGCAAGACAATTAACATATTCTTTAGTTGACATCCTGCAAAATAGCTACGTGAAACTAACCGCAATATGATCCTGATCGTTTATAATTGGAGATCCATGAATATTTGTGTAAGTGTGATGATTCATAATCCAAAAAGTTGATAGGACTCGCATTCCAGTCAGGCAATCGATGCTGTTCCTTGATCTTTTGGTGCTGATCGCGAAGAGTTTCCTTCCGTTTGTGAACACCGAAAATGCCAATAATATTTGAATAGGCTTTTCTGAAAATTCAAAAACCGATTTTTATCCAAATGGCAACACTTAAACACTCAATACAAAATATTTTGCGTTTAATGTTTGTTTTTAGGTCACAAAGCCGCACACTCACTATTAAACTTGCTTGTGTAAAAGTCATACATTGAGCTTAACACCATCAGAACTGTGAGAATTCCAAACACTGATCTGCAAAAGAAAAATCGTTACACATTCCATTGAGGGAGAATGCCACTCCGGAAGTGACTTCAAACATACATGCCAATTATGTTCATTGTTGTAAGTGGTGGAATCTTTCCATTCGAGCATCTTCCCACAGAAATTTTAGACAAGGCTTCTTCGAACTGGCCACTGACCGATTCCTTAAAAATCGATGTCAACAAATCAGGACTGCAGCTCTCCGGAACACATATTCCTGTGTTTAAAGTAGGATCAAGATTCCACCAGTTTCTTTCGTTATCTGGGATTTGTTTCTCTTCGAGGAGAATTGTTACAAAGCAATATTGGCTATTAACCAAACCAATGGTCTCATCCAAAATCACCGAAGTCCTTATGCACTGATCATAGTTCCCCAGATCGTATTGGTTTCCGGACTCGATGCCTGAAGGCAAACGCCCCCATGCGTCCAAGACTGCAAAGAGTATCAAACATCAAGCATTAAGTGTGAAAAGTATTTCCAATCCACTAACATCTTGAGACTTTAGAACTGGGATATCGGTTGACTATTTCTCCCAAAGTTTTCAGACATTTCTTCGAGTCATGTGGCCCAGAATCATTTCCGCTTGTAGCATAGGTTTTATTCTGATTGTTTTTGATTTCTGCTATGAAAACCTCACTCAAAACATCACTTGAAACTGTCACATTTTTCACAATAGATATCGTTTGACCCTGATGAACGCAGAAAACTAATAATAATACCAAACACACCACCCGTAAGAAGCCCATCGCGTTCCGTGTGGCCTGTGAAGTGTTCCAAAAGACTAACCACATTGTCTCCGTTAAATTTGTATTTAAATGGGTATTTAACTTGAGATAACAGATTCTAGTAGGTCCATAATTTTAATTTATTTCAATGGAAGATAATAATTTTTCTGACTTCGAAAACGATAAGTGAACGGAATAATAAAAACACTGATAGAATCTGATAGAAATGATTTGGAACGCGCAACGTACACAGTTTGGACTTTGTTTTCATATACCACTGCTTTTGTATTTAGTGAAAATACCGGAATTGGTGAGTAGAGCGTAAATGGTATCAGCCATTGGTAACTTCCGTTTGATCACTTTTCTCTAATCTATGAATGTACAGGCAGACACTCTTCCTTAGAAGTATCTAAGTAGTGAGAGAATGAGCATTGTTCATCGTTACATTCTCTAACCAAATTACAGGCATAGTAGAGGCCATATTTGTGAGAGAGCACAACTGTGACACTAACTCCATAGATTTGTTTTAAGCAAACATGTGATCCCTTAAGGCTGCAAAACGCTAACGAATGTGGTAACCATTGACTCAAAATCTTCATAAAACGAGTTTTATGACGAAATTTGATTTTTGTCAAGCGATAGATGGTTGATCTTCGTTGGTGATAGATAAAAATAAACCTTTAACTCTTTTAGTTATATCAATAGCTTATCGCCTAGTAAACATCAAAACACAGAAAATTGATTATAAATCCAAATGTTGACCGACGCAACGTCAAGATCTAATTCTAAGAATTAAGGCGGAAATGCCAATGAACCCCTGCCTTGAAAAGCACTTGTGTAATAAAGTGAACAGTCATTTCTACGTTCTCCAAATTATTCAAAAAGTTTAGATTTTATCAATTTTCAACACAATGATTTGCAGAAAAAAACGTATACAGCACAGCGATGTGCTAAGAGTCCGTTCTGTTTTTGTGAATGGGAGAGTAAGGAAAACAATATGCTAGTGAGCTTTGAACTTTTTGATATTGATATAATGGGAAGAACACAGCGTGATGTCAATGGCGCCTTTGTGAGAATTGAGACAGAAGCGGCAAAAATGGGTTTAGCGGTAAATGAGGGAAAAACGAAGTATATGCACTTCGTTTTTCCCTCATTTGCCGCTAAACCCATTTTTGCCGCTTCATTTACCGCTAAACCTTCTTCTTCGAGGAGGAAGGCTCGGGCAGAACGTTACAATAGACGCATATAACTTCGAGGTAGTTGAGGAGTTTGTCTACCTAGGCTCCGCTATAAACACGGGCAATAAAACCAGCGCCGAGATCAGACGTAGAAGAAGAACTCTTGATAATCGCTGTTTCTTTGGGCTAAGAAAGCAGTTGAGTGGAAAAGCCCTCTCTCGAGCAACTAACGTACAACTGTACAACACACTCATCATCCCAGTCCTGCTGTATGGTGCGAAAGCATGGACCTTGACAAAATCGGATGAAAGTGCCTTTGGCCTCGGCCACGCAGTAAGCGGCTGAGCGGCTAAGCGGCTGAGCGGCTAGCGGCTGAGTGGCAGCTCTAAGCGACGTATGGCCAGGCACTGAGCGACTGCTTTTGAGCGATTAGTAGTTAAAATGTCGTTGTCAAGAACAGTTCGCAGTATTTTATTGTCGGAAAATCGTTTGTATATGTAAAAATTACTTAAACGTATACAAAAAAGAAGACGATTGGGTGATCATCCGATTAACTAATTAAGATCGGAGTTTGGAGAGTTTAATCATTTATTTTTGAATCTACGAAAATCTCCAGATAGATTCTGGCAATATCTACGTAAATCTATCGAATCTTTTGATTTGCTGCTTGAAAAAGTGCGTCCTTTGGCCATCTTTAATTCTTGCCGCTCAGAACAATTAAAACAGGTTTGGTTGCTGAGCGGCGCTGCTTAGGCGCTCAGAATTTTGTTTCTCCGTTCGCTCATAGCATGGCCGCTTCTATGTGATTTCATATGTTTTATATTTTTTTTTCCGCTCAGCCGCTTACTGCGTGGCCGAGGCCTCAGGCTGTTTCGAGAGGAAAGTTCTGCGGGTCATCTTTGGCCCCGCCCTGTGTGCATTGAAGGGGAATGGCGAAGAAGATATACCAACGAAGTTTACGGGTTGTACAACGACATGGGTCAAGGTCCAGAGACTCATTGAGAGCGGATGGACACCAATGCTCCGGCCCGGAAAGCCTTCGACACTATTCCCGAGGGACGAAGAGAGGAAGACCGCGACTCAGGTAGCGCATCCAAGTGGAACAGGACCTCAATCTAGCTAAGGACCGAGCTAGCTGGCGGAGACTGTTGATTGAGGCCCAAGTCCACAACGGACTTTAGCGCCACCTTAAGTAAGTAAGTAAGTCCTCAAACAATGCAGGGTTAAGTTAGGTAAGGTTTGGTTATAAGGGGTGTGTACATCGTGAACTATTGTATACACGGGGGCCTACTGGTCCATTGTGATTCCCTATAAAAATAAAAGTTGGCATCGATGTTCTTCAATATTGTCTATCAACGTAGACTGCCTCCTTAACGAACCGGCCTGTGCTATCTATAAATGTCCTCATGTTTGCCATTGAGACCATCCTGTTCCCCATCAAACCTGTTCTCGAAATGACGGAGGCGGTAAGTTTGGAGGTTCGGACAGTCACAAAGCAGGTGTTTAATAGTTTCTATTTCCTTCTCGTCCTAACAGCTCCTACAGAAATCGGGTGCAAAAGTCCCTATCTTGTTGGCCATTGTGCCAATGGCGCGACCTCTGTCAGGATCTTAATGTTCCTTTTACTCAGCGATAGAATATACCGAATTTACTTTTCATTAGTGTTAGGCCATAAACTTCTAGAGGTTACGCAATCCTCCCTGAATATCTAGGAGTTATTGATTTCTCTTTTGATTTAAGATCTATCTTCCTCTTGAGTACCCCAATCGGGACGAGTAGTCCCGTATCTGAATGATCGCTACTATTTGTATCTGTTTTTGACCCTTTACTGGCTAGTTCATTTACTATTTCGTTCCCTTCTATATTGCTATGTCCAGGAACCCAGCAGAGCTTAACCTGGATAGTGTGGCAGATTCTATTTAATTCCGTCCTACAGTTTAAAACTTCCTTTGAGCTTGTGGTCTCACTGGCTAAGGCTTTGATAGCAGCCTGGCTGTCCACGAAAAAAGTAATCTCCGAGGAGCTTAGCTTTTCATTATGTGCCATTTCATGTGCTTTTTCAATAGCATAGATCTCGGCCTGAAAGACACTACAGTCAGCTGGGAGTTTATACGCCTCTCTGATGTTGAGAGATTGGCTAAACACTCCAGCACCTGTTCCTGATTCCGTTTTTGAACCGCCAGTGTAGAAAGGGATATCCTTTTTACTAATAATTGAATAAGGATCCCAACCCTGTCTTTCTGGTATGCAAATAGAAAATTTCCTATCAAAATCTAGTAGAGGAGGAATGTAAGCGGTGGTCTCCATCAGTTCTGGAATGATGTCATCTCTTTTTAAGATTGACCCGTGTCCATAAATTCCGTGCTTCCAAAAACTCAGTTCTTTTAAGCGAATTGTAGTTTTGGCTACCGTGCACCTAATGAAGAGCCGGGAGTTCCAAGATTATTTCCACCCAGCTTGTGGTGTGGATCTCTGTACCTTATTCAGGTTCTTGAGATAGCTTGATTTTTCCACTGCTTTCCACCATACATAGCCATAGGTGAGTATGGGTCTGACAATCGCTGTGTACATCCATTAGATGACTTGCGGTCGCATACAACAACGCACACCAAAGGTCCTTTTGCATGTGTAGAAGGCACATAATGCTTTTTTCATTCTTTTCTCAGTAGTTCGCTTTCATGTAAGCTTCGAGCCAAGGATCACTCCTAGAAATTAAGCTTCCTTTGAAAGTTTTAGAGGAATACTATTAAGTTTAGGAAGCCCTCCAGTTTCCGTTTTTTCGTGACTAAAACAAGCTCTGTCTTGGTGGTGTTGACCCTGAGACCGTTCTTAGTTGCCCAAGAAGATAAATCATGTAATGCGTTGTCCATAATGTTTTAGATGATGGTAAGGAACTTGCCTGATACCAAAACCACTATGTCATCTGCATATGCTACAATGTTAATGCCCTGATCTTTAAACTTTGTGAGAATTTTGTTGACTACGAGGATCCAGGGCAGGGGTGAGATGACCCCTCTCTGTGGTGTGCCTCTAGCAAACAATGTAAAAACAGTCGTCCGATGAAATAAAAAGTACTATGGGAAACCAATTCTCCAAGCGTGTACAGTACATCAACCATTCAATCTAAGTTCTTTTTTTAATTCTCTTTCTTATCTAAAATTTTAATTATAAATTCCTATCTAAGTTTATTCTAAAAATTCTATCTTAAAAACTGATCGAATCTATATCTGCCCGTCATCCATGTCTCTGCGATAAGCCATGAGACGACTTTTATTTTGTCTGACTTTGCTATACAAGCATTTGAGGAATTCAATAACCAATAAATCACTAACATTTCAGTTAGTTTTGGTCCGATGAGAAGTCGATTTCGTTGCAAAAATGTCCTTTTCGCTATTTCTTAGCCTAAGTCTGTTCATTACTGGAATATCTTCGTTCTCTGTGATTAATAACACAACTGTGAGCAATGATGTGTTGAAGGAAATATTTTTTACGGAAATTCAAAAAAATCAGTTCATTCCACACGAGATTCGGGAAGGTTCGTCGGGAACGTATGATTCAGCTAAATGCGTACAAAGTTTGAAAGAAATAGTGAAGCGTATTTCCAGCAAAGATGTCATGCCATGTAAGATAAAAATTATTTTATTTTTTTGTTTAATGCTTAAAATTCTTCAATCGCACCCAGAGAATTGTTGATGAGAGTAAGCCACTTAGGCCTTGGCTCTTCAAGAGCTGTTGCGCCACTCTGTTTATTTTAAAGCTAAAAGATTGTGAATAGTGAAAATGAAACACGTTGAAAGTTGATAAAAGGCGAGTCTAGGTGAAAAACAATCCGATCACTACGAAGGTGTTGAATACTGTCAAACTGTTATCTCGGTAGAAAAAATTGAGAAGCAGTAAATCAGTTGTGAGCATTGCTGAAATGAGTGATGAAAATGGCTTATGAGTAATGAAGCTTGAAATGAAATACTTAAGTAAACGTTAAGATCTTTTAGGGAGGTCCTAACAAGGTGCAGCTATTGCTGATGTATGATGTATGAGTAATAAACTGATTGGATCAACTTTTGTACACAGGAGAATTGAATTCAAGATAACCTCAAAAGTTGCATCATACTTTTTTGGACTAGTAATCGATAAACAATAAAACGTTATCATTTTTATCAAGACAAAACGTCTTCGTAATTAAAAAAAAACGCCGACAAACTTTAACATGGGAATCTTGTAATACTTGGTGAGGCAGATTTGGCTGAATTCAAGATCAGCTTTAAATTTTGTGATGAAGATTGAGTTGTTTTATTATTCGTTCAATGCTTTGAATTTACACTTTGTTACTTTCTTTTTTTCGCACTAAGAAGAACTAAAATCCTTGGAAATTACAATTTTTGTGGACAGCTAGGTAGTTATTAAAGCTTTAGCTTGGATACCATCAGATCAAAGGCTATCAATGTATTAACGCCTCTAGCAGATCAGACCATAGTATTATATCTGCAAATTTCTCGTGTCAAGCTAATCCAGTTAGAGAAAGTGCTCTGAAGAGAACCGTGTGGCAATACGAGAAAGCCAACTGGGACGGTCTCAACAACTTTTTCCGGATCTTTAACTGGTCACTATGCTTCCTCAATAGTGACGTAGACTCCAGCACAGATATGATTACTAATATGATTATTTTACGAATTAAAACTTTTATCCCGAATAGGGTTAAAAGCATCAAACCCAAGGAAAAGTCATGGTTCGACTCAAGCTGTAAAGAGGTTATCAGGGAACAAGAAGTAAAGTTCCGGTGTTTTAGAGCCAACCCAACAGAGGAAAACTGGAACAAGTTTAAACAAGCTAGGAAGGCTGTAATGCCCATATTCGGTGGGCCAAACTTTTACATGACCAAAAATTAAGGCAAAAAATACTTTTTTGGTCATTTGTAAAAATTATGAAGAATTCTTCTTCTTCCTCGGTCCCTCGTTGACAATGACACTCCAGTTATTAGCTCGCTCGCGAAGGCGAACCTTTTTGCTAGGCAGTTTACCGCCAATACTTCACTGCGCGAGAGTGTCATGACTCTTCCAGTTCTTGAGCTCGTCAATGATACCATGGGACAAATCTTCTTTCGCACTCGTGCTGTGGCGAGAGTCCTTAAGGATCTTAACGTACATAAATCCGCTGGTCCGGATAGTGTTATTGTTCTGAAAAGGTGTTCTTCCACGCTAGCAAAACCCTTGCGTAAGCTTTTCCATCTATCCTACTCTTCTGGGCTCGAAAAAAAGGCGAATCCACTTTTCCCTCTAATTATCGTCCGATTGCACTTACGTCCCTTCTTTCTAAGGTCATGGAAACGCTGATAAACTATCAGCTCAAGAAATATTTTGAAGACCGAAAGCTTTTTGATGACCGACAGTACGGCTTTCACAGCAATAGGTCCACGGGTGATCTGATGGTTTATCTCACCAAACAGTGGAACAAATCTTTACATCGTTTTGGAGAAAGTTAGATCGTTGCACTTGATATTTCAAAGGCATTTGATAAATCTGGCATTTTGCTCTTTTATCAAAAATGCG
The DNA here is from genome assembly GCA_920937365.1 of Sphaerophoria rueppellii. Taxonomy (NCBI): domain Eukaryota; kingdom Metazoa; phylum Arthropoda; class Insecta; order Diptera; family Syrphidae; genus Sphaerophoria; species Sphaerophoria rueppellii. The sequence goes on from CAKKXW010000001.1 coordinate 6,814,810, forward strand.
TGCCTTCGGTCTCGATGAATCACTTCATCGTTGGATTAGAAACTTTCTTTCGAACCGTTCAATACAATTTGTATTCGACGGGTTCAAGTCTGAAACCCACAATATAAATGCTGGTGTGCCCCAGGGCTCCGTTTTGTCTCCGACCCTCTTTCTCATTTTTATTAATGATCTCTTGTCTGTTACTTCTAATCCAATAAATTGTTTCGCTGACGATATTACCCTTAGCTTCTCATATTCGTTCCCAGATTCAGATCCCTCCTCTTCGGATTTTGAACTGCAACGGCAAAATATGATAAGCTCTTTAAACTCTGACTTAAATAGCATTGTTCAATGGGGAATTAAAAACCATGTAGAGTTTAGTTTTAGTTTTTCCAGCTACTTACTTAATCCTCTTGGATGGAATACAAAAAAGAGCTGACTGTAAGAATGATTGGTGATAGAGAAATCACTGATGCATTCACCCATTTAGACCATCGTCGCACAGTGGGGCAAGATACTCCAATAACCGGAATTAATTATGTAGATGGGTCTGTTTTATTGAAAACATTTTTTTTTTGTGTAGTACCGAAACAATTAAAAGGAAAACCATAATTGAGTTTTTAAGTTTAGTTTTAATGCTTATTTCATAGATTTAGAAAAATATATATAAATGTTACAAACATCATAAAACCCACTTTTACTTACATTTTTAGCTTATTTTCTTAGTATATTTAAACTAAAAGTCCGATTCGGACTCAATTTCATCGCCGCTGATACTAGTGTTTGAGTTTTTAACACTGGAAACATTTGGCGCAATGATTAAGTCAAAGACGTCTTTAGGGAATATTTTGAAGTTTTTTTTGGTATTTGCCTTAAGCTGGTTATTAAGGGGTTTGAAGTTAAAAGTAATAAATTAAAAACATCTTCATTACATTTTTTCTAGAACATTTCCTCGAAAAATGCTCACGATAATTTTTGGAGTCCTTATTTCTTGCTTCCTGTGCTTCTTCAGTCAACTGACCTAGATTGTAAGGATAGATTAAGCTTTAAGATTATCTAACAAAAAATTGTAGTACAAAGTAAAACCTATTGGAAAAATCGCAGAATCAATGACATCAGGACCGTGGATTAAAAGCTTGTGCACTGTAGGAGGCATATATGTACTACCAGGGATAAAGGTTTACAAAATACTTGGCAGTTGCAAGTGAGAAGTCTCAAAAATTATCAATGTTGATATCATAGCCACATGAAATTGCTACCAATATAGCATCAACTTCTCGATTAATATTTTATCGACACCCAATATTTTAGATGCGACTTTCGAGTTGCTAAAAACACGCCTTGAAGAGTTGCCATCATTTGTTGACATCTCTTTTCGAATCTTTTCCATCTTTATCCGTTTACTTCTGTCGCTACTTTCATTTTTTTGGGCGACCAACCCTACATGGTGTTGCTGGATCAAGAAGTTTAAAACTAATTGATGATTTTTCAAAAATCGAAATTCGTTCCTATTACATTTAAGCCACTTTTTTGTGAATCTAGCTTCAAAAATCGATAACGAATGGTGGAGCTCTTTAGCATTCACATTGTGGCTTCAAGGTGATCTGCCAAAAATTTGAACTTATTTTTCAGGATTTTGATTCCTGAATATTTCATGAGCTCAAAAAACTCCATTCGAGTATAAAATGTACTGTTAGAATGTGAACCTACACGAAAAAAAACATTTATTTGTGAATAAACATACAGAATTTTCTAGGGTACTCTATCACAAAAACCTCAATAAAAAAAAGGTGTAAATATGAGCAAGAAATTCCTTTTACGAACAATGCACAAGATATTAAACTTTATTAACACATAAAAATCTCAATGTAGAAACGTGTAGAAACCTACTTTTTCTCTACCTATACATAAAAATATCCTCAATTATAAGGTGCAGATTATTTATAATTTATTTATATAGAAAAATAAAAAATATAAACCTAAAATATATTTAGAAATAAAGTACATACTTGAAACTATTGATTGCATGTTGATTTTAAGTTTTCACGTTTTAAAAATATTTAAACAAAGCCACGCTGATAACACTACTTATTTAGCACTTGCCTTCAGAGTAAGTGAAATGTGATTTCAATTCGGCCGTATGGAGTCAGAAACAAAACTTAAAAATATCATTGATTCAGCAAATGATAGCTTAGAATATTTGCTAACGGAAAACCCAGTTTTCATATTCATCGCTTTTAATTTTTTTTTTAGTTTATTCCGACTCCTTCATATGAGTGGGCCCACTGTGCGTCGTAATGGAGCGTGTCTCTCCTTGTTTTATCGCTACTTCGCCCAAGTCCAACTTCGGACGTACTCTCAAGTATAGAGAATCATTCTTAAGCCGTACTACGCGAATGTGGAACCCTCTTCCACACTCTGTCTTTCCCACTCATTTCAATACTCAAGCATTTAAGACCAATATACACCGACACCTCCTTTCCAACCCCTTCTCTTCTTCCTAATGCACTCACTGTGTCTCTGGCATAAAAAGGGTATAAAAATCCATTGAGTGGGTGCAAATTATTAAAAAAAAAAGCAGAAAGAAACTAAGGCCCTGTGCGAAGTGCATTAAAAAGTGGTTAAAATTTGACGTTTGGTCAAATTTTGACACTTTGTGTTAAATAAAATGTGTTAAAATTACACTAGGTGCGGAGCAGCTAGCCTTAACGTAGCGGAGTGACTTACGGTAACTACTACTATGAAGCTTAGAGCTATGCGATCGCGAAACTTGTTTTCGCAGAAAGGCCTCCCATGGTCTACAGGTCGAAGCGGAGTACAGGCTGTTACTAATAATTACCCCACAAAAAAGAAATGTGTCCACCAAGGCACTCCCATCGAGGGACGGCAGCGAGTGAATTTCTCTTTTTTTTGGGAATGATCGGTGTGGTCTTCAGTTCCAGTTAGGCCGAACTATTTGTTGAACATCTTTACGGGCTACTTCGAATTATTTGAAGCCCAGGCCGTAAAAGGAGCGGTTTTTCCGGCTCTTGCACTTGGAGTCACATCAAGTTCCTGGTACTCCAGGTTGGGGGTTGTACGTCGGAGTGACTTTCCGGACTACGTAAAAAAGCATTTAGTTGCGAAGCAACAACAGGCCTCGGAAACGGACAGATCAGATCTTGGATAAAACCTATGCACTCCAAATCGATACCCACCACATTTTCATCGATTTTAAGGTCGCGAATGACAGGCTCTACAGAGACGAACTGCATAAAGCCTTGTCCAGTTTTGGCATCCCTGCCAAGCTCGTTCGCTTGTGCAAAATGACGATGGAGAACTCAAGCTGCTCCATCAAGGTTGGCAACGAGCTTACGGAATCTTTCGATGTCAAAAAAGGATTCTGACAAGGCCATGCACTGTCATGCGATTTTTTGAGGCACTATCTTCCAAGAGTCTGTTCAAATTCTCGCGTACGCCAATGATATTGATATATGTAGGTAATGGGAAGAACACAGCGTAATGTCGTTTGGCACCTTTGTGAGGATTGAGACAGAAGTGGCAAAAACGGGTTTAGCGCTAAATGAGGGAAAAACGAAGTATATGTTGTCTTCGAGGAAGAACATCCAACACCGACACGGCTTGAACAGAACTTCACAATAGATGCATATAACTTCGAGTTGAGGAGTTTGTCTACCTAGGTTCCGCTAAAAACACGGGCAATAACACCAGCGCCGAAAGTGCCTTAGGCTGTTTCGAGAAGAAAGTTCCTCGGGTCATCTTTGGCCCCGTGTGCATTGAAGGGCGAAGAAGATAATACCAGCGACCTTTACGGGTTGTACAACGACATGGACCTAGCCAGAAAGGTCAAGGTCCAGAAACTCAGATGGCTCGGTCATTTAGAGTGGATGGACACCATTGCTCCGGCCCGGAAAGCCTTCGACACTATTCTCGAATAATGTAGGAGGAGGGAAGACCACGACGCACTCAAGTGGAAGAGGACCTCAATAAACTTGGAGTGCAAAACTGGAGACAGCTATAGCTAGGTACCGAACTGGCTGGCGGAGACTGTTGATTGGGGACCAAGTCCACAATGGACTATAGCGCCACCTTAAGGAAGTAAGCAAGCGGAGCAGGCTAAAATATGACAGTTGTGGTTAAATTTAACCTGTTATTTTAACACAATTCATCTAATTCGCACACGGCCTAAGTAGGTTTTGCCACACTAACTAAGTCAAATTGTGATGCGCTCTGGACATAGTAATATATAGAAGGAAGGAAATAGCAGATGAACTGGCAAGGAAAGGGTCAGTTGGAAATAGAAGTAGTAGCATCCATCCAGTCAAGGGATTACACGTCCCGATTGGGGTGATCAGGAGGAAATTAGACCTTAATACTATAGAGTGGATCAATAACTCCTGGAGGGCCAGGAACGATTGTGTTATCTCTAGAAGCTAATGGCCAAGAATTAATGAAAAGGAATCTCGGTATATCATCAATTCAATTCTCAATTCTTCACACGCACCTAAAGAATTGTTGATGAAAGTAAGCGACTTAGGCGTTGGCTCTTCAAGAGCTGTCGCGCCAGTCTATTTATTTATTTTTTTTAATCTCGGTATATCTTATCGCTGAATAAAAAGAACATTAAAGTTTTGATAAATGTAGGCATAGGTACTAACAGGTCATTGCGTCATTGGCATAATGGCCAGCAGAATGTGGGCTTTTGCACCTGATTTCTGTAGATGCTGTCAGGATAAAGAGGACATAGAAACACCTGCTCTCTGAATTTCCAAACCTGCAAACAAATCGACTCCGTTACTTTGAAAATAGATTTTTAGAGAACTGGGTGATCTAGGGCGTAGGTCTCAATAGCAAATATGAGGAAATTCATTGATAGCACAGGATGGTTCGTAGTTGAATAGTTGTAGGAGCATCAATGATCAATGCTAACAATATCACAATGGACCAATAGGCCCCCATGTAAGCAACAGCTACATGCTGTGCACAACCCTTACAACTTAGCCTAACCTTCCGTTCTTCAAATTCTATTAATTATTCTTTCAAGTCCTTGATGCCTGGGGCAACCTACCGTCTGGAATACTCTATAAAAACACCTATGACGTAGGAAACTTTGATCAGTGTGTCACAACAACTGTGTCTTTAAATGAACTGCCATATGCAATCAGAGGACAATTTTGCTTTGCCTCATTCAAACTCCCATCAGATTTGGGACGCATAAGCATTGGAATATGTGCTCCTGATACATGCAGTCCGGAGCATTTAAGTTCAATTTTTCAACAGACTACAAATGATGTTATCAAAGATATATCGATTGAGCATTGTAACGATGGCAAAATACCACCACTAAAAGCAATAAACATTGTTGTTATGTAAGTCGTTTTATTGTTTACATTTTTGGTAATAACATTTTGGTTTACAGAACTATATTCTCCATTGTTACGCTTTTGATGATTTTGAGCTCGCTGTATGAGTTCTCTATGGACTATTATGGAAGTATGTTGGAACCTATAGAACACAGCGGTGAACTTTTAATGATTAATTCTTATTCTAGAGACCCCAGTTCCGGTCTTATTGGCCTTCTCGATTCTCACAAACAGCAAGAGACTCTTCGCCATCAATACAAAAAGATCACGCAATAGCATCGATTGTTTCAATGGAATGCGGGTCTTATCAACAATTTGGATCATGAACCATCACATGTATTCCAATATCTACAAACTGCCAATTATAAATGGGGCAGAGTATGCACAAGTTAGTCTTTTGATTTGCTTTCAGATCTTGAAATCTAACATTTTGATGTTTTTCGTTTTAGTTTTCGGGCAATTGGAAGTTCTTTATTTTCGTTATGGCCGGAATGTCGGTGGACACGTTCTTTTTTATTGGCGGAGTCTTGGTAGCCTGGACAGGCTTCAGAGATTTAGATAAAACGTAGTTATTTCATCTGGGTGGTATATATGGACACTTTTTGACGCAACTTACCTACTTTTCTTCCAGGAAGGGCAAAATAAATGTCATCATGAATATTGTGCATCGTTATATACGGCTAACACCAGTTTTACTTGCTGGTCTTCTGTTGCGCCTTGGCATGAACGACTTGCTCTTCAATGGACCATTCAAATATACAGTTGCTAAAACCTGTGATGCCTCGAATTGGTGGACAGTTATGTTGTATATTCAAAATTATTATTTTCCACCAGAAAAGGTAGGTTATCTGGAAAATATCCATCGATGACTTCTGTACATACGAATTTCGCACAGTGCTATGATGAGTCGTGGTATTTGGCTGTTGATTTTCAACTGTACGCCCTTTCGCCCCTCCTCTTGGTACCGTTGTGGAAATGGGGAAAGAAATTCCTACCCGTAGTAGGTGCAATTATAGTTGCGTCAGTTGCTTGGGTTATTGCAGTCTTTTTAATGGAAAACTATACAGGGTTCATTATTGGGTAAGTGTTCCACTTTGAAATGAAAAGAAGTATCAACTTTAACTGTTATTTGTAGAATTAATGCTGGCGAATGGAATAAAACGTACGTACCAACACATACCAGGTGTGCTGCTTGGTTGATCGGTTTGGCCTTCGGCTATTATCTGCATTATCATCGTCAATCGAATTTCAAAATTCCTACGGTTGGTATAGATGGCAGTAAGAGAGCCACTTCGAAATTTATTTTCTAAATGCATTTTAGTTCCTTCAAGTCCTCGCCTGGATTGGTAGTTTTGCGATTTTGATATCGATTGTTCTGCTACCGTACTTCCCAACAGTAGTCTATCAGAGTTCACCCTTCCAAGCTGCAATGTATGAAGGCTTCAAACGTGTTGGCTGGAGTATGGCTATTCTTTGGATAACATTCGCTTGTTATTATGGATTTGGTGGAATTATTGACACATTTTTATCGCATCCATTTTGGCAGCCATTGACACGACTGTCGTACGCATTGTATCTCATGCATATGACTATTGAACAAATGCACCTTGGGATGCTTCGGTCAACGTTATACTTTTCGATATATAATCAGGTATTTGACTTTAGATGACGTACAGATTTTTCTATGTATTTCTGACACTTCCTTTTGTTTCAGTTCCTTGGTTTCTGGAGCGCGTTTGGCATATCGCTTTTGCTGGCAATTTATGTGACACTGGCGTTCGAATCACCGATTTTAATATTGGAAAAGTTTATATTCGGAGGTGGAAAACCAGAACCGAAGAAGGCAAATGTTGTAGAAGAAATTACACCTTCGTCTAATGTCACAAAGGATTCCTAAACAATAAAAATAACTTATGAAATAAGTAAAGAAAGCATTAAAGTTATTTATCCAAAAAAATGTTTTAATTATTTGTTTGAACCAAAATTGACTAAAAATGGCAACAGATTTCTTAAATTCACCTTTGAAGCAATCGCGGAAAAGCGTACTTGAATCCAAGTTCTAGGTGCTAGTGCCTACTTGCTTGTACGCAAAGTACCTTACCTGTTTAAGTACCAAGTACTTGAGTTATTACAAATAAAGGTTCGCACCTATATTAGTTTCAATTACTCGTTCTACATACAAATTCGAATACTGGTATCTGAAAGAATTGGTTCGGACACAAGTTATTACCAAGACTACAAAAATGTTTGTTGAGCTTTCAGCCGGTATTTTTATGACACAACGCATAACTAATAAACTTCTAGTGTTAATACATCCAGTACTTATATTTCCTTTTGAATTACTTACTTACTTAAGGTGGCGCTACATTCCGTTCTGGACTTGGACCTCAATCAAAAGTCTCCGCCAGCCAGCTCGGTCCCTAGCTAGTTATCTCCAGTTTTGCACTCCTAGTTGATTGAGATCCTCTTCCACTTGTGTGCGCCACCTGAGTCTCCTTCTACGTCCCTCGTCAAAGGCTTCCCGTGCCGGAGCATTAGTGTCCATCCGCTCTAAATGACCGAGCCATCTGAGTCTCTGGACCTTGACCCTTCTGGCTGGATTCATGTCGTTGTACAACCCGTGACGTTCGCTGGTATTATCTTCTTCGCTCTTCAATGCACACGGGGCCAAAGATGACCCGAAGGCCGAAGAACTTTCATTTCTAAAGAGCTTAAGGCACTTTCATCCGATTTTGTCAAGGTCCATGCTTCTGCACCATACAAGAGAACTGGGAAAATGAGGGTGTTGTACAATTTTACCTTAGTTGCTCGAGAGAGGAATTTTCAACTCAAAGAAAAAGTGATTATCAAGAGTTATTCTTTGTCTCATCTCGGTGCTGGTGTTACTGCCCGTATTTTCAGCGGAGCCAAGGTAGACAAACTCCTCAACTACCACGAAGTTATATGCGTCTACTGTGACGTTCTGTGCAAGCCCTGTCGGTGTTGGGTGTCCTTCCTCGAAGACAGCTTTTGTACTTCGTTTTGCCCTCATTTACCGCTTAACCCATTTTTGCCGCTTCTATCTCAGTCCTTACAAAGGTGCCATTAACATCACACCGTGTTCTTCCCATTATAACAATATCGGCGTACGCGAGAAGTTGAACAGAATTTTGGAAGTTAGTACCTTTGGTGTTGGCGGTCGAATCACATGACAGTGCATCGCCTTGTCTGAATCCTTTTTGACGTCGAAAGATTCCGTAAGCTCGTTGCCAACTTTGATGGACCAGCGTGGGTTCTCCATCGTCATTTTGCACAATCGAACGAGCTTGGCAGGGACGCCAAAACTAGACATAGCTTTGTACAGTTCGTCTCTGTAGATGCTGTCATACGATTTGGAGTTCATAGGTCTTTTCCAGGATCTGCCGCAACGTGAAAATTTGGTCGATGGTTGACTTTCCTGGCGTGAAGCCACATTGAAAGGCTTCAGACGTTCACATATTACGGCAGAGAAGATTTTGTAGGCGATGTTAAGTAGACTGATTCCTCTGTAGTTGGCGCAGCTTAGAGGATCTCAATTTTTCAGGATCGGGCAAACAATGCTAAGGTTCAATTCATCGGGCATGCATTCATCTGACCATATCTTACAGATGATTTGGTGAATGCTTATGTCTAGCTCGTCACCCGCTGCTTTGAACAGTTGGTAGCTAGACCATCTGCTCCAGCGGATTTGTTCGAGTTTTGCCGTGATATTGCGGTTTTCACTTCTTCTAGGTCGGACTCATAGCATTGTTGATTATCATCGTGTCCGATGAAAGGCTCCTGTCTGACGGCGGGGTTTTGTTCGTCATTGCCGCCGTTATACAGTTTACAGAAGTGGTCTTTCTTAATCCCTAGCTACTTGTGTATCTCTGCAGGCAACGGTTCTTGCTCAATAATCTTGAGCCAGCTGTTTAACCTTCCGATAAAACGCCGACCTTCATTCCTGCTGTTGGCTCTCTTAACATCCTCGATCTGACGCTTCTTATCCTCTTTCTTTTTTTTCCTGAGAATCCGGCGTTCCTCTCTCTTCTTTTGCTCGTTGAGCTCACGAGCAGCTCTTGTCCTTCTTTGCAGCGCCGCTTTGTATGCCTCCTGCTTGACTGCATGGGCCTGCCGTTTTTCGTCAAACCAGGGGTATCGTTTTGGTGGCTGTGTAAAACCCAGTACATTAGAGGCGGCATCTCTAACTGGTTTCTGGCAATGTTTTCACTGGTCGTCGATACTTGATGTTGGCGGTATAGGACTACCTAAGAGGTTACTTGACACTCGATCAGAGAAGTATCTGGCGATCTCTTGCGATTGTAGCCGTCCGACGGCTTACGTTCTTACAGCATTTCCTGGTTTTGACCGTTAGTACTACTGTGTACGATAAGCAAAGGGTAGTATTTTTAAGAGAAATGAGAAATGATATCACTACTATAATTTAGTGCCCGTGGCGTTATGCTGAATGAAAGCACATGAAAGCACATGAAAGCACATGAAAGCACAATGTTTCACAGGTAGGTACTGCCTTTTGCTGACAACATTTCCAAGAGTATCAAACTCAACACCTGCTTCTCAACTCAGCCGTTCGCCACTTAGGTCTTGACTTAATTCATAAAAAGGCAACAGCTCCTTTGAAATTGGTAAAAATGAAGTTTGAAAATGTTTTAAGAGAACTTAATTTATTTCATTTGTCTATTATTTTGCTCGAGGTAACTTATACATACTTAGACTTTGGTTACACTAATAAACTTCCCTTTGATGCTGATCGGCAAATGTAACTCTTTGAGGGGCAGGCGCATGCTGTTTCTTATTCGGTTCACCAAATATAAACTTTTCCAACACCATAATTGGCGATTCAAATGCCAATGTTGACAGGATAGCAAACATGGTTGAAATACCAAACGTACTCCAAAAATGAATAAGCTGTTGGCCACGAAAAAAAATAATAAATTCATTTGAATACAACGCTTCGAAAGCAATAATTTACCGCATCATAGTTTGAGAAACGTATTTCAGTGCGCATCATGCCAAAATTAACTCTCAGAACAAACGAATGTATCAGATACAATGAGTACGTTAGTCTCGACAATGGCTGCAAGAAGGGATGTGAAAGGATTCCATCGACTATTCCGCCAAATCCAAAATGACAGGCAAATGTCATCCAGGCCAATGCTATCGACCAGGCTAACCTCTTCCAGCCTTCGTACATGGCTGCTTCAAAGACAGTACCATTGCCGCGAGTGCTCATAGTAAAATATGGTCCGAACACCACAGCAATCATGACAAAGAAACTTGCCAACCAAGCTCCGAGTTGAAAAAGCTGGAAAAAACACACAAATGTACTTCTTTTTTTTTTTTGGTGGACTTGTATACGTCGAAATAGAATACCTTTGACAGGTGAAATGTTCTCTGACGATTAAGGTGCATATAATATCCCAAACCGAAGCCAACAAGCCAAGGGGAACATCTCGTGTGCATGGGAATGTACGTCTTTGACCATTCATTGACATTCTGGAATCTACGAACGCCAAAAAGTTTGTTAAATTAAATTGCTTTCAATCTATAGTTTGACTAACTTACGATCGCAAATTTGTGAAACCGTTTGTTATGAAAATTGTCATAACACAAGCTATTGAAGCCAATGACAGTCCAATAAAAACCGGAATCATTTTCCTACCCCACTTCCATGTGGCTATCAATAGAATTGGTGAAATAATGTAGAGTTGGAAATCAATGGCCAGGTACCAAGATCTGGAAAAGCACTGCAGCAAAATACAATTGTTAGAATAGATCTTTTTTGGCGTGATGTCAATTTTTAATAACTTGAGGTTCTTGAATGAAATAATTCTGAATGTAGAGCAGTATCGGCCACCAGTTCTCCGGAGTACAATTGTCTGTGCCGAGGGTCTTCTCGCGAAAAGGGCCCGTATAAATGATCTCGTTTATACTGAAGGTATAAAGCAGAGAAGCCGCTACCAGGGGTGTAAGTCGGATGTACCGATGCACGTACATCATGACGATATTCAATTTTCCATTTCTGCAAACAAAAATTGAATTTCCAAAGCAAATACGGTTCAAATATCTTGCTTACGTTTTGTCCATCTCTCGAAATCCAAGCCAGGCGACGAGTAGGCCACTTATGAAAAAGAAGGAATCGACGGCAACAGTGCCGTTGATGAAAATCATTGCATACACGGACTTGAACCACTGAAAGTGAGAATTAGAGTTAAAATTGTAATTGAAGCATTCGTAGTTTAAACCAACACCAAAGCAATCCTTAAAAAACAATAAAAAAAAATCATCAAAAGTCGATAGAACGAACTGAATGGTTCGTACACTTGGGCGTATACTTACTATTTTTTAAGTAAAAATGCCTTTGAACTACCCTTTTAGACTTCGTCTGTTTTGGTTTTAATTTTTATATATATTTTGCAATGATCGAAAATTTCAGAGTTGACTATTGTATTGTTCGTGGGCTACGTACGAATTTTCTTGCTCCGTACATCCACACTGTTACTAACAGGCCATCTGTTTTGACGCTTAGTGAAACTCAAGTAAGTGCGAATTCCGATCCTACTGATCACCATTATTCTTCCTCCACCATGGCCTCGCCGTTTACATTAGGAATGATGTCGCTTACCAATTCCTTCCACAATATGGACGCTGATCCAACCCTGTTTTCAATTTTATGTGGTTTAAGTTCACTTTAAATAAGCACATCATTCACAATTGTTTTCTCTATCGAAGCCCAAATTTGGACAGAGCTTCTCGCAAATTTGACGTTCTGTCTGAACGATGAACGATGCGTCCTCGAATGATGCTTAAGACTATCATGAAGATTTTCGATCCTTTGGGCATTATTTCCTTATTTATCATCCGAGGACGCGTCATTCTCCAAGACGTTTGGAGAAAAGGCTATAATTGGGATGAGCCGTTGCCCTCTCATCTCAGCAAATCTTGGGTAGATTTCATCAAACAACTGCATCTCATTGAAGTAATCAAAATTTTCCGTCGGTACGTTTCGAAAAATCCTGACACTTCGAAAGTTAGCCTTGTGGTTTTCGTTGACGCATCTGAAAAGGCTTTCGCAGCTGTGGCTTACTTTTGTTTCGCGTTTGATAATGAGATCGAAGTCGCACAAGTTATGGCAAAGGCCAAGGTTGCCCCTGTCAAGCAGTTATCTATATCCCGCTTAGATCCGCAGGCCGCTGTGTTAGGGTTTCGCCTAGCAGCAAGAAATCTCATACCATCCGCATAGACGAGTTGTATTTTTTGTCTGATTCAAAGACAGTCCTCGCATGGATCAACTGCTCCAATAAACTACCATCTTTTGTAGCATCTTGAGTAGGTGGGATCCTGGAAACATCCTGTTCCTGTCAGTGGTTTCACATTAGATCCCACGATAATGTTGCTGATGACGGCACAAAACGGTTTGAACAGTTAATGGAAGATTGCGATACGAGATGGTTTAGAGGACCTGAATTTCTGAAACAACCTGTAGATCAATGGCCAATTAAACCTTATGCTGCATCTTCAAGAGCGAACAACGAAAGCGAGATCTGCCGAATGTTACAACATACAAACAAATCTAGAACGCATAATTTTTACGGAGCCTATGATCTCTTATCTTCAAAATTTAGAGCTAGATGGACGTCGACGATCAGAACAATAGCGTTTCTACTGCGATACAAACACATTCTTCAAAAAAGACCCATCGAGAAAGAATGTTTTATCACCCCAACCGAGTTTCATCAAGCCCAAGATTGGATTTTTAGAAAAATCCAGATAGAATCCTTCCCAGATGACATCAATTCGCTGAAGAAGTGTGGAAAGGTGAGTTCTTCAAGTGCCATTCGTTCCTTGTCTCCTTTCTTAGAGATGGTATCATGCGATTTGGCTCGAGAGCTCAAAAGGCTAATTCATCATATGCCAGCTATACTCCCTAAGAAACATCCCTTGGTCGATCTTTTCATCCATCATCACCATCAAAGGAACTGACTTAGAGGAACTGCCGCTGTTATATCCGACATTCGTGAGAGTGCTTGGTTAATAAGTTTTCGGGGCGCTGTAGAGAGAGTTCGTAAAGGGTGTTTGATGTGCAAGCGCCTAAATGCGAAAGCGGTCATCCCATGATGGGCCAGCTACCCGAAGCCCGGTTAGCCTTTGACTCCAGACCCTTTACTCACGTTGGAGTGGACTCACTTAAACAGCATTGTACAATGGGGAATTAAGAACCATGTGGAGTTTAATGCCCCGAAAACTCAATACTGTCTTGTTTCGTTGAAGCGAGATATATCCCCCTTGCCACTGTCCATGAGTGGCACTCAATGAGACCGAAAATCTCGAGATTCTCATTGCAGTGTTCAGGAATTTAAGATCAATGTACACCGGCATCTCCTCTCTCACCCCTTCCTTCTTTTCTAAAGCACTCACGGCGTCTATGGCATAATAAGGATAGGTATAAAAAAAAAACCCTCGAGTGTGTGTTTATTATAAAAAAAAAAAAATGGTTTGAGGAGGTCAGAACTTGAATTGTAGAACTTTACTACTCTACTCCAAAAAGATTTTCTCTCGAAGCATAGCCTTTAACCAAGAAAACAACAAGGAAGAGGAAATACCCTTCTAAGAGAAAATATAAGTCAAAGTGACGAGAAGCAATAAAGCCAAAGATAAATCAGCGTCACTAGACAAAATTAAAGGCATCTGAAGCACATTTCTCGTAATCCGCGTATTGTTGCAATCCTACTCTCCCAAGCAATGAACTTACCCATAAACTGTCAATTATATTGACTGCTGGAATCATCTGCAATGTCATATACGTATGACATGACATAATCCATGCCATTGAGATTACACGTATGCCATTAAGACAGTTGATTGTATTCGGTGAGTTTTTCGTGTTAATGACAAACAACTTTCGACTGTTTGTAAGAACCGAAAAAGCCAGTAAGACAGGAACTGGTGTTTCTGTGAGCAGATAAAGTGTGTAAGAGTACTTTCAACTTCAAGTACATCTCTCTACTTACTTCCGAAATATGCCATGAAAAATTCATACAACGAACTCAAGACCATCAGAACTCCGAATACTCCGAAAACAACTCTGAAAAAAAAACCATATCCATCAAATGTTTTTTCAAAATTTCATTGTGGATTCTTACATTCCAATAATGTGCACTGGTTTGTAGGTTGGAGGTTTGCCATCAGTGCACCAATGAACTGAAATTCCTGAAAACGATTCCTCCAAGCCGACTCTTCCAAGAGCACCCTTCAAAACTTCCGTCACAAAACTGGCACTACAAGTTTGTGGAACACATATTCCAATACTTAATTCCAATTCTGACAAACTAGCTCTTGGCATTGAGACCGGTCCTTCGTTTAAAACTGGCAAACGTTGAGACCGGCTGAGTGCATTTTTAAGGGGAATTCTTGCAAAACAAAACTGCCCATTGACAGTATCGAGTAGTTGACTGAATTTAACACTTGTCTTGACACATTGATCGAAATTTCCAATATCGTAGACATTGCCGTACAAAATTCCCGAAGGAAATTTTCCCCAAGAATCAAAAACTGTAAATTAAAAATGAAATCATGAAAACAAATTGTTTGTTTATCAAGAAATTATAAAGAAGAAGGTAGCGAGATATAGTTCTGGAGTTATATTATCGTCTTTGACGTCATGACGCGACAACGACCGACGCAACGGGTTCTCCCATCTTATAAATACTCATCTACACAATTTATGCCAAATTGTTTCAGGTGGTTTCAAGGTGGAACTTTGTTTTTGAATTTTCACTTATGTAATTTTGTATTTTGGAAAACGAGTGCAAACGAGAAATTCTTCTGAATCTATACGTACATGGTATAACCTCTAGAGTGATAGGCTTCTGTACAATTGCACGCAATTCTTGAACACATTTTTCATTTTCATAGTTATATTTAGCTTTGGCTAACAACTGCAAGGGTTTGTTACGAACTTCTTCGAAAAAAATTTCACTCAATAAATCACTTGAAACAGTCACATTATTCACAATAGACACTGCATCATTCTCATTGATCTGTAGACAGATAGCCATAAGTAGCACAACGTACATATGCTTAAACATTTTACGACTTTCACGTTACGTTACTTAACCGAAATAAATACCAAAGACCGCATTCATATCAAACGAACTGAGCAGTATTTTATTGTTACTTAAGTTTTTATTAATTTCAAGTGATTAACTTGGAATCAGTGTGATAAGGGAAATCTGTGCTGATTGGTTTGTTGGGAACTGATTTCTATTTGTTAACAGTCAATTAGATTATTAAAGTCATAAAGTAAAATTTACACATTAAGTTAAGAATGATTGGATAAGCTATCAACAGTTGGGGAATTCGGCTTGTTTTCTCTTTGACAGTGATGTTGAAGAGGTCACATATTTCCTCTAACAACCTCCGTGACTCAGTAGTTATGTGCGTTGGCTGCTAAGCAGGACGTTGTGTGTTCGAATCCTGCTCGTGCTCATACTTATTACTTTAGGTGGCACAACAGTCCGTTTTGGTCTTGGGCCTCAATCAACAGTCTCCGCCAGCCAACTCGGTCACTAGCTAGCTGTCTCCAGATTTGCACTCCAAGTTGATTGAGGTCCTCTTCCACTTGAGTGCGCCACCCGAGGCCACCTGAGGCTTTCCGGCCCAGAGCATTGGTGTCCATGACCGAACCATCTGAGTCTCTGGACCTTGACCCTCCTGGCTAGGTCCATGTCGTTGTACAACCCGTAAAGTTCGCTGTTAAATCTTCTTCGCCAATCCCCTTCCATGCACACAGGGTCAAAGATGACCCGAAGAACTTTCCTCTCGAAACAGCTTAAGGCACTTTCAACTGATTTTATCAAGGTCCATGCTTCTGCACCATATAAGAGGACTGGGATGATGAGGGTGTTGTACACTTTTACCTAATTTGCTCCAACGAGCGCTTTTCCACTCAATTATTAGCTCAAAGAAACAGCGATTGCCAAGAGTTATTCATCGTCTGATCTCAGCGCTGGCGTTATAGCCCGTGTTTATATCAGAGCCTAGGTAGACGAACTCCTCTACTACCACGAAGTTGTATGCGTCTATTGTGACGTTCTGTCCAAGTCGTGCGTCAGCGTTGGGTGTCCTTCCTCGAAGACAGCATATACTTCGTTTTTCCCTCATTTACCGCTAAACCGATTTTTGCCGCTTGTGTCTCAATTCTCACAAAGGCGCCATTGACATCACGCTGTCTTCTTCCCATTATATCAATATCATCGGCGTACGCGAGAAGTTGAACAGATTTTTGGAAGATAGTGCCTCTGGTGTTGACGTTGGAGTTCTGCACTTCTCAAGAACGATGTTAAAGAAATCGCATGACAGTGCATCGCCTTGTCTGAATCCTTTTTTGACGTCGAAAGACTCCGTAAGCTCGTTGCCAACCTTGATGGAGCAGCGTGAGTTCTCCATCGACATTTTGCACAAGCGTACAAGCTTGGCAGGGATTCCAAAACTAGACATAGCTTTATACAGTTCGTCTCTGTAGATGCTGTCATACGCGGCCTTTTAAATCGATGAAAAGGTGGTGGGTATCAATTTAGAGTTCATAAAGGTCTTCTCCAGGATCTACCGCAACGTGAAAATTTGGTCGATGGTTGACTTTCCTGGCCTGAAACCACATTGATAAGGACCAATAAGATTGTTGACGAAAAGCATCAGACGTTCACATAATACGGCAGAGAGGATCTTGTAGGTGATGTTTAGTAGACTGATTTGTCTGTAGTTGGCGCAGTTTAGAGGATCTCCGCTTTTCAGGATCGGGCAAACAATGCTGAGGTTCCATTCATCGGGCATACATTCCTCTGACCATACAAGATTTTATATCATGTTTCACGGGAACTTCCTCTTGTGAAGAACTGACAAAACTTCAAAGAGTATCAACTATAAATCTGTCATGAAAAAAGTGCTTCTCAACTTTGCCGTTCGGAATCGGCGTTAAATTGTAGGTCCCCTCAATTCTTCACACGCACTCAGAGAAGTGTTGATGAGCGTAAGCCACTTGTGCCTTGGCTCTTCCACAGCTGTTGCGGCACTCTATTTTTTAACCTCTGTTATCAATAGAACATTGTGTTTCAATCTCAGTAATGGTTGTCCCTTCTTCTACGCCTACTGAAGTATCACCTAAGTAATTTCTTCACAAAACAAGCGAAATTTCCCTGCAGGATTCTGTTACAAACTTCAAAGTTTACATTGGCATTGACATTACAGTACTTCGCATATGAATGTTACGAACTTCGGACCTTCAAAATTCCCTCTTCTGTTGTTTTTTGGTATATAAAACTTTTTAAAACTTCTTCTAGTTGCTAGTTTCTGATAACACAAAACCTCGCAGTCAATTCAAGTAATTCCCCTTTAGTCATTATGTCGAACCTTATCAGACTGAGATGTATAGATTTGAAGTTTTTCAACTGAAAACCTGTTGTATTAATCGTACATCTCTGCTATTGTTTTGATTTCAAAAAAACCCGCAAGTATAGATTATTTTTATTTATCGAATGGTTTACCTTACCCGAGGTACCTGGATATCATAAGATTAACCCCTTCTATTAAACTTATGGAACTTATACAAAATCACTCAGTATTGTCGGATTGGTCATCAAATTATGACTGAAATTTCTTAAATCGCAAGTAAACGAGTCAAAAACTAAGGAAAAACACCAAAGAACCACTTAATTGGAATTACATTCGACAGTGATATGGAAAGTTTTGTCTTTTTGACTATCGCTTTGCTAATCAATGCAACCAATTCCTTGTCGATTTTTGGCAATGAGTCCTTGTCTGGGGATATCATAGCTGATAATTTTTACAATGAAATAGGAAACGATCTAAATTTGTTTGACATTTCCGTTCGTGATTTAAAATCATCTTATAACACACAAAAATGCATACACAGCTTAAATGAAATCAAAAAACAGTTCCCTCGCCTTGAAGTTTTACCTTGTAAGTGACATTTAGAGATTTACAAGTTCTGTTTGCGTACTTTTGATCCTGTTTGAAAAATCACAGAATAATGACATGAGTGATTTGGACGTTCACAACAAAAGATTACAGTTGACATAATCTTTTCGAAAACGTTAAGTGAAACGTGTTCTGTTATCTTAAGTGTAAATCCAAGATCAAACTGACGGAGATACTTATAAAGCTTCTGTTTACATTCAATTGAAATTGTTTTTTTCTTAGATTACAAACCTAAAATGTGTTTACTTTTTTTTAAAGTTATTGATTCGTGGGGAAAACTTCCGTCTGGCATTCTTTATGGAAGCTTGTACAATCTTGGTCACTTCGATCAATGTATCACAGCATCAGTTGCTCTAACTGAAACTTCCGGCCTTGTTGGTGGACAGTATTGCTTCTTGAAAATTCCCCTCGTTAATCTCAAACCGCCAAGTTTGGTCGATCAAACTCCGATATTTTTGGAATCGCCTGCGACAGAAGGTCGTGCCAGTAGCTTGGCAAATACAAAAATTAATCTTGGAATATGCATACCGGATAGTTGCAGTCCGGAAGTAGTTAAACCAATTTTCGAAAAGGCTGTACAAAAGGCTTTCAATAGACCACTGACTGGAATTTCGGTTGTAAAATGTACAGATGGCAAAACACCGCCTTTGAAGGCCATTAATATTGTTGGAATGTGAGTACCTTCAAACTTTGAGCTCTTCAGTGGAAACTGTTTAAAATAATGTGATTTGAATTTGCAGTGTCATATTTTCGATATTTGGAATTCTAATGATCACAAGTTCGATGTACGAGTTCTATATGAATTACTTTGAGAGTAAGTTTGAAATGTCATCTGTCATCTATTGATTTAAATGGCTTAGGCCATGTGCGAATTGGTTAAAACTTGACGTTTGCTTAAATTTTGACACTTCGCATTGAATCAAATGTGTTAAAAATTAGACAAGCTGTGGAGCAGGTTAAAATACGACAGTAGTGGTTAAAAATTCGTCCATTTTCGCACACGGCCTAAAACACAAACACGCTTGTCTTCGTCCGCGTTACGATGAGCCCGTTTCGAGTTTGCTTTGAATGACGACAGTTCACCCTCCATCATCATCATACTTCCAAAAGCAAATGAGTTTTGTTACTTTTTGTCAACAGCTGCTGAGCTGTCAGACAAAGCGCATGTTCAGTATATTTGAATTAGAGCTTCCGTTTGGAGTCACGTTAAGTAACATTACATACAAATCGTGAGGTCGAAGATTCATTGCGATAGCATACATTGAATTCCTATGGCTGAAATCGTAAACGTCAGGCGAAGCCTAAACTAAATCGTGTTTTTTTTTTAGCCTTAAAGCTCATCTTGTCAAAACGCCGTTTTTTTTTTTTTAGAAAAACCCATCCCGGTACTTTTGGCATTCTCAATTTTGACCAACGGAAGGAAATTGTTTGCAATCAGCACCAAAAGATCCCCCAACACGATAGACTGCATTATTGGAATGCGAGTCTTTTCAATGATTTGGGTTGTTTTCGCTCACACATTCTTGATAAGTCGTGCCATTCCAGAGATCAATGGACTTGACAAGGCTGCGGTTAGTGCAAATACACAAATATCGGGCTATTGAAATAAACAATTAACGTTTCGTTATGTATGTAGTGGTTTAGGTCAATCATATCGATGCCGGTGGTTAATTCGACGATATCCGTTGATTCATTCTTCTTTATGAGTGGTCTATTGGTGGCATGGCTTGGCTTTAGAGAGCTTGACAGAAGGTTCACGCACACAAGTTTAACATTACAAATTCCTAAATCATACAACATTTTGTTCCTTTTCAAAGTAACGGCAAACTTAATGTCATAATGATGTACGTGCATCGTTACATCCGATTAACACCCGTGGTAGCCGCTGGACTATTGTATATATTTAGTTTGGATCAGCTTATCGGTAATGGACCTTTCCGACAAGATACAATCAATTCGGAAAAATGCAAAGGCGATTGGTGGGGAATTTTACTGTACACACGGAACTACTTCTTCAAGTCGAAGGTAAGGCTGAGATTTCGTCAAAGAGTGGTTTAGTGATTGTTTATCTCTTTTTTAGTGTTACGGACGAACTTGGTACTTAGCCATTGATTTCCAGCTCTATGTTCTGTCACCGTTGTTACTAATTCCGATGTGGAAATGGGGAAAAAAATTCGCTCCGGTCTTGGTTGCACTGTCACTCATGTCAATTGGATGTGTAATGGCTATTTATATCACCGAAGGTTTCACCGACCTGAGAGGGTAAGTTGTATTTACGTTTTGACAGATAGCAATAGTAGAACCCCTTCTCACCAGGTTTACCAACAAAAATGAATGGGACTTAACCTACACTCCCATGCACACAAGGTGCTCCCCATGGCTGGTTGGTTTCGGACTCGGCTACTTCATGCACATCAACCGTCACAGAACTTTCAGAATTTCAAAAGTACGAATAACCTCCAAAGTCCTAATTCAAATATTTAACTCTTGTTATTTCTTATCAAACAAAGCTGGTTCAACTTCTCGGCTGGATTGTGTGCTTTGTGACTATGGGAGCAATAATATTCGGACCCTATAACACAGTGAAGCAACATAATGGTCAAGGAACAGTCTTCGAAACTGCAATGTACGAGGGCTGGAAACGTGTAACGTGGTCAATTGCTCTAGCATGGATAACATTTGCTTGTCATTTTGGATTTGGTGGAATAATTGATGCATTTCTGTCGCATCCGTTTTGGCAGCCATTAGGACGACTCAATTATTCATTGTACCTTTGGCATATGTTTGTGTTGAGAATTAATTTTGGCATAATGCGAACTCCAATGTTTTTCTCGACATACAACGAGGTTTGGAAGGCCATTGTGAAGCTCTCATATGTAGGTTTTTATTTATTTATTTTTATTACTAGATCCTCTATTTCTGGGGTGCATTTGGCATTTCTTTGTTGGTTGCAATTGTGATAACATTGGCTTTCGAATCGCCGGTTTTGGTGCTGGAGAAATTCATATTTGGCAATGGAAAAACGAAAAAGAAAATTCAGGAAATAGATCCATCGACATCGACTTCAGTAAAAGTTACTGTTAATTAACAAATTAAGAAGATTAAACGGGCAGTTTAAGCTTTCAGTAGAACCTTTTTTGAACATTTTCATTTCAGATTTGAAGACCATTAAACAAGAGAACAAAATCGTTCCACAAATATTTTTGTTTTTTACTTTTTCAAGTTCCAATGAATCCTTGTCCTTATTACTCTATAAACAAGCATTAGGAAAACATTGCAGAACTTTTTTCTTAATCGTCTCAGTTAAACCCTCAGACAAGATCATTGACAACATCATTGAAAGGTGGAGACATAAGATTAGTTTGATATGCACTCTGGGTCGATCTGTGGCGCTCTGATTACGCACTGAGCTGTTCGATATCGTTCTTTTTTCGCACCACCGCACCGGTGCATTTCCACTGATCCTGAAAAAGGGAAATCCTCTTAACTGTCCCAACTACAAACGAATCGGTCTACTTAACATCGCCTACAAGATCCTCTCTGCCGTATTATGTGAATGTCTGAAGCCTTTCGTCAACAAACTGATTGGTCCTTATCAATGTGGATTGATAAGGTGTTGACAATGGAGTTCTGTACTATCTTCTCAAGAACGATGTTAAGGAAATCGCATGACAGTGCATCGCCTTGTCTGAATCCTTTTTTGACGTCGAAAGATTCCGTGAGCTCGTTGCCAACCTTGATGGAGCAGCGTGAGTTCTCCATCGTCATTTTGCACAAGCGAACGAGCTTGGCAGGGATGCCAAAACTAGACAAAGCTTTAAACAGTTAGTCTCTGTAGATGATGTCATACGTGGCCTTAAATCGATGAAAAGGTGGTGGGTATCGATTTGGAGTTCATAGGTCTTTTCCAGGATCTGCCGCAACGTGAACATTTAGTCGATGGTTGACTTTCCTGGCCTGAAGCCACATTGATAAGGACCAATCAGATTGTTGACGAAAGGCTGCAGACGTTCACATATTACGGCAGAGAGGATCTTGTAGGCGATATTTAGTAGACTTATTCCTCTATAATTGGCGCAGTTTAGAGGATCTCCCTTTTTCAGGATCAGGCAAACAATGCTGAGGTTCCATTCATCGGGCATGCATTCCTCTGACCATATCTTACAGATGATTTGGTACATGCTCCTATCTAGCTCGTCGCCCGCTGCTTTGAACAACTCAGCACCTAGTCCATCTGCTCCAGCGGCTTTGTTGGATTTCAGCCGTGATATTGCGGTTTTCACTTCTTCTAGGTCGGGTTCACGGAATTGTTGGCTATCATCGTGTCCGATGAAAGGCTCCTGTCTGACGGCGGTATTTTGTTCGTCGTCGCCGTTATACAATCTACAGAAGTGGTCTTTCCAAATCCCCAGCATTGACTGTGATTCTACTATGATGTTCCCTTGTTTATCTCTGCAGGCATCGATTCTTGCTCGATGACCTTGAGCCAGCTGTTTAACCTTTCGGTAAAACCTCCGAACTTCATTCCTGCTGTTGGCTCTCTCAACATCCTCGATCTGACGCTTCTCATGCTCTCTCTTTTTTCTCCTGAGGAGTAAGTGTACATACGTAACAATAAATTGAAGATCAAATATGATTTAACAATGAGAGAGAATTCGAAAAAGTTGGTCCGGTGATTCCGTTCTTCTGTTTGTCTCTTTGGAAATTAGGAGTTTCAACGTTTGCTATCCGGGAAGAATTTTGGATTTTAATATTTTTAAGATCAAAACGAATAGCTGTACCCAAAAACGACGCCTACTATTTTATGAACAAAAATGTAATTAGGACACTCAGGTAGAGACAAAAGGAGATCGGAAACTGACTTACGTTTTACCCTCCGGATACTTCAAATTTTTTTTACCGTTTCCTCGTGTATGTGAATAAAATTGAAAAAAAAAACAGCAACAAAAATGAGATGGTAGGACCGTAATCGTATTTACTGTGATAGTATTGGTAAAAACACGCATACTATCGCAGTAACTATGGTCAATTTTGACAGCTACGTTTCCCATCTACCTTTTAAACTCATCAGTGCACTTAGGGCGGAATGGTGCGGACGGACCTGTCCGTAGCCGAGCAAAACGAAGAAATTCTTACGGACGTAAACTGCGCTCACTTCCGCTTTTTAAGGACGAAAATTGGCCAGCTGACTGGATTTATTTATATTTCTGAAGAGAAAATCGATTCTTATTGTCAATTTTAAGTAATTAATTTCTTGTTATTGGTTACTCGTTCTCATTGTATGGCCACCAAAATTCACAACTATTCAAAATGAAAAACAGATTTTTTTTTATTTTGAAAGACAACTACTTTAGCACACGTCCGTCCATTGTGGGTAAAAGGTAAAGTGTTCATTTGAACGGAGGGGAGCGTTTCGTTCGGTTCTGACACTTTCAGTTTGCTTCGGGTCATTAAGCGTTGGAATATCAACAAATGAAAGACAATTATTAATATTCTTAAGACCGCCTTAATTCCTCTTTAATTCTAGATGCAGGTGTCCAAACTTATACCAAATTTTGGATTTGATCGTATTTTGTTTCTGTTATAGCTGCAATGAAAACATTTACGAACTCATTCGAAGATTTGAAATAAATTCTTTCAATATCTCGACTTGAATTGATTTCTATTTCCGTTTCATTTCACTGACTTGATCGTTGATGTGATTTTCATGGAAAACCTTCCAGAATGTCTCATTTGCCATTCACGATTATTTTGATGTGGTGAGTATGCAGCAAGAAAAAAATAAAGAACAGACATCATCCTTTACAGCTTCCGTTTCTTCTTCGGTTGCTATTGGTGTTGTTTTTACGTGAACATCAATGAAGCTATCGATTTTCAACTCCCCTTTCCCCTATAGAAGGTACATATATTTTTTGGCTGTCATGTCTCATTCAGGTGAATCTATACGCAAAAGATGTTCTGTTTCTTTCAAACAAAAAAGAAAAAAAAATAATAAAACACTGATGCGGGGATACGTGTGCGTGGAGGTAATATAGGGGTTTTGATGCGAATTGACGGAGCGGAAGTGTCGACTGGATCTCCCACTTAGGTTAAACACGTTAGGGTCTCGGCTTCAGTTTTGAGAGCTTGAGTTTTATACAGTTCCTGCGCTTACGTTTGTTTTAATTTGCTCCACCTTCAGCAATACCGATACTTTTGGTAGCATCATTTTCAAGCATTCGTGCAGCGGCTCTTATTTATATTTTCACATTTCGGTGATTTTTCGATATGCTTTGTTGATGACCATGATAGTGTCCCTTACAAAGAGTGTCTAAAACCGCTGCTGGTCCTTAGTTTAGTTGCGAGGATAAAACGAGAATGATGCTGATACTCCTTGCTGATGAATGTTATTCTGTTATTTTTTTTCCTCAAATTATAAGAATATCGAATAGAGGTATCCCTGTCCAGGATGTGTCGTCGGCTTCTTTGTTTTCAATGCAGGTTATTTTAACGGTCCAGTGGTTTTTAAATTTTGACCGTGGGAAAAGTGACATCATAAGAAGGGCTTTTAGCATGTTTAATTTTGTTTACTTATTAAAATGAAAATGAAACTAAACCCAACTTCAAATAAGTTTAACAGGTTTTCACCTCACCACACTTATAGGTACCTACACCGAAAAAAAAAATTATTTTACGAAAGAATTAAACTGTTTGTCACAAGAGATAAAGAGGACCAAGCGTTAAGTTGTTTGTCACAAACAGTTAAATATCTTGAATCATAAAATATGACATTTGTTCTCTTAACCAAAAATACTTCTCATCCGAAAACCAAGAATCTTTGTCACAAACAATATTCACCATCACAACAGATACCAGTTGTGCTTCCCGTAAAGGAAAAAAATGCTCGACGAAAAATGTTTACAGTTTAATTCAAAATATTTTTACGTTTACAGCAGTGATCGGGAAATGTTTATACAAGCTGTAAAAAAGCTTATGACTAAAAAGTTTAATTTTGATTCTCAGCGAGTATATGATTTAACTTAAGATTTGGTATTTCTTGCTGGAAACAGTTTTCCTTTTATGCGTAGCTGTTGAATAT
>CAKKXW010000001.1:6840856-6858372 GCA_920937365.1 Sphaerophoria rueppellii
GAGATTGGCTTCTTTTTATAACAAACACAGTTTGTTCTTAAAAAGAATGTTATTTGATACAAGTAAAATGGTCGTAATACCACCTAAATGTATGCATACAGACGTAAAAAATAAAGGTCAGTTCATTTTCTCGAGTTGATGTATGGTTTGTAGTATCCTATCTGTCTTACGTGTTGTGTACTAAGAAAGAAAGTATATCAGTCAATTAAATCCACCATAATGCTGGTAAAATGAACATAGTTTATTGTAAGAAAAATTCTTGTTTGACACAAACAATATTTTTCTTCGGTTAGAGATGGAAACTTTTATGGAAGAATAATACGAAATGTGTTATTTTGTTCGTTTTGTTGTCATTCGTTAGTTGAAATTATTTTTTTGCTATGTTGGGTCCTGAGTAGTAAAGTAAAAAAAAAAACACGGTTAGTATTTCACTCTATGTAACAATCTGCATTGCTACATAAGTAGTGGTAATTAAAGGCGTGTATGAAATACCTTCATACGATTGTTACTCTTTTTTTATGAAAATACAAGATCATTGTTTTAATTTGTATACTGTTTGACACAAATTCTTTTCTTTTATATAATAGGGAAAAATTATCATCAATATAGGAAGTATATTCTTAGAGGCAAGGGTTGACTAACTTCCTTACTATAGATATGCGGTTATTTATGAACACGGTTTTTATTGTTGCGTACGAGGAGTTTAAGAATTTATACTGAAAAGTTGTAAGCATTTATATGAAACATTGTTTTTTTTTTCAGCCAAAACTTTTATTTTTTATATTAAGAGAGAAAATATCAAGACACAAACAGTTTTCTTCCATTGTTTGATCAAGAGTGCGATTTTTTTGATCTTAACGATTAAACCTCATTCCTTAAAAGTAAATGTTAGTGGTCAGTAGTTTCTTTTTCCGATTAAAACTTTTGAAACAGTAATGCTTGCTACAAAGATATTTTTCGGAGAGTGTATAGGTACACACTCACACACCTTTCAAACTTAAAGGAATATAGCCCATTACGGCCAATTAAATAATATCCAAGTGTTCCGGAGCTCCCCAAGAAACAATTATACATTTTGCGATACTGACACTTGGTTATGTCATTTTGACAGGCGCGGATTCAGGAGGCTCACGGGGGGGTCATGACCCCCCCCCCCCCAACAGGGCACATTTCAAAAAATAGAGCTGAACCAATATTTTGCTAGCAATACAAAAAAAAACTTACTAACTTTACTTACTTATCCGGCTCACAATCCATGAAGGACCTCCGCCTGAGATACATGCATGCATGCACTCTCCAGTCGCCGAAAACAAGCGCTCCGGCATCCGCAGTCACTTGGTCTTTGTACCGTAGGTTCGTTCTTCCTTGTCGTCTCGAACCTGGGGGCTGGGATGAGAAGACTTTCATGGCTGGAGCGTTGTCGTCCATTCACTCGATGTGGCCGAGCCAATGCAGTCGTCTTTTCTTGGCCTTCTAGACTACATCCACGTCTTGGTACAGCTCATACAGTTCTCGGTTGAACCTTCTTCTCCATTCGTCATCGTCGCA
The DNA here is from genome assembly GCA_920937365.1 of Sphaerophoria rueppellii. Classification (NCBI taxonomy): domain Eukaryota; kingdom Metazoa; phylum Arthropoda; class Insecta; order Diptera; family Syrphidae; genus Sphaerophoria; species Sphaerophoria rueppellii. Next base: position 6,842,405 of record CAKKXW010000001.1, read on the forward strand.
TACGGGACCCAAAATCTGTGGGAAGAATTTTTCTTGCGAAAGTGCATCGTAGAGTAGGACTGGTAAAATTAAAACTTTGTATAACAGACATTTTGTCTTTTGAGTTAGGAGTTTTCAACCCAGTTGTTTTGCCAAATCGAAGCGGCAGCGGTTCGCTAGGGAAATTCTTCTTCGGATCTCTACTAAGGTGTCATTTGTGGGATTGATGTCTGTTCCAAGGTAGGTGAACTCCTTAACTACCTCGAAATTGCTGCTACCAACAGTGATGTTTTGTCCTAGGCGGTGGATAGATGTTGCTTTATTTGTTGATAGCATGTACTTTGTTTTGTCCTCATTCACTTCAAGACAAACGAGTTTTGCCTCTTCTTCAATCGCTGTCAGGGCCTCAAGCACAGCTCTCTTGGATTCACCGATGATGTCAATGTCGTCCGCATAGCCTAGGAGCTGGGTGGATTTGTTGAAGATAGTGTTTTCCGTGCTCATACCTGCCTTACGCACTATCTGCTCCAGGACTATGTTGAAGAAGTCACATGACAACGCATCTCCTTGTCTAAATCCTGCGGAATAACTCATTTGCACACTGCACTGCGTATTGTTTAGCGTCATGCGGCACAGTTGGATCAGTTTTTTTGGGATCCCGAATTCAGACATCGCCATCATAAGCTCTTGGCGGTGGATGCTATCATAAGCAGCTTTTGAAGTCGATGAAAAGATGGTGGGTTTCGACTTGAAATTCGTTGGTCTTTTCCAGGATCTGCCTCAGTGTGAATATTTTGTCTATCGTTGTTCTACCTGGCCTAAAGCCACACTGGTACGTGCCGGTTATTGTGTTGCAGAAAGGTCGCTCACACAGTACGTTGGATGGGATTTTGTATGCAACATTAAGCAGGAATATACCGCGGTAGTTTTTGCATGTCATCGGATCGCCATTTTTGTAGAGGGGGCATATGGAGCTTATCGACCAGTCAGTGGGCATGCGTTCTTCCTCCCACACTTTGTTGATGACCTGGTGCATGCGGTCCATCAAAACACCTCGAAGAGTCTGTGTCCCGGTTCTGAAACCAGAAGCTAATTGCTTGGACTTTTTAAAGAAACGCCGGGAGTTGTTCATGGCCCGAGACTCTTCTAGATCTTTAAGCTGGGAAACTGCGGATGCTCTTTTCTTCCTTCGCAGGGTCTTTTTCTCATTTCTCCTTTTTGTTCGGTACTCTTTTCTTGCCACTCTTGTTTTCCGTTGCAACATCTGTAAACGTGCATTTTCCGTCTCTCTTTTCAATAACGCGCATTCATCATCATACCACGGGTTCTCTTTCGGGGGTGGCTAGTAAGCTATGGTGGTCTCGGCTACATTTTTTTATATTTCGTGCCAAGGCAACCGATGTTGAACTTCTTTCTTGGGGCCGCACGTATTTTTTTGTCGTTTGATAGTCACTTATAGTCACAACCAGAAAGATCCAGTGATCCCCTCCGGAAAAGAATTCTAGATACGTGCCTGCATTTTTGCCACATCAATCAAATTGCAAAGCTATACATATATTGATTTGGAAGGAATCATATACCTACTTCTTAGTACAAAAAAAACTTAGTAGGCACACTGAAGAGCAGAAAAGAATTATACTAACTTTAGACGTTATGAAATAGCCTAGGGTACTAACATCAACTTTAAGGCCTCGGCCACACAGTAAACGCCTGAGCGGAAAAAGAAATGTAAAACATATGAAATCACATAGAAGGGGCCACGCTATGAGCGAGCGGCGAAACAAAATTCTGAGCGGCTAAGCGGCGCCGCTCAGCAACCAAACCTGTTTTAATTTTTAGTAATGCTCTGAGCGGTAAGAAGTAAAGATGGCCAAAGGACGCACTTTTTCAAGCGGCAAATCAAAAGATTCGATGGACATACGTAGCCAGAATCTATCTGGATATTTTCGTAGATTCAAAAAAAAATGATTAAATTCTCCATACTCCGATCTTAATTGGTTAATCGGATGAACACCCAATCGTCTTCCTTTTTGTAAACGTTAAAGTAATTTTCACACATACAAACGATTTTCCGACAGTAAAATACGGCGAACTGTTTTTTTTTTTTTTCAAAATTCATTTTTTATTCATTATAACTTAAAACTACTTATTACTAGACAAAGGAATTCAAACTAGCTTATTCTCTAAAATCTTATATTTAACTTACTGGCCCCAACCAGGCGCTCTAAGTTATTCATGATTTTCTTAAAAGTAATGCCTTTCGGCCTATGAACTAGTTTTTAAAATTTGGTTTATCGCTTCTTGTTAGAAAAATTTAAAAAAAAAAACTAACATTTTATCATTTTAATTGTTTCTTACATGCTACTTAAAGTTAAGTCCTTAAAAATAAAACTTAAAATTAGCTAAAACTACCTATTCTACCTAACAACTACTTACGAACTAGAATGACCACAGCAGCAAATCTCTTTCATTTTTTTTGTACATATTTTGTTGTTTTCTTTATTCTTCATCTTCTTTTTTTTTTGTTTTTTTTTATATTTTTGTTTTTTTTTTTTTGTTTTTTATGTTTTTATGTTTTGTATTTACCATTTGTTGTCTTTGTCAATGTGTGTGCCACCAAGCCTACTCTACTTAAACCTAAAACCCAAAACCAAGGCTCAAAATCCCATCCCAACTACTCATTGTCAAGTGCTGACTGAAGCCACCAGAACTGGTTCTCCTGCTTCACCCTATCGTTTTGGTCCCGTTGGGACACAGCCTTACTGAACCGAAGGAGCTCGGCTCCGTCTTGTGCGAGGACGTCTCGACTGTAAAGGAGCCGCCGATCGACGGTTCTTCGCCTGACGTGGTAGATTAGTATGGCACAGCCAATCTGTTCTGTATCAGACCGCATCTATCTAAATAGAGGAATGCCTCTGGTGGAATGAAGCCGTTCAAGCGTGCACTATTGAAATACTCGTCGTTCGGATAGAACGCCCCAAAAAAAAAAAAAACTAATCGCTCAAAAGCAGTCGCTCAGTGCCTGGCCATACGTCGCCTAGAGCTGCCACTCAGCCGCTCAGCCGCTTACGGCGGCGTGGCCGAGGCCTAAAAAATTAATTAACAGATTCACTAAATGATGCTTTAACTTCGGCCTGTACCTAAAGCAGATAGGAAGGTACCTACTGTTTTTAAGAACTAACCAAAAAGAATGTTTTTTTTAATCGCAACTTCTTGTTCACATAAAATAAACAGAAACAAAATTATGTAAATAAGCTGAGAAAGCTTGAGAGCAATATGTGGGTTCAAAATTCGCAGCTAGATTGTCTAGTGACTTAATTTCCCTGAAACATGAATTCATATTGCATTGTGTAAGTATACCCAGAGACCCGAGTCCCAGTCTTAAAATAACCTCTTATTTGCTGTGTTTTTAATAATAATTGTAACGTAATATAATATAATTGTATAATTGTAATGTAAACTTCTTGCCAATAATGTTTATATTTCTATTTCATTTGCTATCTACTTGATTAAATTTATATGTATCCACGTCTTAATGCAATAAAATCAAATAAAAAAAGTCAGGTAGGTATGCAGATAAGGGCGTTAACCACAAAATAAAAAGCAAACTTATCAAACTGGTATTTCTTGGAGGGGATAATTTAAAAATTCAATATGGCTGAATTAGTTTGGTTTTGATTGGTTGTTTAACCATTTGTGTGGAAAGAGATGAGGAATATTTTTTTTAAAGGGGAAAAAAGAAACAAAAAGGAAGACGTGACATCTTGACGTCCCAAGTGGATGAATAATAAAGGTGTGTGTATAAGATTTTTTCCCAATATTTTTTATAGGAGAAGTTAAGGGTTGAATCACAAGATGGTGCTGAGACAATTCAATACAAATGGTGAACTGTTGTCAAATAAAATTCAAACAATTTCTGTTACTAAAAAAATATTTTCCACTTCTAGTTTACGTCATCATCGATCATATCATCAGGGGCCTGATTATGAGGTTCGCGGCGGATCGTTGAGTTTTCGGAAAACTGATTGGTTTCCAAAGGGAAACTGGAAAATTTGTGATGGGGAGCTGGAAAGCAAAAAGAAAGAATAAGATAGTGTAACGGTACTTACTTACTTACTTAAGGTGGCGCTGCAGTCTATTGTGGACGCCTGGAAAAGACCTATGAGCTCCAAATCGATACCCACCGCCTTTTCATCGATTTTAAGGCCGTGTATGACAGCATCTACAGAGACGAACTGTACAAAGCTATGTCTAGTTTTGGCGTCCCTGCCAAGCTCGTTCGCTTGTGCAAAATGATGATGGATAACTCACGCTGCTCCATCAAGGTTGGCAACGAGCTTACGGAATCTTTCGACGTCAAAAAAGGATTCAGACAGGGCGGTGCACTGTCATGCGATTTCTTTAACATCCGTAAGAGGAGAGGAAGACCGCGACTCAGGTGGCGCACTCAAGTGGAAGAGGACCTCAATCAACTTGGAGTGCAAAACTGGAGACGACTAGCTAAGGACCGAGCTAGCTGGCGGAGACTGTTGATTGAGGCCCAACGGACTGTAGCGCCACCTTAAGTAAGTAAGTAAGTAAGTAAGAATATGACTGTTGACGATGCAATACCAAAAGATTGCATTCTTTTACAGCTCTGTGGACTTGGGCCTCAATCAACAGTCTACGGCAGCTAGCGAAGGCTTTCCGGGCCAGAGCATTGGTGTCCATCCGCTCTTAATGACCGAGCCATCTGAGTCTCTGAACCTTGACCCTTCTGGCATCATATCGCAGTCAATGCTGGGGATTTGGAAAGACCACTTCTGTAGATTGTATAACGGCGACGACGAACAAAACACCGCCGTCAGATAGGAGCCTTTCATCGGACACGATGATAGGTCCTTATCAATGTGGCTTCAGGCCAGGAAAGTCAACCATCGACCAAATTTTCAAGTTGCGGCAGATCCTGGAAAAGACCTATGAACACCGAATCGATACCCACCACTTTTTCATCGATTTTACAGCATCTACAGAGACGAACTTTATAAGGCTATGTCTAGTTTCGGCATCCTTGCCAAGCTCGTTCACTTGTGCAAAATGATGATAGAGAATTCACGCTGATGATTTTGATTTAATGGGAAGAACACAGCGTGATGTCAATGGCGCCTTTGTGAGAATTGAGATAGAAACGGCAAAAGGGGTTTAGTGGTAAATGAAGGAAAAACGAAGTACATGCTGTCTTCGAGGAAGGACACCCAATACCGACGGCTCGGACAGAACGTCATAATAGACGCACACAACTTCGAGGTAGTAGAGGAGTCTGTCTACCTTGGCTCCGCTTAAAATACGGGCAGTAACACCAGCACCGAGATGAGACGAAGAATAACTCTTGCTAATCGCTGTTTCTTTGGGCTAAGAAAGCAGTTGAGTGGAAAAGCCCTCTCTCGAGCAACTAAGGAAAAATTGTACAACACACAAAGTCGGATGAAAAAGTGCCTTAGGCAGTTTCGAGAGGAAAGTTCTTTGGGTCATCTTTGGCTCCTTGTGTATTGAAGGGGAATGGCGAAGAAGATATAACAGCGAACTTTACGGGTTGTACAAAGACATGGACCTAGCCAGAAGGGTCAAGGTCCAGAGACTCAGATGGCTTGGTCATTTAGAGCGGATGGACACCAATGCTCGGGCACGGAAAGCTTTCGACACTATTCCCGAGGGACGTAGGAGGACTCTGGTGACGCACTCAAGTGGAAGAGGACCTCAATCAACTTGGAGTTGATTGTCTGGCGGAGACTATTGATTGATGTCCAAGTCCACAACGGACAGTAGCGCCACCTCTAGCTTAGCTGAAAACTCCTATTTCTTTCAGTGAGATTAAAACGCGCACGTGCTGCAGTTGCAACTTGAACTAATTATTTATTTTTACTCTTCAGTGTTTCAAAAATAGACAAAAAAAAATGTGCATTTACTTGCGTGTAAATCAAATAAAATACAAAATTCAACCACAGAACTATAAAAAAAAACGTAACTTAATTGTAAATTTCATTCAAATGTAATATAAGAAAATAAGACAGGATCTTGTTCATTGGTGTCGTTTTACTTTTTCTTGTGCGAATAAGGCGGTGTAGCGTAGAACTTTCTTTTCTTCAATGTGCTCTTCAATGGTGTAGCTACAATACAATGATATAAGTCATGGAATGACAAGACAATTGAAATATTCTACTAACCATATAGAGAATAGGGAGACTCCTTATGATGTTGGACTGGTGTTTGCGGCTCGGATGAACCACCGCCATTATTGGAGCGTGTGTTCTCTTTATCAAAGTCAACATATTGTGTCCAGTATGCGGAGGGAATTTTCATCAGATTTTGCATAACTGCATATTGAATATGAACTTCTGTGAGAATTGCATGTTGGTCGGGATCAGGACTGGAATTGCCAACAATTGTTGGCCCGAAAACTCGTGAAATATTCTCAGTAGGCATTCGAATTTCTGGACATTCGGCAATTCGCTGGAAATGCAATAATAAGAAAGCCAGCGTGTCACGATTGGCTTGAGGCATTTCATTGATGGCGTTGTACAAATTCCTTTGTATATCGTGCTCGGTAACATCTTGAACGGCATTACAAAAATCTTTCCATAAGCCAGTCGGGATGAGGGGTTCGCGCAAAGAACGCAAGAAATCTTTAATACAACCACATAGCACATGGACGTCTATGTTACTGAGATGTGGCTTTCCTTTACCGCGAAGGAATCTCTCCTTGAGGGCTTTGATTTCTCGCTCCGATCCAGAAACACGATAGATTCCGACTTCTTTGAGTCCTCTATTCTCGATTTCGAAGACACAATGGACGATCAGAGCTGGAATCATGGGTGAAATTGGTGGAGCGTAATCGCTAATGTAGCCCATCAGGCCCTTGAGAGTGGGAGTTCCACTTTGAGGTACACAAGTTACGGTGAGCTGTCCACGACAGTCTACGTGGCAACAGAGTTGACAATCACGACACTTCAAGCCAACCGAACCAAAACGAATTCTGTGAGAACAAAAAACTGGGATAGAAAAAGAAAAACGGTTCAAAAAGATAAACACTTACTTTTTCTGGCAATGTGTACATATGTCTGCGCGGATAAAGGTTTTCGAAGAGAAATTATGCTGGCGCATCATGCTGCGGTGTATATTGATTGCTGGCGATGCCGCAGGTGGAAACGGATTTACTGATAATTGGGTTACTTGAATTTCGTTTGGTGGAGACGGACGCCTTGGGGTATAATTGTTGTTTGGACGTGGCATTTTCGACTGCGGGCTATTGATAACAACCTCCGGTTCTTGCTGATGTTGTTGCTGTTGCTCCTCGGTAGTCATTGGGATTGATTCGATAATTGACTCTGCACAAATTGCACCACTGCCATCTTGAGGAATTGTAACTTTTGTTGTGGCGCATATTTTCTCGTTAGCTCCCACTTCGAGTGTGTGTTTGTTGCCATTACTACTTTGCATATTATTAACATTGGCTCCGGAGCGTCGTTGTGGTGTGGGAGCTTTGGGAGTTCCAGTACTCAAACGAGATCGTTTGCCACCAATAAAAGGTCCAGTGTTCTTAGGCAACGAAGGACGATGTTTTTGCCAATTCTTTGAAGTACGCACGTCGAGGAAATCATCCTCAGACTGTGTGAGTGAAAGATCTGAGAGAAATGAGCCGGTCGAGTTAATGTCATTGCCGAATTTCTCTTCGATGTGTGTATTCAAAGATTTTCGTTTTTTCTGTTGGAATGTATTGAGAAAGGCTAATTTGTCCTTAGTTTCCTCGTTAATGTCACGTTCGTTGCGAAGCAGCTCAGCCACGGCGATGATTTTCTTTTCCTATAAAACAGTTTTTGTATTTTCATTAATTACTTGGAACAATATTGGTATAGAAACTTCAAAAAACAAAAAAAAACTAATTCAAACCATTTGCTCTCGATCATGCTCAGCTTGTCGTCTAGCTTTGCTTTCCATTTCAAGAAGACGCCTTGCATGATACAATTTCGTTTCCAAATCAGCCATATTTTGTAGGGAGGCGTCTAGTTCCTTTTGTATGCGTTGGGCTTCTCGAGTTCCACTTAGGCATTCCAAGCGAAATGCCTCTTGCAGTTTCAAAACTTTTAGAAATTCTGCAATACGTGGAGATTATGTTATATCTTTTTTATTAAAATCAAATAATAGACAATCCAAACCTTCTTCAGCGGTTCCATCGGTGAGCACATGAATACAACGCCGAATATCATCAAAAGCCGCTATTGTTGATAGCGTAGACATATTTATTTTTAATTTTAACTATTTCGCAATGATATGATTCTTGAGAAAAGCGATTAATGAATGTATTTTAGAGTTTCAAAAACTTATTTTTGTGACTATTTTATAAACTTATTTCCAAGAAAATATTTTTTGTACACTTGGTTTGAATAAAATCCCGTTTTTCTTGTATTTTTTTATTCGAAATTGAAAATGACAGCAGCTGCCGTTGGTAAAGAAAAAAAATGGTTGAGTAGGGTTAAGTTGGAAACATAATGGTAGCATTACTTGTAAGTTCTGTTTGATTTGACTTTGTGATTTGTGTTATGCTACGTTTCCACTTACCGTAAATCAGAGTTTTAGTGAAGTAGATTTATAAGATCTCCTCTTCTGAGAATACTACTTTGCCAGGCGAAAGCCTAAAGCCGTGTGCAAATTACGTTAAAAGGTGGTTAAAACGACGTTTGGTTAAATTTTAACAATTCGTGTTGAATAAAATGTGTTAAAATTACACTAGCTTCGGACCAAGCTAAAATATGACAGTAGTAGGCCGTAATAAGTAATGATTCTTGCAGACTCTCCAGTGACCAAAAATCCTGTTAAACAATTAAGATGGTAAGAAAAATTAATTTTTGCTTGTTGAGGGAAAGGTGAACTACACCATAAATATCTTTGTGTCAATTTAAACTTTTTAAATCGGCATATGATATTTAAATAATATGTAGCATAGTTAATATTAGGCGGGATATACACATATACATTTCAAATGCTTGTCAAGCACGTGTAATTGTAGCTGTGTAATAAACTTAATTTTTTTCTCAAATGCAATTGCACATGCTTGACAAGTTAGGCCGTGTCCGAATTGGGTTAAAAAGTGGTTAAAACTTGACGTTTGGTTAAATTTTGACATTTCGCATTGAATGGAATGTGTTAAAAATTAGACTAGCTGTGGAGCAGGTTAAAATATGACAGTAGTGGTTAAAAATTCATCCACTTTTAACCACAATTCATCGAATTCGGACACGGCCTTAGTGTTTGAACTGTGTATATTCCTCTTCAAGAGATATGAGAAAAGTCGAATGAATTTTCAATTTTTCAAGATTCGATGTAGTTACACCCTCAATGTACTTAACATATTCATGGGATTTTACATTGAGCCAAGAAATTGATTCTTCACGGATGTGTGGCAATTTTTTTCCCCTTCAATTAATTTGGAATAAGTATTGAATTTTTTACTGGAAGAATATTGATTTCTCTGAAATTTCTTTTTGGAGACAGATTTACACATATTCTCACACGAATTTGCACACACAAAACGAGTTTGATATTTCGAACAGTTTGATATTTGTTAATATTCAAAACGTATAGAGTTTTGATCAAGATTTGTTTAAAAAATTATTTTGCCGAAAACAAATTTAAGAATTGTGTTTAAATTCAAGTTATTTAACATATTAAATTGAAGAACAATCAATCATAAATCTGATTTTATAGCGGAACGTAGCAATCTCTTTTTTTAATGTGGGTGTGCCATTCAAAAAAGAGATTGCTACGTTCCGCTAATGAACAAATTTAATGTGAAACTAGCGTAAAATGACGTTTCAGACATGACTCAAACGTCATTTTAAGCTGAAATCATACTTAATTCTGCTAAAATTGTTCATTAGTGGATTATAATTCTGCGTCATTGATTTTTAGTAGCGATTCGAGGTGGTTGAATGTAAAATCCCATTATTCAGTTGGCTACCGGCCTTAGGTTCTTAATGAAATCAAACACACTTTTATTTTGACAGCAATGTTTTTCTTGAAGTAAAGTGAAAGTGACAGTTAAAATTATTTCCTGCACTCCGGCCAGCAAGCAAAATTTGTTTATTTAATTTCACAACGTGATATTTTTTTAAATAACGAATATTAAATCAATTATGTAAGTACATTATTTTATTGAATATTTTCGTAAATATTTAGATGATCAAACTATTTTAATAAAATCATAATAATGAAATCTATTCCATACCCGTATATTTCTCTGGAAATCTGAACTGGTTTCTGGGAACAATCTTGCTCTAAATATAGAAATATTAAATTGTTTCCAAACCAGTCTCTTGCTAAATTGAAATCTTACTTACTTACTTAAGGTGGTTGTACAGTCCGTTGTGGACTTGGGCCTCAATCAACAGTCTCCGCCAGTCAGCTTGGTCCCTAGTTAGCTGTCTCCAATTTGAACTCCAAGTTGATTGAGGTCCTTTTCTACTTGAGTGCACCACCTGAATCGCGGTCTTCCTCTCCTCCTACGTCTCTCGGGAATAGTAACGAAGGCTTTCCGGGCCGGAGCATTGGTGTCCATTCGTTCTAAATGACCGAGCCATCTGAGTCTCTGGACCTTGACCCTTCTGGCTAGATCCATGTCGTTGTATAACCCGTAAAGTTCGCTGTTCTATCTTCTTCGCCATTCCCCTTCAATGCACACGGGGCCAAAGATGACTCGAAGAACTTTCCTCTCGAAACAGCCTAAGGCACTTTCATCCGATTTTGTCAGGGTCCATGCTTCCGCACCATACAGCAGGACTGGGATGATGCATGTGTTGTACAGTTTTATCTTAGCTGCCCGAGAGAGGGCTTTTCCACTCACTTGCTTTCTTAGCCCAAAGAAACAGCAATTAGCAAGAGTTATTCTTCGTGTGATCTCGGCGCTGGTGTTATTGCCCGTCGTCGGCTCGTCGGCTCGTCGACTACCTCGAAGTTGTATGCGTCTATTGTGACGTCGGTGTTGGGTGTCCTTCCTCGAAGACAGCATATACTTCATTTACCGCTAAACCCATTTTAGCCGCTTCTGTCTCAATTCTCACAAAGGCGCCATTGACATCAAGCTGTGTTCTTCCCATTATATCAATATCGGCGTACGCAAGTTGAACAGAGTTTTGGAAGATAGTACCTTTGGTTTTGACGGTGGAGTTCTGCACTATCTTCTCAAGAATGATGTTAAAGAAATCGCACGACAGTGCATCGCCTTGTCTGAATCCTTTTTTGACGTCGAAAGAATCCGTAAGCTCGTTGCCAACTTTGATGGACCAGCGTGGGTTCTCCATCGTCATTTTGCACAAGCGAACGAGCTTGGCAGGGCAGGGATTCCAAAACTAGACATAGCTGTATACAGTTCCGTCTTTGTAGATGCTGTCATCTGCGTTAAAATCGATGAATAGGTGGGGGGTATCGATATTAGGTTTTTTTCCAGGATCTGCCGCAACGTGAAAATTTGGTCGATGGTTGACCTTCCTGACCTGAAGCCATTGATAAGGACCAATCAGATTGTTGACGAAAGGCTTCAGACGTTCACACAATTACGGCAGAGTTGACTGATTCCTATGTAGTTGGTGCAGTTTAGGGGATCTCCCTTTTTCAGCTAAATTGAAATCAGTTTCTTTTAAATTTTGGTTCCTTACGCGAAACTGAAATCGAATGGTAGTTTTGTTGGTTTCAGAGTGCATATAACTTGTCCTATTGTGGAATAGACGAGAGCCAAATTCAAAAACAAAAAAAGGTCGGTACCTTAATCTCTGACCATGGGTCATACACAATCTATGAAGGATCTCAGCCTGATATATTGCAAACTTTGCAATTGATGCATTCATTTCCTAGATATCGATTTCAATTAACACTTTCGGACGATAAACGTATCCCAAAAACTAAAAGATTAAGCCCCGTTCAGCTTTTTGCAACTGCGAAGCAACGAACCCGTTGGGGTTCAACAGGTAGATTGATTGAAAACAAACAAAAACAACCAAAATTACCGACTAAATGATATTTTTATTTATCACAAAATATTCTTAACACTTTAATATTGGTTAACGTTTAAATATGAATTTTTGAATTCAATTCAATTTTTTTGATTTTGTTTATATTTTTAATCGTATGAAGAGTTCATTATATATAGCTTTGCTATAATGACCCTTGCTGACTATAATGTGAAGGCGGCGCCGCATTGATGACATGCTCCAAATTCATTGTTTTGATTTTGACCTTCGTTGCTTTTTATCCTTTCCTAAAAAACAACAGAAATTGTTTACTCAAAACTCAAAAATATGAAAAACAAAACTTACGAGAATTACACTTTATCCCATACCATCCCTCCTTGCAGTTGCACTTGCGATTTTGACAAACACCATGTCGACAGCGTTGTTTGCACGTCGAACGCTGTATCCGCCCAATTTCACAATGGTTTCCTCTTGTACCATCTTGACACCGACACAAATTATTACCAATGCAACGTCCATTATTGCTACACGGTACAACGCATTTGGCTGTTGAATAAAAACAAAATTCTTCATTTCCATTTTTTGGAAAATATTTTTTTTTTATCTTACAAAACTCGCAACGTAGTCCATAGTAACCTTTTGAGCATTGGCAGGTGTCCTTTTGAATGCATTTACCACCATTCAAACATTTCTCTGTGCAAATACCTGATTTGTGAAAGAACAAAACATTTTTCTTTTTTATCATACTCGTAACTAGTGAAAGGACAATGCTGAAGGTTTCTAATCGAATGCTTGCTCAGTCAGCAACACGTTTGGCCCACAAACGTGCCTGTCAACTAACTGATGAGATTATTCGAGTCGATCATGCTGGTGAATTAGGTGCCGATAGAATATACGCCGGACAAATGGCAGTTCTTGGCAATGGGCCAATGGGAAAAACAATTGCCCACATGTGGGAACAAGAGAAACACCATCGCAGTGAATTCGAAAAACTTATACGAGAATATCGTGTTCGACCGACAGTAATGCTACCAATTTGGAATGTTGCCGGCTTCATGCTTGGTGCAGGTACCTTGTTGTTGAAACATTATTCTTTTGTTGTTTTTAATGTTTATCTTTTCTTTTTTAATATGAAAGGAACTGCACTTCTTGGAGAAAAAGCCGCAATGGCTTGCACCGTAGCCGTCGAGACAGTTATTGTTGAACATTACAACGATCAATTGCGACAATTAATGGAGAAACCAAATGTTGACAAAGTAAGAATAAACAAACAAAACGTCATCGATATAATTTTTAATGTTGTTTCAGGAACTCCTCAACAAAATAACCAAATTCAGGGATGAAGAGCAGGAACACCACGACATCGGCATTGAATCGGGAGCCGAGCAGGCACCGTTCTACAAAGCGCTTACTGAGGTCATCAAATTGGGTTGTAAGACGGCCATTAGTATTTCAAAGAAAATATAAAATTTTCGAAATTAAACAAATTAATTTTAAGTTCACCATAACATTTTTATAACTGTCGATAAGGGCTGTACTGTATATTATATTAATTTTAAAGTAGTACTAAGTTGTTTGTTTGGTTTTGAACTTACCACCTTCACAATGTCGTCCTTGATAACCATCTGGGCATGAGCAAACAGCTGGGGCGGTGCAATTTCCACCATTCATACATTGCGGATAGCAGAGTGCTGTTTGACAGTATTGGCCCATGTAGCCAGCCTTGCATTGGCATATGTCATGGTTGCAAAATCCGTTGTTGCCGCACTTAAGACTGCATTGAGGATCGGGACCTTTTGTTTTTATAATTGTTTTATGTTTGGGTAACACATTTTAATGTTTTTTGTTTTTTTTTTTTACTTTAATGTTTTCTATAAATCAAAGCTTGTTTCTTTTTCAAAAGCAATAGAAGTGAGCCGTTAGATACGATAGGAGAAAAACCTCAAACAAGTCTGACAATTTTTGTTGGTTTGCGTTTAAATGAAAAACAATCATTTGAATTTTGAAATTAGTCCAAAATAGTACAAGTAAGACGTGGCAGATCGGCTTACGGTAACTACTACTATGAAGCTTAGAGTTATGCGACCGCGAAACTTGTTTTCGCAGAAGGGCCTCCCATGGTCGACAGGTCGAAACAGAGTAGGCTCATCCACAAAGAAGGAGTGTTCCCACCAAGGCACTCCCATCGAGGGACGGACCTCGGAACGGACGGAAACACTGATGACGACCCAAGCAAATGTGTTAAGGACAACGAATTTCGGATATGCACGTGGAATTTTAGGTCGCGTGCTGCCGAACAATTAGCGGAGACCCTCAACTGCTACAAAGCAGACATTAGCACTATCCAGGAAATGCTATGGGATGGACCGTGCAAAAGGAAGATGAAAAACTGGGACATTTACTATGGTGGACGATTCGATTCGAATCAAGGCTAAATTCGTCAACATAAGTCTAATATTCGCGCATGCCCCCACAGAAGAGAAAAAGGGCGGCATCAAACACGACTTCTTAGAGCTCCTTTACAAAACGTATGAGCAATGTCCTAGCTATGACATTAAAATTGTCCACGGCGATTTTAACGCAGAGCTGGGAAAAGAGGATATCTTTGGTGGAACAGTCGGAAAGCACAGCCTGCACGACACCACTTCCGATAACGGATTCAGGCTGATCGATTTTGCTGCGGGGCGAAATGTTGTGGTAGCAAGCACCTGGTTCCCACATCTCAACATCCATAAAGGTACATGGAAATATCCTGAACAATCAACCGTCAACCAGATTGATCACATTGCCATCGACGGAAGGCCTTTGTCCAGCATTTTAGATGTTCGAAGTTTCTGAGGAGCTAACATCGACTCGGTTCACTACCTCGTCGTAGCCAAGGTAGCGCTACGAATATCCCGACAACGGCCAAAACATAGAAATGCTGCAAGAAAATTCAACGTCGGACGGCTACAATCGCAAGAGATCACCAGATCCTTCTTTGATCGAGTGTCAAGTAACCTCTTAGGTAGTCCTATACCGCCAACATCAAGTATCGACGACCTGTGGCAACATTGCCAGAAAGCAGTTACAGATGCCGCCTCTGATGTGCTGGGTTTTACACAGCCAGCAAAACGAAACCCCTAGTTTGACGAAGAATGCAGGCAGGGCCATGCAGCCAAGCAGGAGGAATACAAAGCGGCGCTGCTCGTGGGCTCTACGAGAGAAAGAGGAGAGAGGAACGTCGGCTTCTCAGGAGAAAAAAGAGAGAGTAGGAGAAGCGTCAGATCGAGGATGTTGAGAGAGCCAACAGCAGGAATGAAGTTCGGATTTCTTATCGAAAGGTTAAACAGCTCAATCTAGGTTATCGAGCAAGAACTGGTGCCTGCAGAGATAAACAAGGAAACATCATAGTGGGGATTTGGAAAGACCACTTCTGTAGATTGTATAACGCCGACGACGACGACGACGACGACGCCGTCAGACAGGAGCCTTTCATCGGTCACGATGATAGTCAACAATTCCGTGAACCCGACCTAAAAGTAGTATAAACGGCAATATCACGGCTGAGATGGTCATCGAGCTGCCGAGCTGTTCGAACGCGGAGTATTGAAGTAAAAGTGATGGTACAAGAGGCATACTAAAGTTAGGTTAGGTAGGTTAGGTTGGAGTGGCTGTCTGGATGTAATAGACTCACTTAGACCTCAAGGGTCCATTGTGATACCACTAATGAGGTTACTCATGGGAGAGTAATGAAATTAAACAAACCATTTTGTACTTTTAATGAAGTTAGAAAGACATTTTGTGTCTATCGTTGCCAGTTCACCGGTATTATCGAAGAAGGGATTACCGAGATATTTATTCCTTCTATTGGAGAGTGCTGGACATGTACACAGAAGGTGTTGGATTGTTTCCTCCTCCTCCTCGTCCATGCAGCTTCTACAGAAGTCGTTTGCGTAGACCCCAAGCCTTAAGGCATGTCTGCCTATGAGGCAGTGTCCTGTTATGACT
>CAKKXW010000001.1:6858804-6877377 GCA_920937365.1 Sphaerophoria rueppellii
CAACTACAGAGGAAGGTAAAAGCACGCGATGCTCCAGAAGGAGATGACGCGGCAGGGAGACCCAACCTCAGCATTTGAAACGCCTCGTAATAACAGGTATGCGAGGTGTACTGGTTCGGTAGAGTTCGCGACGTGAAATATGCTATTCGTTGCAACAGTTTTTACGACGATCTATAGACAGACGGGAGACTACGTGTGAGTACCTTACTAATTCTCATAACAGAGTTCAATGAAATCATACAGAACTGTAGAAGAGGTTTTACCACCGTCGGTTGAGCTGGGATAGATCTGAAATTGTCTAGAATAGTAGTATGACCAGTATTGTTACTGTTCCATTGAGAGGTGGCTCTAAGCCTCACACATGAGTTGGCTGCCACCATTTTGGAGAAGATGTCAAGACATACTAAAGTAACTTGAGACAATACTCTTAATCATTCCATGAGTGTGCATCAGAGGGCAGACAGATATCTAGCAGCATTTTTGACAACGTTGCTTATCGTATAAAGTGCAGCGCTTGAGATGGCTTGGTCATGTGGAGCGTATGGACAATAATGCTCCGCAAAGTTTACGACTCCAACCCAGAGGGACGGCGCAGTAGAGGAAGACCTCGTAGCGCACGAAAATGGAAGGAGACATCAACCAACATGGCATGCGAAACTGGAAGCAGCTATCTAGGGATAAAGCTGGCTGGAAAAGCTTCCTAGTTACGGTCCAAATCAACAATGGATTGTAGCCGCCTCTAAGCGCTGGTCACCCTAGCAAAGTAAATAAGCAATCATATCGCATGCAAGACATTGAAATATTAACTAAAGGGGGTTTTTGTTTGTCGAGCGAGCTAATGACGAAAGAGAAGCAAGACCAGTCAATGAAAACCCAGTCCCAGCCCCCAGCGCAGAAGAGGTAAAAAGAGCCTTCCAAAAGCTAAAAAACAACAAGATCGCCGGGTCGGATGGCATGCCTGCGGAACTCTTTGAATATGGAGGAGGTGTTTTGATGAACCGCATGCACCAGGTCATCACCAAAGTGTGGGAGGAAGAATACATGCCTACTGACATCTACAAAAAAGGCTACCTACCTCGGCATATCCCTGCTTAATGTTGCATACAAAATCCTATCCAACGTACTGTGTGAGCGTCTTAAACCGTTCTGCAACACAGTCATTGGCACGTACCGACGTACCAGTGTGGCTTTAGGACAGGTAGAACAACGATAGACCAAATATTCACACTGTTGTTTCAAACATGCGCAGGGTTTAGACAAGGAGATGCGCTGTCATGTTACTTACTTGCGATTGAAGAACAGGCGAAACTCGTTGGTCTTGAAGTGAATGAGGACAAAACAAAGTACATGCTATCAACAAACAAAGCAACATATTATTTCATATTTCATATTTATTTAAAGACTGCTTTCACATTAAGATAATAAAATCTAACAGAACTACTGTCCACCGACCGCCTAGGACAAAACCCAAGCGAACCGCTGCTACTTCGGTTTGGCAAAACAACTGGGTTCAAAACTCCTCACTCGAAAGACAGTGTCTGCCATACAAAACTTTGATTTTAGCAGTCCTACTCTACGGCGGCGCCGAGTGCTGGACGATAAGTAAAAAAGGGGAATTCATACTGGGCACTTTCGGAAGAAAAATTCTTCCACAGATTTTCGGTCCTGTATGCGACTATGGCCAATGGAGAAGAAGGTTCAACCGAGAACTGTATACGCTTTACCAAGATGTGGATGCAGTCCAGAAGGCCAAGAAAAGACATGACTGCGGATACCAGAGCGCTTGGTTTCGGCAAATGGACGGTGCATGCAAGCGGGACCGATTACGATGGAAGGCTGCGATATCTCAGGCTGAGATCTTGTGAGCCGTATAAGTAAGTAAGTAGGTTTGTTTAACAATTTTGTTGCACTTTGGACATCCTCAAAAATATTATTAATTCGCATAAAATCATCAGACTTGTTGGACACAAAATTTAAATTAATCCAGATTCAAAGTAAAGCATTCTAGGGAGTATAAACTATTAAGCAAGAAATCCAAGCAAACGCATTTGTTTATGTAAATAATCAAATTTTAGTCACAATAAGGCTTTACTCAGCATTCTATAATATTAGGCTCTTGGAAGTGGAAAAAAAGCTGTTTGTTTTTTTTTTCGAATTAAAAAAAAAGTAGATAAAAAGCATATACACTACCTTGCTGGGATGTTAGTGGGTTGGAAGCGGTTCTATCATACACACCTCTATGTGCGCATTCCTTTTTAAAACGCAGCCTTAGTGGCGTACCTGGCAGAGGTTTACCTCTCCGATTTTGTATAAGCAAACCTATGCTGAACATTGCCGTTCCAGAGTTGTTGCCCGTACAAGGTAGAAAAATGCTAAAATCTTGTTCCCATAAAATATTGGCAATGATGATTGTGTGTGTGTGTGGAAAAGAAAAATAAAGAAAATATCAATTTTCTAAGCAACATAATACAATCAAGTTGAAATTACCTTTTTCATGATGTGGTATTCTACCTTTGGTCTTAATGGACACAGTTGGTGTTTTAAGAATGCTCTCGTCTGTTGATTTCAAACGATCGAAGTTATAGTCATACTTTTTGTTTCCTGATTTCCATGTAAAGTTAACACTATTGACTTCTGACGGTATGGTCGGTAGATATTGATTGAAATTTGGATCTCTTAGGTCAGTGTAGACCCTTCCGTTTTGGATTGCATAAATTTTTATACTAAACCCTTAAAAGAAGTAAAATTTACATAAAAGTGTTTATTTTTTATTTGAATGGAAAAACAAACCACTAAGAACTCTCAATTGCTGTTCATTGATCCACAATGATAAGCCTTCTTCATCTTGCTCGTCAGAATTTTGAGGATCTTGTTTCTTGTTGCGCCTGCCCTCGCCTCCTCCATTTTTTCTACATTGTATGCAGGGTATAGAAACAATAAACACCAAAAACAGCACAAACGGCCATTTGGGATTCATACTTCTTTGATAGCTGTTTTCCTTCTCTTTTCTTTTTTTTTTACATATTTTCACGAACAAAAAAACAAATTAATTTTAATTGATAAGGTTTTGATAAAGATCTTGATCTTGAAATGTTTCCGAATTGTGGCTCAGAACGTTTCATGAAATAGAAACTTTTTTGTGTTATTTAAGAAATAAATAGAGTGACGCAACAGCTCTTGAAGAGTCAAGGCCTAAGTGCCTAACTCTCATCAACAATTCTCAAGTTGCGTGTGAATAATTGAGGGGACCTACAATTTAACGCTGATTCCGAACGGCAAAGCTGAGAAGCACTGTTTTTTGTTCCCTTTTTATGCCAAAGCACAGTGCGAGCGTTAGGGAAAGTGGGATAGACGCAGAGGGTGTCGGTTAACATCTTGGTCTTGAATTCCTCAGTGCCTGGGGAAGACAGAGTGTGGAAGAGAGTTCCACGAACGATTCTCTGAAAATGACCGTACGTCCGAAGATGGGCTCGAGGGTAAACTGATGGGCATTCCTGGAGGAGCGGGTATTACGGTTGCATATCTTAAGGGGAGTTATGCAGCTGGCTATTTCACCAGAGCATAAACCGTTGCTGTTGAGAGAGCCAACAGCAGGAATGAAGTTCGGAGGTTTTACCGAAAGGTTAAACAGCTGGCTCAAGGTCATCGAGCAAGAACCGATGCCTGCAGAGATAAACAAGGGAACATCATAGTAGAATCGCAGTCAATGCTGGGGATTTGGAAAGACCACTTCTGTAGATTGTATAACGGCGACGACGAACAAAATACCGCCGTCAGACAGGAGCCTTTCATCGGACACGATGATAGCCAACAATTCCGTGAAACCGACCTAGAAGAAGTGAAAACCGCAATATCACGGCTGAAATCCAACAAAGCCGCTGGAGCAGATAGACTAGCTGCTGAGTTGTTCGAAGCAGCAGGCGACGAGCTAGATAGGAGCATGCACCAAATCATCTGTAAGATATGGTCAGAGGAATGCATGCCCGATGAATGGAACCTCAGCATTGTTTGCCCGATCCTGAAAAAGGGAGATCCTCTAAACTGCGCCAACTATAGAGGAATAAGTCTACTTAAAATCGCCTACAAGATCCTCTCTGCCGTAATATGTGAACGTCTGAAGCCTTTCGTCAACAATCCGATTGGTCCTTATCGATGTGGCTTCAGGCCAGGAAAGTCAACCGTCGACCAAATTCTCACGTTGCGGCAGATCCTGGAAAAGACCTATGAACTCCAAATCGATACCCACCACCTTTTCATCGATTTTAAGGCCGCGTATGACAGCATCCACAGAGACGAACTGTACAAAGCTATGTCTAGTTTTGGCGTCCCTGTCAAGCTCGTTCGCTTGTGCAAAATGACGATGGAGAATTCACGCTGCTCCATCAAGGTTGGCAACGAGCTCACGGAATCTTTCGACGTCAAAAAAGGATTCAGACAAGGCGATGCACTGTCATGCGATTTCTTTAACATCGTTCTTGAGAAGATAGTGCAGAACTCCAACGTCAACACCAGAGGCACTATCTTCCAAAAATCTGTTCAACTTCTCGCGTACGCCGATGATATTGATATAATGGGAAGAACACAGCGTGATGTCAATGACGCCTTTGTGAGAATTGTGACAGAAGCGGCAAAAATGGGTTTAGCGGTAGGTAAATGAAGGAAAAACGAAGTATATGCTGTCTTCGAGGAAGGACACCCAACACTGACGGCTCGGGCAGAACGTCACAATAGACACATACAACTTCGAGGTAGTAGAGGAGTTTGTCTACCTAGGCTCCGCTATAAACACGGGCAATAACACCAGCGCCGAGATCAGACGAAGAATAACTCTTGCTAATCGCTGTTTCTTTGGGCTAAGAAAGCAATTGAGTGGAAAAGCCCTCTCTCGAGCAACTAAGGTAAAACTGTTTAATACACTCATCATCCCAGTCCTGCTGTATGGTGCAGAAGCATGGACCCTGACAAAATCAGTTGAAAGCACTTAGGCTGTTTCGAGAGGAAAGTTCTTCGGGTCATCTTTGGCCCTGTGTGCATTGAAGGAGAATGGCGAAGAAAATTTAACAGCGAACTTTACGGGTTGGACAACGACATGGACCTAGCCAGAAGGGTCAAGGTCCAGAGACTCAGATGGCTCGGTCATTTAGAGCGAATGGACACCAATGCTCCGGCCCGGAAAGCCTTCGACACTATTCCCGAGGGACGTAGGAGGAGAGGAAGACCGCGACTCAGGTGGCGCACTCAAGTGGAAGAGGACCTCAATCAACTTGGAGTGCAAAACTGGAAACGACTAGCTAAGGACCGAGCTAGCTGGCGGAGACTGTTGATTGAGGCCACAGTCCACAACGGACTGTAGCGCCACCTTAAGTATAAACCGTTGAAATAACGGTAAAAGGGGGTGAGGCATGAGACATTACGTCGATGTTCAAGTGACGTAAATGTCTCAACGATGGTAGTTATGTTCACCAATCATCTTGAACGCTCTGTTTTGAATACTGTTCAAAAGGCTTAAGTACGTCGCTGGAGCACCAGCTCAAGCGTGGGAGTTGTACTCAAGCTTTGGACGTACATATCAGAAGGAGAAACAAATTTCTTACATCGTCTTAGAAAACCTAAATATCTTGCGGCATTTTTGGCGACATCGCGTATGTGGTCGTTCCACAAGAGGTGGTCAGTGATGCATATACCGAGAATATCGAGATGTTCGGTTTCACTGATGCATGTGCCACTCATGGACAGTGGCAAGGTGGGTATCTCTCGCTTCAATGATACAAGACAGCATTGAGTTTGCGAAGCAATAAACTCTACTCGTTTTTTTTCCATTGTACAATGGTGTTTAAGTCAGAGTTTAATGAGCTTTTCATATTTAGCAGTTGGAGGTCCACATCCGAAGAGGAGGGATGTGAGTTTGGGAACGAATATGAAAAGCTAAGGGTACTATCGTCAGCGAAACAATGAATTCGATTAGAAGTTAACAACAAGAGATCATTTATAAAAATGAGAAAAAAGGTCGGAGACAAAACGGAGCCCTGGGGGACACTAGCATTTATATTGTGGGTTTCAGACTTGAATCCGTCCAATACAACGTGTATTGAACGGTTCGAAAGAAAGTTTCTAATCCAACGAAGCAGGTGTTTGTCCATACCGAAAGCACGCATTTTCGATAAAAGAGCAAGATGCCAGACTTTATCAAATGCATTTCAAATATCAAGTGCAACAATCTTACTTTTTCCAAAACGATGTAAAGATTTGTTCCACTGTTCGGTGAGATAAACCATCAGATCACCAGTGGACCTGTTGGTACGAAAGCCGTACTGCCGGTCATTTAGAAGCTTTCGGCCTTCAAGATATCTCTTTAGCTGATAGTTTCCATGATCTTAGAATCATCGGACGATAATTGGAGGGAGAAGAGAAGAGCCCAGAAAAATAGAATAGATATGGAAAAGCTTACGCAAGAGTTTTGTCTTATATCTTGTCGGTTGAACAATTTGAAGTATTGACAGTGTTATAGTTTTCTGTAGGCTTATGAGCAAGTTCTTAGAAGGTTCAACTTGTGCGCCATTTTGGTATTTTTACCTATAATTTGTTTGGTTTAAGATGAGATCAACAGAAGATCCTCATGCGCCAGCAATGAAGAATGGGAATAAGAATTGACTGGTCTAAAAATAAGATACCTGTTAAGGATGTTTTCTTTAAAACTAAATGAAACTTCAGTTTAAATTTTGACATGATTGCCCAAGCGAACTGCTGTTTCATTTATCTGGCCAAACAAATGGGTCCCTTAGGTTAGGTTAGGTTAGGTTAGGTTAGGTTAGGTTAAAGTGGCTGCGGATACAGAATCCGCACACTTAGGCCAAAAAAAATTACCCATTGTTAGACCACATGGACCATTTTGAGCTTTAATAAAGCGAAGAAGATATTTGATATCCTTATTAGCTTGTTCAATGGGATTATCAACATGAATGGTATAGATCAAGAAGTTCAAAATGATGGAATAATGTCGTCTAACAGTAGGCAGAAGTGTTCCGGTTTTGGCGAGCACATCAGCTTTGCAATTTCCCGGAATGTTTCTGTCGCCCGGCACCCAAATGAGGTGAAATTTAAACTATACTGTCATCTGATTCAGGGATGATCGACAGTCGTGGATTTAAGAGTGTTCCGGATCAAAATTGCGTTTTTTCAAATGGTATTGTGAAACGATTAAATGTCGTATTGAAATGATTAGGGTGTCATTCTGTAGACAAAAACTGTTTCTAAAAAACTATTGGAGCACAATTTCAATTAAGTACTTCGTTACACAATACCATTTGAAAAAACGCAGTTTTGGTCCGGAACACTCTTAAGAGAAGGACACATCATAGGAATAGCACTTGCTACATGCAAACATCTCAAACAATATGCTCTAGAATCAAAAATCAAATGCAAGATGGTCACAGGGTACCACCTGCCTAACAGCCAAACAAATATGGTCAATCAAAGCATAGACCTGAAGCGGTCAAAAGGCATGATTTCCCTGAGCAGATAAAGTATTAGCTCCACAATTGAAGTCATAACAGAACACTGCCACATATGTAGGTAGGCATGCCATGAAGCTGGGGGTCTACACTAATGACTCCTGTAGAAGCAACTACAGATACAACTATCTCGACAATCCCTTTATCGATAATACCAATGAACTGGCATCAATCGACACAAGATGTCTGTCTAATTTCATTAAAAGTACAAAATGACTTGTTTAAGTTCATTTCTCTCCCATGAGTTACTTCATTAGTGGACTCACAATGAATCCTTGAGGTCTTAGTGAGTCAACAACATCAAGATAGAGACTCTAACCTTACCTTACCTACGAAATGGAAATTATTTTCACCGGATATGTCGGTCCATTATAAGAGGAAGACGAATGAAGAATATTTCACGAGCCTTCCAATATAAGTTCTACACTGTTTTTTCAACCCAAACGAAAATAAAAAATAATTGAACATAACAACTAAAATATTTTTGAATTTTCTGAAAATGATTAGTACGATTTCTAAAAATGCCTTTTTGAGATTACATGTCTGTCTGTATTGTACATTGTTCTTACGACAACCGAACGGTTTTTCAAAACGTGAACTCTATTTGACCCGTGATAAAAAAAAATAGGTATAACTATGGGCATAGTATGTATGACTGGGTGCGGGTCGAACGAACTCGCTCGAGTTTTTCAAAGTATTTTCGAATACTACCGTATTTTATTTTATTTAAAAAAAAGTAACAGTCCTCCCTTATATTATTCCAGTTCCGCTTAACTGAATCTCGTTTATAGCGTATTTTTTTGGTAATCCGGAATTGGTACACATAACTGTCCGATTCCGGATACCAAAAGAACATGCAAACAAATTTGTTTGCTTCTAATAGTTGATTGTCTGTGTTAGTGAAACCTCATATGTAGAATTGCAGATGACATGACATATAGCCTTATTTTATTACCGTTCCCGATCGGAGCAAAATTCTCTTCGATTCGTACAATTTCTAAGAGTTTCAACCACCGTATCCTTTCCGTTAATCGTAGTCATCTACGAAAAAAATTGAAATCTGCGTCGGAATTGCAAAATGAGAGCGATTTCGTGCGATGCATTGTGATTAGTTTATTAACTTTTTTGTCCGATTGTATCCGAAACAACAAAGTGTCGTAATTCGTACATAAAAATATTTTTCACTCACAAAACAACAAAGAAGTGCGTCGGTACGCGTCTTTATTTTATGGAAGATTCGGGCACAGGCACAGTGGAGGAGAAATAAATCTTCCGATCGGACATTTTCTCCGATCGGGTACGGTAATCAGGCACAGGCTGATTGTTTTTATTTTCTTTGTTTGTAAACATGGCGGCGAGTACCTATGTGCAAGTGTGTGAATGCATGCGTGATTCTGTTTTTGATTCCGATTCCAAATTCGGAATCGTTTTTCTGTTCTATTCAGAACAAGAACTGTCGTCTTGTGCCAAGTGCACGAATCCAGAATCGTTCGGAACAGTTTTGGACGACCAAAAAAAAACGGACATTTTTTGGATCCGATTTCTCAGTCAGCTTTTCGAAATTATTAGCATATGAACAGCAACAATTGGAAAGGTCACCGTAGCTATCTCAGTCAAAGTTATGTCGTTATCTA
Source organism: Sphaerophoria rueppellii (assembly GCA_920937365.1). Classification (NCBI taxonomy): domain Eukaryota; kingdom Metazoa; phylum Arthropoda; class Insecta; order Diptera; family Syrphidae; genus Sphaerophoria; species Sphaerophoria rueppellii. The sequence continues at coordinate 6,867,950 of CAKKXW010000001.1, forward strand.
TTGGTCTTTTTTTACGTTTCTTCTTCTACCTACAATGGAACGGTTTATGGTTTGTGTCATTCTGTGACGATTCTGTATTCAAAACAGAAGAGTTTTGCTCTTCTCAGAAGCATTCCGTCTGTCAAAATCAGTGTAACAAAATGGTTTCAGAAGATACTGGGACTCTTCCGAATGCTTCTGGACGACCAATGGAAAACGACATAACATTGGATCTCAGTGAGATTTTTGTCAATTGGAACTGGCCTATTGTATTCGGCCATAACACTTTCTGTGGTTTTTACTTACTAAACGAATTTGTAATCAATCGAATGGAAATGCTTTTGCCTTAAAAAAATGTACGCTTTAGTGCTAAGCACATTATTAAACGATTTATTTAAAGCATCGCTTTGGTCGGAATCAGTTATGAGAAAAACGTTTACATACTTTTATTTTTTTTCAATTAATCAGTCAACCAGAGACAAAAGAAGATCGGAAACTGGCATATGTTTTACCCTCCGGATACCGCAAATTTTATTTTACCGTTACCTCGTGTATGTGTATAAATGAGAAAAAATAGCAACAAAAATGAGGTGGTTTGCTCAAGTTTACTGAAATAGTGTTGGTAAAAACACGCATACTCTTGCAGTAAACTAGAACCATAGCTTGTAGGCATTGTCATTTTGACAGCTTGTTTCCTTAACTCCCTTTTAAACTCATCTGTGCAGTGCAGTCTACGAAATAGAAAACCGTTAACTTATATTACAACTTTCATTTTTAATTTAAATTTTGACAATCAACTGTCCCAGCGAAATTTTGTAATTTTGTCAAGAAGTCTGTAAATGGTCACATAACGAAATAAATCGATGGCAAACGGTAGACTGATTCTCTTGTTGTTGAATCCAAAACATTCCCTTAAGAAAAATATTCAAATGCCTTTTTGAAATTACCAAAGAAAACTTTTGTTGAAAGCTAATAAAACTTATTAACAATAACAAAGCCGTACGAACGTTCTCACAAAAATGTTTTTGTTTACTCAGTCAAGACGCGAGAGTTTTGCACTAAGCATCAATGCTTCCCTTAATTTTTTGTTTTTTTTTTTTTTTTTGGTGAGGGGCACATGGCTCCATGGTTATCAGTTTAACCTAATAATAGACTCGAGTATTTCATTTTATTTTTTTCGAATCTGAACAAACGAATCAAATTGAGCTTTGATTCGTGTCGGAGCAAATGGCCCTATTTGATTGAATCATCTTGATTTTTTTTTATTAAAACATATGAAAACAACCACAAAACCTCAAGCAAACGAATGCAAGTAAACGTAAACAAGCATTAAAAATCAATTTAATGATATAGCAGGCAGGCAAGAGCAGCTGTCTGCCCAGGTGTCTAGAAAATTACACTTGCTACTCGACCTTTTCAACGGTGTAAACAAATCGATTAAAAAACAAACAAACATTCACAACTTTATACTGCCGGCTATTAATTTCTCATAAAACCAGATATACAAGTTTTTGAGTTGAATTATCGGATCAGTTTCTATGCATACACGATACCTATTAAGCAGGAAAGATAAAAACCGCAATACCACTTCCTGTCGAAAACTCTAACCTCTAACGACATCGAGAAGGGCTTCTTCTGTATTATGTTGACTCCTACTTTAAGTCTTTCTTGCAGCCTGACTGTCACCTTATTCCTCACACACACCCCTATTCAGTTTTGTTGTTGTTGTAACACATTGCTATATGAGACAACGATTCTACCTGACTGTCTACCTTGTTTCCTCGGATGGCTGGGCATACTGTGACTGAAAGGGAGTGTAGACGATCGAAAGCGATACAACTTCGTCTTGGTGCTTATTTTTGGTCTTAAGCACTATTCACATGACCACGACCAACGAACGACGAATGAATGAAGAAAAGTGATTTTAGATACGTTTGGAGCCGTATTTCTTTACAAATTGTCAACAAAACGATAAAAGTGAAGTCAATGTTTGATTTGTGATGCATAAATTTAATTTGTAATCTCAAATGTTAACAAATTTGAGAAAACAAATTTATTCGTCGCGAAAAGAATTGTAGTTGATACGAACTGCCAAACTCTATTCGCGTTCCACATCATCCACACTCCCACCGAACAAAATGTTCGCGCGCGTCAAACCTCAAAAATCGTTCTTGCCTTGTGTTTTGGTTGTTCATTCGCGACGAATTAAAAACTCTCATGTGAAAGAAATGTCAAAATCGACGAATTTCCGTTCATTCGTTGGTCGTCGGTCGTGCTCATGTGAATAGTGCTTTACACTTGCTACCTTATAAAAGTGTAAATGATGAAAAATACGATAAATGACTTATGACCAGTCGACACCACTTTCAGAGAAGAAACCAGTTAAAAGTCGAAGAGGCATTCGATTTCGCATCCGCGGCGCGTCGTCGTCGACAGTATTGTATCCTTGCCAACATCGCGCCGCCGCGCTGCGCCGATGGAAATAGACATAGGCATGCATATGTACAATCATAAGAGTGCAAATGCACAAAACTAAATATGTACATATTTGTGTGTAGGTAGGTACTCCTGAAATTAAATATATCAATAGTCGGTTTGTTTTTCATCCACTTAAACAAAGAATAATCTTTTAAAATCACAAAATCACTACTCTTGACCTCGAACTATTCGCGGACCGAAAAGATTTATACAATCCCTGCTGGACTGAGAGCGTTGGATGCATTTAACTTTTCTTTATTCAGTGGTGGGCGTTATTCACAATTTTAAATTTTCTTTCACTGTCTTCCAATTCACAGAAATCGCATTAAACGATGTGAGAGAGCAGGTACTAATATTTATAAAACACAAACCAGAAACAGCACACGTCTTAACTTCGATTCGATACCTACGATCTACGAGGATATTTAATTCATTCGCACCAGAAACGCAATTGGTTTTGAGAACCGATCAATATCAAAACCTTATCTGAATCGTTCTGCAGCCAATACAGAACAATCAAGATTTAAGTATCTTATTTAGTCGAGATGAAAAAAAAAAAAAAAAAAACATAAACAAAAAGTCGAACATCCAATACTTGGTTTCGTTTGGGTCTATTAAAAGAAACTATCGCAACCTGTTGTAGAAGTGAATAAATGATCCGAACCGTACCGCATCTGGATGAACACTGAGTAAACGAGTAATTAAATTTTACACCACACTCTAGACATTGCCGAGCCAGATACAAGACCTCCAAGCTCCAACCATCCTGAGAGCATTGGCACTAATACTTGTTTACAAAAATGCTATGTGGTTTTCGTAGTTGTGAGTGTCGTTGTACGATGGTGTTCTTGCCATTGTCGTTGCCTTCATCTCCGTCTTTGTAGATCTGGATCGGGTTGGATTTGGATCTTTTCTCTCAGAAGCGTCAGCACAAGGCGAGTTGTATCGTATCGTATTTTGCAGCAGCAGGTTTGATCGAGATCGAGTGCGATAAGTTATTACTTCATTTGTATAATATCTAAAAAATCTACATGCCTCGATTCGGCTCATGTCGGTTGTTCATGTAATTTTAGATAAGTGGCTTTACATTTGGAGACTGCAAATCGTCACTCACTGATTCTTGGATTTTGGAATGTTTGAGCAATGCGTGTGCGACCAGATTAAAAGTTCTAGCAAAATTATGTTGATTTGCTGAGTAATTGCAGTTTGATGTAGAATGGAATTTCTAAAGTCGCTGCTGTTATGCTACCGACACTGGGAGTTTCCAAAAAATAATCGCTATTTGTCAAAAAAAAGTGTTTGTTTCTTTTATTGTTAAAACTGAATGAGTCATATTAAGCAACACTTTATTTTACAAAAAAACGGAAAATCTTAAGCATCTCCCCAAGGAAGAAACTCTTCTTAAAACTCTGTCTCCTCCATTGAAGGACCATGTTAAAGAAATCGCATGAGTGAATCCTTTTTTGACGTCGAAAGAATCCGTAAGCTCGTTGCCAACCTTGATGGAGCATCGTGAGTTTTCCATCGTCATTTTACACAAGCGAACGAGCTTGGCAGGGATGCCAAAACTAGACATAGCTTTATACAGTTCGTTTCTGTAGATGCTGTCATACGCGGCCTTACAATCGTTGAAGAGGTGGTGGGTATCGTTTTGGAGTTCATAGGTTTTTTCCAGAATCTGCCGTAACTTGAAAATTTGGTCGATGGTTGACTTTAATGGCCTGAAGCCACATTTATAAGGACCACAAAAGGCTTCAGACGTTCACATATTACGGCAGAGAGGATCTTGAATGCGATGTTTAGTATCCTGATTCCTCTGTAGTTGGCGCAGTTTAGAGGATCTCCCTTTTTTAGGATCGTGCAAACAATGCTGAGGTTCCATTCATCGGGCATGCATTCCTCTGACCATATCTTACAGATGATTTGGTGCATGCTCCTATCTAGCTCGTCGCATGCTCCTTTGAACAGCTAGACCATCTGCTCGAGCGGCTTTGTAGGATTTCAGCCGTGATATTGCCGTTTTTACTTTTCTAGGTCGGGTTCACGGAATTTTTGACTATCATCGTGTCCGATGAAAGGCTTCTGTCTGACGGCGGGGTTTTGTTCGTCTTCGCTGTTATACAATCTACAGAAGTGGTCTTTCCAAATCCCCAGCATTCACTTCGATTCTACTATAATGTTCCCTTGTTTATCTCTGCAGGCATCGGTTCTTGCTCGATGACCTTGAGCCAGCTGTTTAACCTTCCGATAAAACCTCCAAACTTCATTCCTGCTGTTGGCTCTCTCAACATCCTCAATATGACGCTTCTCATGCTCTCTCTTTTTTTCTCCTGAGAAGCCGGAGTTCTTCTCTCCTCTTTCGCTCGTAGAGCTCACGAGCAGCTCTTGTCCTTCTATACAGAGCCGCTTTGTATGCCTCCTGCTTGGCTGCATGGGCCTGCCTGCATTATTCGTCAAACCAGGGGTTTCGTTTTGCTGGCTGTGAGAAACCCAGCAAATAAGATGCGGCATCTCTAACTGCTTTCTGGCAATGTTGCCACTGGTCTTCGATAATTGATGTTGGCGGCATAGGACTCCTTGAGAGGTTACTTGACACTCGATCAGAGCAGGATCTGGCAATCTTTTGCGTTTGTAGCCGTCCGACGTCGAATTTTCTTGCAGCATTTCCTTATTTTCACCGTTGTCGGGATATTCGTAGCATTACCTTAGCTACGACGAGGTAGTGGTCCGAGTCTATGTTGGCTCCTCGAAAAGTTCGAACATCTAAAATGCTGAACAAGTACCTTCCGTCGATCACAATGTCATCAATCCGGCAATAACGCTAGTTATTAAAGGAAGACACATCAGAAGCTTAAATCTCTTTGCATGAACTTCGCCATGTAAATAGAGCAAACAAATCTTTCCGTGTAACAAGAAAAAAAGTGTTCCGTGGTACCTTACATGGCTTACCACTTCTATGCCTTACATTTTGGAGCAATATAAAAATATTATTTTTCATCATCTCTAGATCTGTTTCACAACAGCGATCGAATCCAGGCCAACCTACAGATTTAGATCGATGTCCAACGAATGCTATTACTTTAAATCAAAATTGAATCGAAAAAGAATTAGAAAGTTCCTGGTTTATTTACAGCAAACCGGAATTGAAAATCATTGGAGTTTGGAGATATCTTCTTGTCACTTACAAAAATTATCATATTAAACTTTGTTTGAACTTATTCTTAACTAATTAGCTGATTCCTCAGTGTTGGCTTGCGTGAACTGCATAACAAAATGCTTGGCAGGTTTGTTGAGCAACTGAAATCAAAAGAAGGGCAGCATGTTGTTTGAAAATGTATTAAAAAGGAATTTGTTCTTTGTATTCTGACCATTGAAACAGCTTCTAAGACATCTTTCTTAGGAAATTCCATCTCACTTCTGTATCCCCATGAGTAAAAAAACCTAAAGGAAAAAATAACAAATGGGTCATACTTAAATATACTTTTGGCTTTGTTGTTTGTATTTACTCATTTTGAACTGCATCCTTTTCGCTTTTGGTTTTTTTTAAATAAAGCTGTTTAACAAATGTTTCGGTTATGAGTTTTTTTATGTTAGAACCAAAGAAAGAATGGTTTTTATCAAAATAGATATGAAGACCTTTAAGAAATTCTTCTAAGGACTCTACAAAAATTAAAAAAAAAAAAAAAAAATGTTAATAGCTCGCAAGCCGCAACATTCCATTGATAAAGTGTGGTTGCTTAAGTGATTTTAGCAAAATGTCGAATGAAAAAGTCGAGTGCATCAACAAACATGGAATGAACCTGGACAGAGTTGACTTACCTTCAGACACAGGAACTCCTCGCATAAAAAGATATGAAAGTATAATAAATAAAAGCGTTATCTGCGAACGTTGGTGTTCATCGAATTCAATGCTTGTGACAACAGCAAATTTTGAAACGCAAATGTATTGCTTTCCGCTTTTTGTATCAGGAACGGTCCTTAAGAGAATTCCATAAGTCTAAATTATAAACATGTTAAGACATAAACAAGACAAGAAAATTAAATAATCACATGCATACATTTTCAAGCGCTTCTTTGACATCTCTTATGATTTGATTGAAAAGTGCAGTCTTTCCATCAAGAGCTCGAGAGATCAATTCGGAATGCTTTATAGGATATTTACTGCAGCTATTATTTAAAATGTAATGGAGTACTTTATTACGATGCTCTCTGTTATCCGATAAGTTTTCATCATCGACTTCCATTATATTGAAAGGTATTTCTAATTTGTTTATATGTTTTTGGAATATATATTTAATAATTTTGGCAATCTTTTATCAGTCCTACGACCTACACAACGAATATAAAAAAAAAACAACGAACTTCACCCTTTTCAAAATCAAAAATCAAAACTTCGACCTTTTTTCCCCACAAATGTCAACTTTTCCACCAAGCTCCGAAAAATTAATGACAAACGTTTAATTTACCCTTAAGGTACTGGACACACTTGAGCGGCAACATACCGCTTCTGCTTCTTTGATAAGTTCTTAAGATGACACTACCGTCGTTTGCCATCTTGAGACTAATCCCCAAATATGTATAAAAATAAACTCGTAGTATATCTGTAAAATCCGTGTATAGATATGTGTAAATCCGTCTCCAAAAAGCGATTCGAAAGAAATTAATCCTTTGAGAAAAAAATTCAATTGTGTGAATTGTGTTAAAATAGGCCTGTCTGTTTACCGCAACAAACTGCAACGAAGTTCAACAAAGTAAAACGTTTTTACATTTTTTGTTTTACTCGAATTAGTTGAAAAGAAAAGAGAACTCGAGAGAGCAAAACTATTCCCCTCCAGAGAAAAATGTTCAACTTTTGGCAACAGAAAATTCTTGTTGCATTTTGTTTTTAATGCTCTTCGAATTTGAAATTTAATTGATTAAAGAACATGCTTTGTGCTCAGCAATTAAGATTTCATTTATGTTATATAAAAATTTTGTAAGGATTTGATAAACAACCCAAAGAAAAAGTGTTAAGTGCTTCCTTGTTCATTCCAATAATTCTTTTATCCCGAGGGGAGATAAGTATACTTCTCCGAAGGGATTTTTCACAAAGCTGATCGTTAAATATTTTATATAATTGGAATGTGTATTTTTATTTCCAAATCTGTGTTCTGAGAAAGAAGTTTTCTACACAGTTTCACCTATTTTGTTGTTCTGTTTCCATAATGAAATTGAAGAGCTCGTCAATTCTTCATCGCCGTCGTGAGGAATGTTAAGCAGTTTAGGTCTAAAACTGCACCACAGTATTCTTCTCCGCTGAGCGAAGAATTAATTTCATCAACTCCATCACCAAAATCAAAAATTCATTATTTTTCGATATACATATGTATGTATGTATGTAGGCTTTCTAAGTGCTTCTTGAAACAATGTATGAGCAATGTCCTAGCTATGACATTAAAATTGTCCTCGGTGATTTTAACGCCAAGCTGACCTATGAACTTCAAATCGATACCCAACACCTTTTCATCGCTTTTAAAGCCGCGTATGACAGCATCTACAGAGACGAACTGTAAAAGCTAAGGCCCAGCTATAATAGACGGACGGGAACGGAAGGTAGCGTCAAAACTGAACGAACCGTTTCTTTCCGACTGTCAATTTCATCCGCTTACCCATAATTGAACGGAAAGCTTTCTATCATTTTTATTTTTTTATTATTTTTTACTTTTTATTGTCATTTTCTTTTTTATTATGATCGTAATAAAAGGCATCCCTTTTATCATACAGCAGTTTGTTATGCTTCACCAACGAAATTAATAATGATATAAAATCATTTTCCAAAAAAAAAAAAAAAAAAACAAAATTAAAAAAAAATGTTTGATTAACCACAAACCACAAACTTTTCTTTGACAATTTTTTTTTTTTATTTGTTTTAGAGAAATGTCAAATTTCCGCACGTAAATTGAGAAAGAAAAGTGAGTTTACGTCCGAAAACAAAACTGAACGAAACCGAGCAATCCGCTATTATGGCTGCGATATCTGATTTACATGTATTTGGGAATTTTCGTACGTCAACGTACGAACCCTTCCGACTATTATAGTTGGGCCTCTATATCTATTTTTGGCATCCCTGCCAAGCTCGTTCGCTTGTGCAAAATGACGATGGAGAACTCACGCTGCTCCATCAAGGTTGGCAACGAGCTTAAGGATTAATGAAGTTGGCTTTTTACTCCATCTACTTCATTAAGGGCTAACTAAAATGATCGGAAGCAAGCGGAAGCTAGTGTCAGAACAGAACGAAACGCTCTCTTCTGAACTGCCATGTGAACACTACCCATAATGAACGGATGTGTACGGAAGTATCTTTCAAAATTAAAAAAAAAATGTTTTTTATTTCCAATAATTTGTGAATTTCGGTTGCCATGCAACAAACAAGCAATTTCAAGAAATTAGCTACGTGAAATCAACAACAAATTGAAAAATCAACAAAACCAGTCAGCTGTCAAATTTTCGTCCGTAAAAAGCGAAGGGGAGCGCATTTTACATTCGTAAGCATAACTGAACGAAAATTGACGAAACGGAGCAATCCGCTATTTAGGGCACAATATGAGAAATTCTTGTTCTCGCTCAGTTACGGACGGCTCCGTTTTCTCCGTTCCGTTCATTATAAGGCGTTTTTCTTTTTTTTAAGCTCTAAGCAGGGTGCGGAGTAGAGCTTGAGCTCATCGAGCTCGGTCTGAGCAGAGTAACCCTGCGGCCACACGAGCAAGTTCTGGCTTGCCAGTAGCCTACATATATTATTTGTCAAATCTGTATCGGTGTACTTGGTGTGACGTAGGTGGCAAAAAACTTGCTAGTCAACTTGCTGGTACTGTTCCTTAAACATCGATAGTCGGCACTTGCGATAGTTCGCGATTATTTAAAAAAAACATCCGATAGTATCGATAGTCTATCGATAGTTTTCCAAAAATAAAAACAAGATTATTTAAATTCTA
>CAKKXW010000001.1:6877877-6911890 GCA_920937365.1 Sphaerophoria rueppellii
CACAAAAACAGAACGGACTCTTAGCACATCGCTGTGCTGTATACGTTTTTTCTGCAAATCATTGTGTTGAAAATTGATAAAATCTAAACTTTTTGAATAATTTGGAGAACGTAGGAATGACTGTTCACTTTTATTACACAAGTGCTTTTCAAGGCATGGGTTCATTGGCATTTCCGCCTTAATTCTTAGAATTAGATCTTGACGTTGCGTTGGTCACATTTGGATTTATAATCAATTTTCTGTGTTTTGATGTTTACTAGGCGATAAGTTATTGATATAACTAAAAGAGTTAAAGGTTTCATTTTTATCTTTCACCAACGAAGATCAACCATCTATCGCTTGACAAAAATCAAATTTCGTCATAGAACTCGTTTTATGAAGATTTTGAGTCAATGGTTACCACATTCGTTAGCGTTTTTGCAGCCTTAAAGGATCACATGTTTGCTTAAAACAAATCTATGGAGTTAGTGTCACAGTTGTGCTCTCTCACAAATATGACCTCTACTATGCCTGTACATTGGTTGAAGAATGTAACGTTGAACAATGTTCATTCTTCCACTACTTAGATACTTCTAAGGAAGAGTGTCTGCCTGTACAGTTATTCATAGATTAGAGAAAAGTGATCAAACGGAAGTTACCAATGGCTGATACCATTTAGGATCTACTCACCAATTCCGGTATTTTCACTAAATACAAAGGCAGTGGTATATGAAAACAAAGTCCAAACTAGTGTACGTTGCGCGTTCCAAATCATTTCTATCAGATTCTATCAGTGTTTTTATTATTCCGTTCACTTATCGTTTTCGAAGTCAGAAAAATTATTATCTTCCATTGAAATAAATTAAAATTATGGACCTACTAGAATCTGTTATCTCAATTAAATACCCATTTAAATACAAATTTAACGGAGACAATGTGGTTAGTCTTTTGGAACACTTCACAGGCCACACGGAACGCGATGGGCTTCTTACAGGTGGTGTGTTTGGTATTATTATTAGTTTTCTGCGTTCATCAGGGTCAAACGATATCTATTGTGAAAAATGTGACAGTTTCAAGTGATGTTTTGAGTGAGGTTTTCATAGCAGAAATCAAAAACAATCAGAATAAAACCTATGCTACCAAGCGGGAATGATTCTGGGCCATATGACTCGAAGAAATGTCTGAAAACTTTGGGAGAAATAGTCAACCGATATCCCAGTTCTAAAGTCTCAAGATGTTAGTGGCTTGGAAATACTTTTCACACTTAATGCTTAATGTTTGATACTCTTTGCAGTCTTGGACGCATGGGGGCGTTTGCCTTCAGGCATCGAGTCCGGAAACCAATACGATCTGGGGAACTATGATCAGTGCATAAGGACTTCGGTGATTTTGGATGAGACCATTGGTTTGGTTAATAGCCAATATTGCTTTTGTAACAATTCTCCTCGAAGAGAAACAAATCCCAGATAACGAAAGAAACTGGTGGAATCTTGATCCTACTTTAAACACAGGAATATGTGTTCCGGAGAGCTGCAGTCCTGATTTGTTGACATCGATTTTTAAGGAATCGGTCAGTGGCCAGTTCGAAGAAGCCTTGTCTAAAATTTCAGTGGGAAGATGCTCGAATGGAAAGATTCCACCACTTACAACAATGAACATAATTGGCATGTATGTTTGTAGTCACTTCCGGAGTGGCATTCTCCCTCAATAGAATGTGTAACGATTTTTCATTTGCAGATCAGTGTTTGGAATTCTCACAGTTCTGATGGTGTTAAGCTCAATGTATGACTTTTACACAAGCAAGTTTAATAGTGAGTGTTCGGCTTTGTGACCTTAAGACAAACATTAAAGGCAAAATATTTTTTATCGAGTGTTAAAGTGTTGCCATTTGGGATTAAAATTGCTTTTTGAATTTTCAGAAAAGCCTATTCCAATTTTATTGGCATTTTCGGTGTTCACAAACGGAAGGAAAGCTCTTCGCGATCAGCACCAAAAGATCAAGGAACAGCATCGACTGCCTGACTGGAATGCGAGTCCTATCAACTTTTTGGATTATGAATCATCACACTTACACAAATATTCATGGATCTCCAATTATAAACGATCAGGATCATATTGCGGTTAGTTTCACGTAGCTATTTTGCAGGATGTCAACTAAAGAATATGTTAATTGTCTTGCAGTGGCTGTTTAGACCAGAGTTCTTCCTAGCTTTAAATGCCAGCATTTCGGTTGATACATTTTTGTTTATGGGCGGACTATTGGTGGCCTGGATGGGATTTCGAGGGCTAGATAAAACGTTAGAATTTCTGTTTTTGTTTTTCAACTTAACGGGTTTTTATGAACTCTTATGTACAGGTCTGGAAAAATTAACCCAATTATGAATATTGTTCATCGGTACTTCAGACTGACAACCGGTTCTTGCCGCAGGGCTCTTGATGGCTTACAGTTTGAACAAAATAATTTACGTAGGTCCGATAAAGGACGTTCAAATTCAGAAAAACGGGTGTGATGCTTCCAACTGGTGGCCCGTTTTGCTTTACATCCAAAACTATTACGTTCAAGATCGTAAAGTAAGTTTAACTTTTGCTTATTGAAACACAAACATCTTACGTTCGTATTTTCTCTGTCAATTTTACTTAGTGCTATGATGAAGCCTGGTACTTAGCCGTCGATTTCCAATTGTATGCGCTTTCCCCACTTCTATTGGTGCCCATGTGGAAATGGGGAAAAAAATTCGCACCGGTCTTAGTTGTTCTAGCACTAGCGTCAATTGGATGCGTCTTGGGAATCTATTTTTCAGAGGGCTATGTTGGAATGGGGATAAGGTAAGTAGGCATTTAATAAATATAAATATATACATTTTTTTTTTTTAACAAAATTGTCTGTGTTCTGAAGTAATCCACACGAATGGGAGAAAGTCTACACTCCTACCCACACCAGATGTGCCACTTGGTTACTTGGCTTGGGGTTCGGTTACTTTCTGCATAAAAATCGGGGAACCAACTTTCGAATATCAAAAGTAAGGTTGTGACTTAATATTGACTCTCTATTTCTTAGTTCTCTTAGCCTGTTCAACTTCTAGCGTGGATCCTTTGTTTCTTTACCATGACTGCTGTAGTTTTTGGACCATATTTTTCACTGAGTGCCAATGGTCATGGAACAAATTTCGAAGCGGCTATGTATGAGGGACTAAAACGTATATCCTGGGGTCTAGCTCATGCGTGGATAACATTTGCGTGTTATTACGGATATGGCGGATTTATTGATACGTTCTTGTCGCATCCATTTTGGCAGCCATTAGGACGTTTGACGTATGCCATGTACATGATGCATATACCAATTGAAAGAATGCATTTGGGGCTTACACGGACTGAAGTTTACTTTTCGGTTTATAACCAGGTTTGTTCGGTTCTCTTTCATTTTCAAAATGTGTGATAGTAATTGAACTCAACTCTTTTTTACAGTTTTTGTATTTTTGGAGTGCACTCGGTACAACGATCTTTGTCGCCATTTTTGTGACACTAGCTTTCGAATCACCTATACTCATATTGGAAAAATTTATTTTTGACGGAGGAGAGGGAAGAGGAAAACCGAAGTCGGTAATGGAACCAACTGCCGTCAATGTGTACCCCAGTGCCATTGTCGATCAGCCCAAAACACGACCTGACGTTCATTAGTGTTAAGTGCTGTTTTGATGTTCATAGATGCTACTTGAAATATATGTTTAGCTTTTTATACTGCAGAACTAAGAGTTTTAGAAAAATCGAACAGACCGAAAACCAAGAAAAATGCTTGTTGGCAAGCATCAAATTGTGACATTCGTGATGTTATCGTGGGAAATTCGATTCAACGACCTCTACACGAAGGGTATACACGTGCATTCAAGAGGGCACAAGCGTCCACAGAAACCTCTGTCTATCAACTCATACTCTCCATTTCCTCATGGTGAACATCGGGTGCCCAATACCTTCAACCGAAGATTGGGCTACAACCCCAGTGGGAAGTTGTTGGCGGCAGCAAGGAGAGAGTGGGGGAGGAAGTAAGCGTCCACTAAGGCATGCCTCCTTTTCAACAGGCGGCAGCGGAAGAACTCCCAAGATGGAATCAACGGTGGCGTCTGAAATTCCAGTCAGGATGAACTACTTTGTGAACACCTTATAGGGCTACTACGACATATATTCGTAGCTCAGGCCTATAAAGAGCGGTTTGGCCCTCCAGGTTGGGAGTCGTGCATCGGGGTGACTGCCAAGCCACATAAAGAAGACATGGTTCCGAAACACCAACAAGCCTCGGATACAGACGGAATTAATGATGACGGCCCACGCAAACGATTTAAGGACAACGAATTTTGTACTTGGGTCCTTCAACAGACCACGTGCAGCCGAACAACTAGCGGAAGCCCTTGACTTTATAGCAGATATAACCGCGACCATGAAATGCGATGGGATGGTCCGGGCCTACGTGAAATGAACAACTGCGATATTTATACGGCGACTGCTACCAGGAACAAAACCAGCGTCTATTTGGATGTGGATTTTTAGTTGGGAATCGACTCAGAAGGCAATTGAGTAGTAAAGTCCTCTCCCGAGCAACTAAAGTGATACTATACAAAACCCTCATCATCCCGATCCTCATGCATGGTGCAGAGACATGGACCATGACAACATCTGATGAGAACGCTTTGGGCTGCTTTGAGAGAAAAATCCTTCGAGTGATTTTTGGTCCTGTCTGTATTAGTGGAGAATGGAGACGAAGATTCATAATCAAGAACTGTACGAGCTGTACAGCGACACTGACCTAGACAGAAAAGTTAAGGTCCAACGACTTAGATGGTTGGGTCATGTTGAGCGAATGGAGAATAATGCTCCGATCGTAGAGTCTTCGAATCCAACACGGAATAACGTCGCAGAAGAGGAAGACCGCGACTCAGGTAGAGCACACAGGTGGTAGAGGACCTGAACCAACTTGGTGTGCGAAACTGGAGACAGCTAGCTAGGGACCGAGCTGGCTGGAGAAGATTGTTGGGTGAGGCCCTGGTCCGACCTAAGTAAGTAAGACCTCTACAAAACAGATACAGTGAACACTTGTTCAACTTACTCAACAAGGGTAGGCCATAGTAAACATGCGAGGAATTCTTATCGCAAAAACTGCTATATCCAGTATAACTTTCCGATGATCATTCTAACTGTTTTTCGAAGGTTAACAATCTTTCAAGTGTGGAGCAAAACAAACATAGTATCTTAATTTTTCAAAAAGCCTTCCTTTGACATTTTGTCCATTTATTGAGGTTCTTAAATGTGAATGTCAAAATCTAAAGGTTAGAACTAGTTATCACAGTTATTTTCAGTATTCAGCTCAAAACTCTTTTCAAACGTCTTTTGAATATGGCGGCGCTGGTGCTGGTTCGACAACAATATCCGGAATAGTTGCAGGAGACTGCACTGCTTCTACACGATTGTTTGACACAGCTGGTTGGACTACATTCCCATTCACAGGCCGGTCCTTGCTAAAAATGATTTTTTCCAGAGCTAGGATGGGCGACTCGAAAGCAAGTGTAACATAAATCGCAACCATTAACGTTACTCCAAACGAACTCAAAAAGAAAAGAACCTGCAAAAAACAAAAATTCGATCCAGTCAATCTTTTCAAAGAAATAACTCGTCTATAACACCAACCTCGTGATAAACCGAAAAATAGATCTCGGTACGGGCCATTCCGTAGTTCATTCGCATTATTGCCATATGCATCATATAGAGGGCATATGACAATCGTCCCAGTGGTTGCCATAAAGGATGTGACAAAATTGTATCAACAAATCCTCCATGCCCGTAGTGGCAAACAAATGTTATCCAAACTTGTGTCAATGCCCATGAAACGCGCTTCAAGCTCTCATTCATCGCAGCTTCGAAAACGGTGCCTTTACCATTGGCTCTGAGTGAAAAAATAGGTCCGAATACTACAGCTGTCATTGTGAAGAAACTGAGAATCCAACCAGTGATCTGAGCAGTCTGTAATATGGAATGCCATCGGTAACTTTACACAATGATTGGCGCAATACTTACTTTGGACAGCTTGAATTGGGTTTGTCGATTTTTGTGCATGAAATATCCAAAAGCAAAACCGATTAACCATGGGGCGTACCTGGTGTGGGTTGGCCTATATATGATGTCCCATTCGTTAGGATTGGCTCTGATAAAAAAAATAACATTTAAAAGGAATATTAATATAAAATCTATTGAAGCGAAGACGGCAAAGTATGTCGGGTCCGCAAGTCCCTAAAAGTATACAAACGGAGCGTGGACTGCTTGGATATTTTAAACCATTTCTAAGCTTAATACAAGTCATAAGTGATGCCTTATAAAAAATCCAAAAACATATGTTGAACTGGCTTACCCCACTTTCGTGGTTTAGTGAAAACAGATGATTATTTTATGTTATTGACTCGAATGTGTCCATTAATTTTTGTAATTGCCAGAACCACTCACCCTAAGTAAAGTCCAGTGAACTGCTCCGTAAAATAAATACCCATAATCCATCCAATCGAAATCAAGACCAATACTAGAAGGACTGGTGCAAATTTTTTTCCCCATTTCCACATCGGAATCAAGATTAACGGTGATAGAGCGTAAAGTTGGAAGTCAATTGATAAATACCAAGCTTCGTCATAACATTGCTGTTTTGAACAAGAATCAGTTTATGTTTTCGAAGCACTAAGTTGCGAAATGTGAACATTTTTAAATTAATGTTCAGTGACATTGTCCTGCACAATTTCGCATTTCGCAACTTTAAAATATCAATTATATGCTCACTTCAAATCCTTTCGAATAGTAATTTTGTATGTACAGTAGAATCGGCCACCAGGAGTAGCTGCCACAGACGTTCTTGCTCATGAATATGTCCCTTACCGGGCCTGTGTAAGCTATTTGATTTACACTATACGCCAGTACCAGACCTGCAGCCAGAATCGGTGTCAATCGAAAGTAACGGTGAACAATGTTCATAAAAACATTGATTTTTCCATTTCTAAAAACACAACAAATATTGAGAATGTGTTCCAAGATAAAAATATGCATTCGTACGTTTTGTCCAACTCCTTGAACCCAATCCAAGCCACCAATAAACCGCCCATGAAAAAGAACGTGTCCACTGATATACTCGCATTGTAAATTGGCATAAACTCCCAGCTAAAGAACCACTGTGGAATCATATAAAAAACACATTAACATTGAGTGCAAGATTAAATGCGACGACTCATAGAATCCGTAAATCAGTCAGCGTTGACGGTTTTAACTGACAGCTCAACGCGTCCCATAGGTACTTTCAACTTTCTTCTTTTTGGTCCGTTTATCCGTTGACAACTGAAATTGACGTGCAGTCAGTCTGCTTGGTTTGACAGATCTTCTGTGCAAAAAATCATTTTGACACAATTTTGATGTTTAAGTTTATATTTTTTTGCATGTTTTCAAGTTTTGTGGTTAATTTCACGACAAACAAATGAAACTATCAAAGTATACGGCACGGTTCTATCCGGCAATTACGTTGACAGCGACGTATACATACGTTAACGATGACAGATTGACGTATTCTATGCGTCGTCGCCTTAAGAGCTTAAAATTCTTACAGCAGCAAGGTCTGAGTTATTTACTACAGGTGCTCCAAAAATGTTTGTGTAAGCGTGATGGTTCATTATCCAGATTGTTGAAATTACTCTCAACCCAGTGAGACAGTCAATACTATTGCGGGACTTTTTAGTACTTATTGCAAACAGTCTTCTACCGTTGGTGAATATTGAAAAGGATATCAAAGTAGGATTTGGTTTTTCTAAAACGAAAAATCGAATTTGTAAATTTTCATCGCACCATAAAAAATTCTGAAAAAAAAGGAGATCCTCTAAACTGCGCCAACTACAGAGGAATCAGTCTACTTAACATCGCCTCCAAGATCCTCTCTGCCGTAATATGTGAACGTCTGAAGCCTTTCGTCACCAATCTGATTGGTCCTTATCAAATGTGGCTTCACGCCAGGAAAGTCAACCATCGACCAAATTTTCACGTTGTGGCAGATCCTGGAAAAGACCGATGAACTCCAAATCTATACCCACCACCATTTCATCGATTTTAAGGCCGCGTATGACAGCATCTACAGAGACGAACTGTATAAAGCTATGTCTAGTTTTGGCATCCCTGCCAAGCTCGTTCGCTTGTGCAAAATGACGATGAGAACTAACGCTGCTCATCAGGTTGGCAACGAGCTTACGGAATCTTTCGACGTCAAAAAAGGATGCAGACAAGCGATGCACTGTCGTGGATTTCTTTAACATCGTTCTTGAGAAGATAGTGCAGAACTCCACCGTCAACACCAGAGGCACTATCTTCCAAAATCTGTTCAACTTCTCGCGTACGCCGATGATATTGATATAATGGGAAGAACAAAGCGTAATGTCAATGGCGCCTTTGTGAAATTGAAACAGAAGCGGCAAAAATGGGTTTAGCGGTAAATTAGGAAAAACGAAGTATATGCTGTCTTCTGAGCACCCAACACCGACGCTCGGACAGAACGTCACAATAGACGCATACAACTTCGAGGTAGTAGAGGAGTTTGTCTACCTAGGCTCCGCTATAAACACGGGCAATAACACCAGCGCCGAGATCAGACGAAGAATAACTCTTGCTAATCGCTGTTTCTTTGGGCTAAGAAAGCAATTGAGTGAAAAAGCCCTCCCGAGCAACTAAGGTAAAACTGTATATGTACAACACACTCATCATCCCAGTCCTGCTGTACGATGCAGAAGCATGGACTTTGACAAAGTCGGATGAAAGTTTCGAGAGGTGATTTCTTTGGTCATCTTTGGCCCCGTGTGCATTGAAGGGAATGGCGAAAAAGATATAACAGCGAACTTTACAGGTTGTACAACGACGTGGACTTAGCCAGAAGGGTCAAGGTCCAGAGACTCAGATGGCTCGGTCATTTAGAGCGAATGGACACCAATGCTCCGGCCCGGAAAGCCTTCGACACTATTCCCTAGGGACGTAGGAGGAGAGAAAGACCTCAATCAACTTGGAGTGCAAAACTGGAGACAGCTAGCTAGGGACCGAGCTGGCTTGAGGAGGCTGTTGATTGGTGCTCAAGTCCAAAACGGATTGTAGCACCACCTTAAGTAAGTAAGTAATAAAAATCTTACAATGACAAATCAAAAGATCTGTTAGATTACCGTTCCCCGAAACAGTGTGCAAATGCCTTATCAATCGATTGCAGAGCAAAAACAAACTGAATTGTAGACATTTCGATCTCAAACACTATTGACGCATTTGGAAAGAGTAGACTTTGCTTTTTCAAGATAGCGAAAACCGAAAATTGAGGGTAAATGAACTTATAAAATATATTTTCTCTCTCGATTGAGATATCAATGCCGGGTCATAAATTCTTCCGCATTGACCACTTTAGCTTGACATTATATCAGTCATATTCATTTAATATAAAAATTGATGTTAAAGCAAACTTACTCTGATGATAGCTGACAAAGAGCTCATAACAAGAACTCAAGACCATAAGCACAGTCAGAACACCCAAGATTGATCTGCGAGTAAAACCAATAACAAATGTAAATATTCTAAAAGTCAAATTCGTATAAATTCCAACTTACATTCCAACAATGTTAGCCGTTGTTAGTTCTTGGGTTTTTCCATCTGAGCAATGTCCGATAGAAATTTCCGCAAGAGCTCCATTGTAATTGATCTTTGTTGCTTCTTTAAATATCGCTGTAAGAAGAACCGGGCTGCAAGTTTCTGGAATGCATATTCCAATATTTATATCTTGACCATAAGTCCAGAAAGGAACAACATCAATGGCTTTATTTCTTATTGGAATTTTTGCAAGACAATAGTGTTGTCTGATAGCTCCGGAAAGTTCTTTAAATGTCAGCGAATGTTTGACACATTGATCGTAGTTGCCAAGATCGTATTCGTTTCCTGATGTTGATATGCCTGAAGGTATATTACCCCAGGCGTCGAAAACTGAAAAGTTGATTTGAAAAATTGTTTTACTTGTCAAATTACAATTTGGTAGTATTGAAAATTACTGTTAAGCATATATAAATCTATATGAAAAAGGAGGAGCAATGATATTCATAGATTTCAAGATCAGCTGACAAATGACATTTCAACTAAGCTTTGACATTTTTGTATTGATGAAGATGTCACCTGTCATCTGTTCCATCATAGTAGCGAAAAAGACCAGAGAAGCTGTAACTGTCAAGTAAAGAACTTGTGCTGCCATGCGACTTTAGAAGATCATTCAACTATTCAAAGTCCTCTCGTGCACAATTGACATAACCGGCTGTCAGTGCTGCATTTTGGACAAAACGTCAAACTTTGAGACCGTTGACTTTCGAAAAAAAAAAAAATAGGGTGACGCGACAGCTCTTGTAAAGCCAAGGTCTAAGTAGCTTACTCTCATCAACAATTCTCTAGGTGCGTGTGAAGAATTGAGGGGACCTACAATTTAACGCCGATTACGAACGGCAAAGTTGAGAAGTACTTCTTTCGTGACAGATTGATAGGTTAGGTTAGGTTAGGTTAGGTTCTGTGGATACAGAATCCACACACTTAGGTCAAAAGAAAAGGCCCATTGCGATACCACATGAATCTAGAAAATTACTTCTTACTAGTCGAACCATCTTGAGCTTTTATAAAGCGAAGAAGATTTTTGATATCCTTATTAGCTAGTTCATTGGGATTTTCATAAAAGTACTCTCCCAGATGAAGTTTGCGTCTTAGTGGGCAAGCGCAGAGAAGGTGCGAGATTGTTTCATCTTCTTCCTAGTCCATACAGCTCCTGCAGAAGTCATTGGAGGCTACACCAAGTCGTGTTGCGTGTCTGCCTATAAGCTAATAGCTAATATGAAGTCTCTTTTGAGATAACAAGTCTTTTGAGCGCTTTTGGTCCAGTGAAGGCCAAATACAGTTTTGTGTTTTGTTATCTTTAAGGCTTTTTTTTAGCAGAAGTTTACATGCAGCTATCGGTATACCTATCTTCTCCCTTTCAGGTGAAATAGGTATGACCGTTCCATTTTTAGCGAGTTCATCGGCTCTACAATTACCTGTGATGTCTCTGTGGCCCGGCACCCAACAGAGGTGAATGTTAAATTGCTGAGCCATCTCCATAAGACGCGATCGACAATCGAGGACCGTTTGAGATTTGGTTGAGAGATTTATTAGCAGCCTGACTGTCAGAGAAGTTGCAGATATCCGAAGTTGATATCTTTGCCAGGAGAGAACCTCTTTGATCGATTGTAGCGTCTTCCGCTTGGAAGACGCTACAATGATTAGGAGGCGGAATGAGATGCTTAGATTAAGCTTTTCTGAGTACACACCACTACCAAATCCATCACTTGTCTTGGATCCATCTGTATAAAAATCAATGCTTTTGTCATCCAGAAGTTTATTGTCTTCCCATTCATCTCTGGATGGAATGGATATGTGGAAGTTTTTACCAAATTGGGGTTTTGGAATGCTGTAGTCTATGTACTTTGGTATTGAACCGAAGAAGTTGAAAATTATGGAATGTCCCACATTATTGTTGGTTCATTGAAATGAGGCGTTGAGCCTTATAGCTGTGCTCGCTGCCACTTGTTTGCTAAAAATTTCGAGGGATGTCAGATGGAGGAGAGTGTCTAACGCTGCTCAGGGGGTGGTTCTCAATGCCCCGCTTATGCAGAGACATGCAGCGCGTTGGACTCTGCTGAGTTCGTCGCCGTAAGTGACTTTCTCCAGTGCAGTCCACCATACTGCATCCCCGTACATGAGAATTGGTCGGATGACCGATGTGTATAGCCAAGAGGTTATGCGAAGTTGAAAACCCCATTTGCTTACTATGGCTTTCTTGCAAGAGAAAAGAGCTACTGTAGCTCTTGTATTTCCGTGTGAAAAGAACGAGGTCTGTTTTTTGGGGGATCAGTACTAAGTCCACAGTGATCAGTCCATCTAGTGAGCATATTAAGTGCGTTTTGGAGGAGGTATCTCAGTTTATTAGAATGTTTTCCTGTGACGGCCGGCGATAGCAACATCATCGGCATACGCAATCACTCTGTAGTCTTCAATCTCGAGGGATATTAGCAGTTCGTTAACTACTATGTTCCACAGGAGAGGGGACAGATTGATACTCTTGGAAGTTTTGTCAGTTCTTTGCAAGAGGCAGTGCCCGTGAAAGATGAAATAAAAACTATGGGCATGAGTAGGACTCTAACCCACGACGTTCTGCTTAGTAGCCGACGCATCTAACCACTATGCTACGGACACTAAAAACTTCGAAAATATCATCAAGAATTGAACGCAGTGTTCAGTGCCTTACAGAAAAACTAAGGTCAAAATAGTCATAGCAACAGAAGTGCTGCCAAGCCCGTAAACCAAGCCTGGAACTGACCTGGTTGGTGAATATTGGATATTCGAAATGAATGTTTAGTTGATTGAAACAAAACTACTCATGAATCCTGAAATGCGATATCCCATAACCTTTGAACTTCCGCTCAAGAGCAAATTATGCTTTATCATGATCATTTCGATATCATGTATCAAAAGTACTTAATCATCGTGCATTTGTTATTGTTTAAACGATTTGATTTTGCATTTCACAATGTTTGGAAAGCGTGATTCGAATTGCGCAATAAATGAAAACTGATAAGTTTAATCACACCCGGTTCGGTTCACTCTCAAACATCCGGTAAGAAGACGACGGTTACTTTTTGAATGCTTCGTTTCTTAAAAGCAGTTGTAGTTTGTCGGAGTTTTAAAAATCACATCACTTACATGGTGCAACTTCACGACTAGGATAACGTTTTATTATTTCTCTCAAGCTAAACAAACACTTTTGCGTGTCATATTGTCCAAAGTTATCATCGCCACCAACGACGCCGTAGAAATAAACCTTATTTGGATTTTGTTGTATTTCTTCTAGGAACAGTTGACTCAAAACATCACTTGGCACAGAAGCGTTATTCACAATTGATAGCGACCTGATTCCACTTAGAAACGAAATAAAGACCACGATTTTGAGAACTTTCATTGCCGAAGTCGATACTTGTCTGGCCAAGGCTTACGTTGAAATAGTCAAACAACTCGAGAAGAAGGGCCTTTATAGCATGTTCTAAACGAAAGGCAACTAGGAAGTTGGCAAAACATTTTGAAAATCGAAAAAATACCAAGATAAACTACACCTACTTCAGATTTGAATAGAATTTGAACACGCTTATGTTTGTTAGAAAGAAATCACATACTTGACTGTTGTAGTATTCGAAAAAAAAAAATTAACTTAACGAAACGCTTTTAAGGAAAACTTATTCAGAAGATAAGATAAGACATTAGGTACAGGAATGTCTACCTTTGCAGCACACAAATGATGAAAAATACAAAATTTCATTTTCTAAGTTTAGCCATTGATTGATAACATTTTGATTCTACTCACCGATTCCGGTTCATTCGTTGCTATTTCCGCTTACTATAAAAACAAAGTTACGTGTTTCAAATCATTTCAGATTCTATCTGATTCTACTTTTATTATTTCTCATGCTTCTTATCGTTTCCGAAGTCAGAAATTATCTTCCATTGAATTGAAAAAAAAAAAAATTATGGACCTACTCCAATCTGTTATCTAAAGTAGAATACTTATTTAAAAACACTTTAACAGTGAAAATGTGGTCAGTTTTTTTGTACACTTCACAGACAATGGGCTTCTTACAGGTGTACCTGTTAATATTATTAGTTCTCTGTGTTCACCAGAGTCAATCGGTATCTATTGTGAATAATGTGACAGTTTCTAGTGACGTTTTGAGTGAGGTTTTCATAAGAGAAATCAAAGACAATCCGAGTAAGACCTACACTACGAGCGGAAATGATTCTGGGCCATATGACTCGAAGAAATGTCTGAAAACTTTGGGAGAAATAGTCAACCGATTTCCCAGTTCTAAGGTCTCGAGATGTTAGTTGATCGGAAAAACCTTACAAACTTAATGCTTATAATGATGTTCTTTGCAGTCTTGGACGCATGGGGACGTTTGCCTTCTGGCATCGAATCAGGTAACGAGTACGACATGGGGAACTATGATCAGTGCATAAGGACTTCGGTGACCTTAGATGAAACCGATGGTGTGGGGAATAGCCAATATTGCTTTGTAACAATTCGTCTCAAAGAAAAACTTCCGCCGAATCACGAAATCCACTGGTGGACTCTTGATCCAACTTTAAACACAGGAATATGTGTTCCGGAGAGCTGCAGTCCTGATTTGTTGACATCGATTTTTAAGGAATCTGTCAGTGGCAAGTTCGAAGAAGCCTTGTCTAAAATTTCAGTGGGAAGATGCTCAAATGGAAAGATTCCACCACTTACAACAATGAACATAATTGGCATGTATGTTTGTGGTCACTTCCGGAGTGGCATTCACCCTCAATGGAATGTGTAACGATTGTTCTTTTGCAGATCAGTGTTTGGAATTCTCACAGTTCTGATGGTGTTAAGCTCAATTTATGACTTTTACACAAGCAAGTTTAATAGTGAGTGTTCGGCTTTGTGACCTTAAAACAAACATTAAACGCAAAATATTTTGTATTGAGTATTTAAGTGTTGCCATTTGGATAAAAATCGGTTTTTGAATTTTCAGAAAAGCCTATTCAAATATTATTGGCATTTTCGGTGTTCACAAACGGAAGGAAACTCTTCGCGATCAGCACCAAAAGATCAAGGAACAGCATCGATTGCCTGACTGGAATGCGAGTCCTATCAACTTTTTGGATTATGAACCATCACACTTACTCAAACATTCATGGCACTGCAATTATTAACAACCAGGATCATATTGCGGTTAGTTTCACATAGATATACCCATTTTGCAGTCAACTTAAGAGTAAATTGTCTTGCAGTGGCTTTATAGTCCAGAGTTCTTCCCATTTTTAAATGCCAGCATCTCGGTTGATACGTTTTTGTTCATGGGTGGACTTTTGGTGGCCTGGATAGGATTTCGAGGGCTCGATAAAACGTTAGAATATCAATTTTTTGTTTTTCAAATTAACGGATTTTTATGAACTCTAATGTACAGGTCTGGAAAAATTAACCCAATTATGAATATTGTTCATCGGTACTTCAGACTGACACCGGTTCTTGCCGCAGGACTCTTGATGGCTTACAGTTTGAACAAAATCATGTACGTAGGTCCGTTCAAGGACGTTCAAATGCAGAAAAACGCTTGTGATGCGTCCAACTGGTGGCCCATTTTGCTCTACATCCAAAACTATTACGTTCAGGATCGTAAAGTAAGTATAACTTTTGTTTATTGAAACACAAACATCTCACGTTGGTATTTTCTCTTTCAATTTTACTTAGTGTTATGATGAAGCTTGGTATTTGGCCATCGATTTCCAACTGTATGCGCTTTCCCCACTTCTCTTGGTGCCAATGTGGAAATATGGAAGAAAATTCGCACCGGTGCTAGTAGTATTAGCATTGGCGTCGATTGGATGCGTCATGGGAATCTATTTTTCAGAGGGCTATGTTGGATTGATGTTAGGGTTAGTTGACAAGTCTGAATCTTGGATGATACATATTTTAAAAAAAATCTACATTTAGAGATAATCCACATGAATGGGAAAAAGTCTACACTCCTACTCACACCAGATGTGCCACATGGTTACTCGGCTTGGGGTTCGGTTACTTTCTGCATAAAAATCGGGAAACAAACTTTAAAATATCAAAAGTAAGTTCGTGGAATTGGCCTTTATATTGCCTCTCTATTTCTTAGTTCTCTTAGCCTGTTCAACTTCTTGCTTGGATCCTTTGTTTCTTTACCATGACTGCTGTTATTTTCGGACCATATTTTTCACTGAATGCCAATGGTCATGGTACCGTTTTCGAGGCAGCCATGTATGAATCTTTAAAACGCATATCCTGGGGCCTGGCGCATGTATGGATTACTTTTGCGTGTTATTACGGATATGGTGGATTTGTTGATACATTTTTGTCGCATCCATTTTGGCAGCCGTTTGGACGGTTGACGTATGCCATGTACATGATGCATATGGCAGTTGAACGAATGCATTTTGGATTGACACGCACGGAAGTTTACTTTTCGGTCTATAACCAGGTTTGTTCGGTATTTTTTCAAACATACGATAACAATTGACCGTTGGTCTTTTTTTATAGTTTTTGTATTTTTGGAGTGCATTCGGTACAACGATGTTCATCGCCATTTACGTGACACTAGCTTTTGAATCACCTATACTCATATTAGAAAAATTTATTTTTGACGGAGGAAAGGGCAGTGGAAAACCGAAGCCGATAATTGAAGCAACTGTGAGTGTGCCTGCCAATATCATTGTCGATCAGCCCAACACAAAACTTGAAGTAAATAAGTATTAATACGTTGTTTGTGCTAGAAAATTAGCGAGACAATTTGAAAAGTAGAAAATACCAGATGACGATGAATCGCATACTTGACTTGTGTAACCTCTCTCCGAAAAATATTTAATTTTATTAAATCCTTAAGATTTTAATGATTTTTAAGAATACAATATTGTCAGGGGAGAAAAATATAAAAAAGAAAAATACATCCACAAAAACTCCTGTTTAATTGTTTATAGAAATCTGGAAAACTACTATACCAGGTCTTACTTACTCATTTACTTATCCTATCCGGCACACAATCCATGAAGGAGCTGAGGCTGAGATATTGCCAGCCTTCCATCATGATCGGTCTCTTGCATTCACTCTCCAGTCGCCGAAACCAAGCGCTCTAGCATCCGCAGTCACTTGGTCTTCGTACCGTAGGTTCGGTCCTTGTTGTCGCTGGGATGAGAAGACTTTCTTGGCTGGAGCGTTGTCGTCCATTCGCTCGATGTGGCCGAGCCAATGTTATCGTCTTTTCTTGGCCTTCTGGACTACATCCACATCTTGGTACAGCTCGTACAGTTCTCGGTTAAACCTTCTTCTCCATTCGCCATCGTCGCATACGGGACCGAAAATCCGTCGAACAATTTTTCTTTCGAAAGTCCAACACTCGGCGCAGTATAATAGGACAGTTGAAATCTCATTTTTAGGATCGATGTTTGTTCCAAGGTTAGGTGAACTTCTTAACTACCTCGAAATTGCTGCTACCAACAGTGACGTTTAGTCCTAGGCGATGGAAAGATGTTGCTTTGTTGATGATATCTATGTCGTCCGCATAGCCTAGGAGCTAGGTGGATTTGTGCTCACGCCTGCCTTGCGCACTATCTGCTCCAGGACAAGGTTGAAGAAGACACATGACAGCGCATCTCCTTGTCTAAACCCTGCGCATCTTTAAAACAACTCGTGTGAGCTGTTACACATTTTCACACTGCACTGCGTATTGCTTAGCGGCATGCAGCACATCTGGATCAGTTTGTTCGTTATCCAGAATTCCGAAATCCCCATCATAAGCTCTTGGCGGTGGATGCTATCATAAGCGGCTTTGAAGTCGATGAAAAGATGGTTGGTTTCGATTTGAAATTCGTTGGTCTTCTCCAGGATCTGCCTCAGTGTGAGTATTTGTTCTATCGTTATTCTGCCTGCCGAAAGCCAGGACTGGTGCATGACGATTATAGTGTTGCAGAAATTTACGCTCACACAGTACGTTGGAAGTTTTTGCATGACATCGGATCGCCTTTTTTGTCGATGGGGCATATGGAGCTTATCACCAGTCAGTGGGTATGCACTCTTCCTCCCACACTTTGTTGATGACCTGGTGCATGCGGTTCATCAAAACACCTCCTCCATATTTAAAGAGTTCCGCAGGTATGCCGTCCGGATCCAACCAGGCGGACTTGTTATTTTTTAGCTTTTGGATGGCTCTTCTACCTTTTCTGTGTCGGGGGCTTGGACTGGGTCCTCATTGACTGGTCTTGCTTCTCTTTCGTCATTAGCTCGCAAGACATTTTGCGTATTCAGCAGCTGTTGTAAGTGGTGTTTGAAAACATCTACAATTCTTTGTGCTTCGGTGACTAGGCTTCCTTTACTATTTGGAAGAGCTTGTGTCCCGTACCAAAACCAGGAGCTTATTGCTTCGACCTTTTAAAGAAACTGCGGATGCTCTTTTCTTCCTTCGCAGGGTCTTTCCAAAGTAACAGGGGCGTGTTCACATATTATACTGATGTTTTGTAGTGTGGCCTTGATGCGGATTACAGCCAGGCAATCACTAATTGGCTTGAAATCTATGACTTTCTATCTAAGTCGTTTTCCCACGACGAATCCGCATCCAAATCCAAATATGTGCGTTCTTTGATGACAACTGTAATAAAAGTCGCAATTTTTTCTTTTCACTGTCCCTGATTCTATCCATCGTATTTCCTGGATTGCAGTAATATCTGCCATATACTACGTTAGAACAGATTCAAGCTTTTGATTTGTACCTGGAGTGTAGCGTGTTCTTACATTCCAGATACAAACTCTCAATGAATAGTCCGTTGTCGTTCCGGGTTTGGTTACCATAAGAGGGGGTTATTATCCGAGGCTGGTGTCTCTCCCATAACTATCAAGTTTTTGGCTGTGGAGGGGTTGTTGCCCTTCGTATTAACCTCCAAATTTGTAGGGCCGTTGTTTAAGTCCTTCTGTTTCTCCGTTCTGCACTCGCGCTCACAAGTTTTGCAAGTTATATCTAATTATATAACCAGTACCCGGTGGTTACCACTTGGAGGTAAAGTAAGCACTTGGTGCATATGCGCCTAGATCCTACAACACCCATTGGACGATTATGTAAACTAAACCATAATCTCCTCTTCATTTTTGTAGTAGGTTTTAACAATTTTCATCGGTTGAGCGATAATTAAACATTCCATTTACGTAAATGTCAGACTTTCAAGTGAAAACAAAAAATTGGTTTAACATTTTGTTTGACAGATGTCGAATTCCAGCCTTATACTTTTGATAACCCGTTATTTTTCTGTTTCAAAACTGACAGGTGGTTAACGATTTCAACCTATATATTTTTTGTCAAAACAGTTACTCGTATAAAGCAGGGTTGCCAGGTCCTGAACTAGTTCAATAGCCCAATTTGAAAAAAATTGTAGCCCAAAATCGGAGCCGAAAAAATAGCCCAAATAGTAGCCCAATACCAATAAAAAAAAAACATTTCTCATAACTTCACAATTTATTTTTATTTTAAGAACAACCAAAAATACATTTAATTAAAAAAAAAAAAAAAACAAAGGAACACAAAATAAATAAGTTCATTTAATTAAGAAGAGTTAATAAAATTATCACATTAAACATAAATATTTAATTAAATATTTAGTTGTTGAAAATCAGTCTACAAGGGCAATATCATCGTCAGAATTATCGTCACTGTCATCCTCATGATCATTGTCATTACATTGGTAATTCGTTGGATATTTGGAGTTAAAATACGGACTCCAATCTTTGAATATTTGCCTCAGTTTTTTTGTTTTTTTGGGATTATCTCCAAGGACAGATCCTTAACATTTGGACGATTTTCATTAAGGGATACAGTCGGACTTAAATAGCGAATGTCGGACTACTTTAAGGGTATGTTTAGAGAGAGAAAAGTGATTTATTTATACGTATGATTTATTTGAATGAAAAAATATCGCCCACGATTAGATTTGGGCTATGTATAGCCAAATTAGGATTGGGCTGTCATACCAAAATTGTTGTCGGCAATTTTGGAAAAAGTTAGCCCAATTTCCGATAAATAGCCCAATCTGGCAAGCCTGGTATTAAGTGAAAACTTTTAACACGGAAATTGTCAGTGCCATTTTGATTCATCGATTCCAACGATTCCGTTTCATTTGTCTTTATTTCCGCTAAATATAAACACAGAGAAATATAAACAAAGTACAAATTACGTTGCGTATCCAAATCATTTCACGAATCTATCGTTACATTTAATATTTCGCACGTGTTCAGTCAGAAAATCGAAATTATCTTCACTTGAAATGCAGAAAAAATATTTGGACCAAAGCCAATGAATTATCTCAAGTCCAAAACTTATTTTAAAACAATGCATCCATGAAAATGTGTTCAGTTGTTTTCTGCACTTCACCGGCAACTAGGAACGTGATGTTCTCATTACAGTTGTTGTTCCATCTGTCAATGATATTTGTTCTGTGCGTTCATAAGATTAAATCGATTTCTGTTGTAAGAAATGTGACTGTTTCTAGTGATGTTTTGAGTGAGGTTTTTATAAGAGAAATCAAAAACAATCAGAATAAGACTTACGTTACAAGCGAAAGTGACTTTGGCTCATATAACTCGAATAGATGTTTGAAAACCTTGAGAGAAATAGTCATTCGACTTCCTAATTCTAAGGTCTCGAGATGTTAGTGGATCGAAAATACTTTACAAACTTAATGCTACGTGTATGATATTCTTTGCAGTCTTGGACGCATGGGGACGCTTGCCTTCTGGCATGGAATCAGGAAACGAATACGATTTGGGGAATTATGATCAGTGCATAGGGACTTCGGTGACCTTAGACGAAACCGTTGGTGTGGTGAATAGCCAATATTGCTTTGTTACAATTCGTCTCAAAGAGAAACTTACCCCTAATAACCGGTGGGATGTTGATCCAACTTCAAACACAGGAATATGTGTTCCAGATAGCTGCAGTCCTGACCTTTTATCATTGATATTTAAGGAATCTGTTAGTGGACAGTTTGAAGGAGCCTTATCTAGTATTTCAGTGGGAAGATGCTCGAATGGAAAGATTCCACCACTTACAACGATTAACATTATTGGCATGTATGTTTGTTATCACTTCCGGTACGGCATTCTAATTTAAGGAATGTGTTCTTTTGCAGATCATTATTTGGAATTGTCACAGTTCTGATGGTATTGAGCTCAATTTATGATTTTTCCACAAGCAAGTTTAACAGTTAGGTTTCGAGTATTTAAGCTTTAAAAATAATATATTTAGTCTTAGTGATATTAAGAAACCAATTATTTATTTTTTATTTATTTATTTATTTCGTCTATAAGATCTATTATAACTTTCTTAGACTAATACAATTATTTTATTAAATATATACAGAAAACGTTAATGAATTTAACTCACTGATTTCATAAGATTTAATTTCAAACAATTTCTATATTATCGATCGATTATATTACCATAATGATTAAAATTGACGCAAGCATTAGCTATTGGTTCATTTTGCCCATAGTTGGTAACATTGCGTGGAATATTAAAAAATGCATCGAATCTTGGCCTTAAAGTTCTTGGAGGGACATTTATACTAAATAAGGCTAAGAGAGGAGAACAATCAATATGACCAACTACAACATCTCTCGCGAACATTATAGATAATAAGTTCTTCTACAATGTAAAAGTGTTAAATCAATCAAAAGACATCTACTTGTATAAGATGGAAAATAAGCATTTGATCATTTCATTTTTCGAAGGGCGAATCTAGTTAATCGCTTCTGAACGTTTTCATTTCGTGTGGAATCTTTTTTGAAGAGCGGATTTCATACAACCCAACAATATTCCAAAATTGGTCGAACTAATGATACATAAGAGATTTCAACATATAAGGGTCTCTAAATTCTTGAGAATTTCTACACAAAAATCCCATCATAGCATTAGCTTTAGAAATTACATAATCAATATGACGTATGTTGAACGAAAGACGTGAATCAAAAATGATTCCCAAAACTTTTTGATTTAACACCTTGACAATATATCATTAGCCAAAGCATAATTAAATAACATTGGTAATGCGGACCTTGAAAAGGTTATTAACCAAATTCAGAAAATTTGCTAACATTTAAATCTAAAAAGTTAGAATGACACCATTCATTTAATCTATTTATATCATTTTGAAGTTCTAAACAATCAGCAATAGTTCTGATGGACTTAAAAATCTTAACGTCATCAGCAAACATTAAACATTTCGAAGATTGACAGTTGGTAGATCATTTATAAATAAGAGGAAAAGCAAGGGTCCTAGTTGGCTACCTTGTGGAACACCAGAATAGTTAAACATTTTATTAGCGTAGATCCAATTTTAACAAACTGCGAACGATCTGATAAATAACTAGCCAACCATTTAAGAAGAGTCGAATCCCAAAAAGCAAGTTTTTTTTAATAACACCTGATGACAGACCCTGTCAAACGCTTTCGAAAAGTCCGTGAAAATAACTTCAGTTTGACATTTATTTTCCATGTTATCTATACGAAATTTTGTAAGAAGTACTAGATTAGTCGTAGTTGACCGTCCATGTACAAATCCATGCTGATTTACTGAAATATGATTTTTCACCGCTTTATATTATTTATTTTTCACTATTTCACTTAAGGCTGCCATTTCAAATTTTCACAGAGGATTTATTTCAAGTTCTAGAGGAGAGTATTTTGCTATTAAAGGGAGTACACAAACAATCCAATTTTTTTTTTAAAGGAACACTTTTTTAGAAAGAAAGGTAGAAGAAAAAAAAAAATCGAATTTTGACAGCTTTGACTTTAACTTATGAATGTAGCCTTTCACTACAGATTTTTTTACTTCAAATTCACCCTTTTACAAACCAAATCCATCCAGTATTTGTAAGTGAATTATTTGAAGAGCTACAGAGACAAAATTTAAGCCATGTGTGGTTAATACTTGACAATGCTAGAATTCACAAAACGGATTAAGCTCTCAACCTTGTTGATCAACCAAATCTTTCGCTTCATTTTTCACCACCGTTCTTCTTTAGAAGCTTTTTTTTCGAAAATTAGACTTCATGCAAAAAACTTACTAACTGATCCAATAACTAATCGAAGTTTGGTTCCAGCTGCAGGATAAGATTTGTAATAGTATTAACAATATTTTTTAATAAAAATGAATAGAATAAAGTTTATATTTTTATCTTACATAAAAAGGATCATTTGTGATTTTATTTTTACAAATACTGGGTGAATTTGGTTTCCAAAAAGGGTAAATTTGAATTGTAAAAGAGTGAATTTGAAGTAGAAAACTGTATTTCGCTCCATTCTGGCATACGGATCAGTTGTTTGGTGGCCTGCTCTAGACAAAACATATATAACATCGATAAGCTAAAAAGAGTTCAAAGAACTGCCTGCATTGTTACTACGGGAGCCATTAGACCTTGCCCTACTGATGCACTCACAGTCAGTCTGAATCTTTTTCCCATCGACCTTCACATTCATGAAATAGTCTCCTGTAGTGCCTTAAGGGTGAGAGAATCGGATGTGGGGACTGCAAAGTCTTTCGGTCATGCTAAAATTCTAAATCTATTACTATAACCATCTGATTACACGTTATCAACCTAAAGCTTTAGGTAAGCAATTAAAGGTTGAAATTCCAACTAGGAATCAGTATACACTGATGGGTGTGTTCTCTGAAGAACTGGGTACAAAAAAATCGTTTAGACTGCCTCACAGATGTAGCGTATTTCAAGCTGAAGTTCTAGTGATTAGAAAAGCATGTAGGATTCTAAAACAAGCAAGCAAATCTGACGAAATTATAAAAAGTTTGCAATTTATTGATAGGCTAGCAGGTATCAAGGCTTTATACAGCAACTTGACTTAGTCCAGAATTTTTCGAGATTGCAAGCAAGAGCTCGCAAGATTTAACGACATTATAAAAATCAATCAGTAGTGGTACCAGAGAACAGCGACATTCAAGGTAATGGAATCGCTGATGAACTGGCCACAATGGGATCAATCCTTCAAATATCCCCTGCTGAGGAAGTTTGGATTCCCTTAAGAGTCATGCAAACGCATATTCAAAACCATTTTCTTACAAAAAAAAAAACTGAGATGGAAAGATCTACCAACTGGAATATCTCGAGACGGATATGGCCCACTTACGACCACAAACGTACCAAGAAACTTTTGAAAAAAAAAAAAAAAAAATAGGTCAGACATTGGCAGAATAGTTGCCATTTTTCACAGGCCACTGGCCGGTCGGACAATATGCCTTGAAGCTTGGTATTCCCCACAATGATTTTTTTTTTTTCTTTTCATACAATTTTCATCCTAAATAAATTTTATTTTGTTTCTTCCACTTCTCTTTCCTCTATCTTTCCACTTGCATGCTCAAACACAAACTTATTGAGTGTTAGAGAAATACTTAAATACTTCGGATTTAAAAATAACTGGATCTGTTATCCACTTAATGTCCATAGGCATAGAATTCCATATGCGAATGCTGAAAACAAAAAACATCCGTGAAGAGTTTAGATATCGGAAACTTGGTATTATTAGGTTATTCGTTCTTGAAGATGAACAAACTTGAATTTTTTCATACAAGTACTCAGGTGTTTTTGTGTGAATTACCCTATGTAGAAAAATGCAATTTCGAAAATTTAAATACTGAAACAAAGTGCAATTTAGAATCTTTGTACTATGGGCAGATATATGGTCATATCTTCGAATGCCATATACATAACGAGTCATGTCATTAAAAGCAACACGAAGTTTGTTTTCAGATAAGGAATCAGCTTTGATACCACCTCAGAAAAGAAATTATGGGTATAAGCAAGGTTCTAATTAAACGGAGTTTAGTATCTTGCGGAATAAAGGCGCTGGACATCCAGAGTTTCCTTAACGTTCCATAGATACGGCTGATGACATAATTTATGTGATCCTTGCAAGAAAGATCCCTTGAAATCTTAAAGCCAAGGCTTGTCGCAGAGTTAACAAAGCAGAGATTTGAATTATTAAGAACAATAGATGGAAGATCTGCATAACTATAAATCTTCTTCGAAATAAGAAGAGCTTGACTCTGAAGATCATCGTTAACACGAAAAACAAGATCTTCAATCAGCCCGATTCTTCGCGAGAGATATATCTGTATATCATCCGCATAGAGATGAAAAGAAACATTCTCACACACTGAAGGTAGATCGTTTATATATGTGCTAAACAAAATCGGACCAAGTATTGAGCCCTGAGGCACACCCATCTTTATAAGAGATAGCGAGGAGAAATTTTCTCCAACAACTACGCGCTGATATCTATTACATAAATAGCTTTGAATAAGACGCACAGCGGAATTTGAAAAACCGAAATATTGTGTTAATTTTTCACACAGCACTTTGTGGTCAACTTTGTCAAACGCTTTGGAAAAATCCAGAAGGCATAATATTGTTAAATTATCCAAATCAAACTGCACCCTTATGTCCTCTAGAACCTTAACAATGGCAGTGGAGCAAGAGTGGTTAGCTCTGAATCCTGATTGAAAGGGTGATAATAATCTTTTGGTTGAAAGATGTTCAATCATTTGCTTGGCCAAAATTTTTTCAAGGACCTTTGACATGCATGGTAAAATGCTAATTGGCCGAAAGTCAGCGGGTTCCTTTGGATTTGAAATTTTGGCCACAGGAGTAATTCTGGCTGTTTTCCAAGCAGTAGGAAAAGTTGAAGTGACAATACAGTGATTGTAGAGGTGTGTAAGCGCACGGATTAAATAGGGCAGAATCAGTTTTATAAATCTCAGAGGAATACCATCTTCTCCAATTGCCTCAGATTTTAATGCTCCAAAGGTTCGAATAATTTCGTCTTCAGTTACCGTTTCAAAATAAAATGAGTTTGGTTGGTCAAAACATAGTGCATTTGTGGGTACAAAATCTAGAATCACCTCGAAAATGTGAATCGGTCTTACTTCTTTTTTGAGCTTTCAACATTGCATTTTTCAAACGCGCAAGGCCTTTAGAATACCATATTGGCTTATTGGATCCTCTTTTAATAGCCATTTTAGGTATAAACATTTCAAAGGTATCATTAATATCATTTATAAAAGATATAAAACATATTGATAAGTCAGATTGGTGCAATATGACACTCCAATCGACAGATACTAAATAATCATTAGTTGAAACATATTCCGCCTTCTCAAAATTGAATGATGATCGAAATACTGATAAATTTAAATTTAAATTTAAGACTTTATGATGCACACTAGAACATTATTCAAACATTAATTGAGAAAACCAATTTCTTCGCCGCGAAAACAATTCACGTTCCACACAATCCACACCCACAAAGAACGCGTACTTTTAACCTCAAATATCATTATTCTTGTTTTGGTTTCGGGTGATCTATAAATTTAAGACCCTTGTGTGTAAGAAATGTCAAAATCCACGAATATCCGTTCATACGTTTTCCATTGTTCGTGCTGAAATGAAAATTCCTCAAGTACCGTGTTTTTCTTTATTTTCAGAAAAACCAATTCAATTTTATTGGCATTTTCGGTGTTCACAAACGGAAGGAAACTCTTCGCGATCAGCACCAAAAGATCAAGGAACAGCATCGATTGCTGACTGGAATTCGAGTCCTATCAACTTTTTGGATTATGAACCATCACACTTACTCAAACATTCATGGCACTGCAATTATAACAACCAGGATCATATTGCGGTTAGTTTCACATAGATATACCATTTGCAGTCAACTTAAGAGTAAATTGTCTTGCAGTGGCTTTATAGTCCAGAGTTCTTCCCATTTTTAAATGCCAGCATCTCGGTTGATACGTTTTTGTTCATGGGTGGACTTTTGGTGGCCTGGATAGGATTTCGAGGGCTCGATAAAACGTTAGAATATCAATTTTTTGTTTTTCAAATTAACGGATTTTTATGAACTCTAATGTACAGGTCTGGAAAAATTAACCCAATTATGAATATTGTTCATCGGTACTTCAGACTGACACCGGTTCTTGCCGCAGGACTCTTGATGGCTTACAGTTTGAACAAAATCATGTACGTAGGTCCGTTCAAGGACGTTCAAATGCAGAAAAACGCTTGTGATGCGTCCAACTGGTGGCCCATTTTGCTCTACATCCAAAAACTATTACGTTCAAGATCGTAAAGTAAGTTTAACTTTTGTTTATTGAAACACAAGCATCTCACGTTGGTATTTTCTCTTTCAATTTTTACTTAGTGTTATGATGAAGCTTGGTATTTGGCCATCGATTTCCAACTGTATGCGCTTTCCCCACTTCTCTTGGTGCCAATGTGGAAATATGGAAGAAAATTCGCACCGGTGCTAGTAGTATTAGCATTGGCGTCTATTGGATGCGTCATGGGAATCTATTTTTCAGAGGGCTATGTTGGATTGATGTTAGGGTTAGTTGACAAGTCTGAATCTTGGATGGTACATATTAAAAAAAAAATCTACATTTAGAGATAATCCACATGAATGGGAAAAAGTCTACACTCCTACTCACACCAGATGTGCCACGTGGTTACTCGGCTTGGGGTTCGTTACTTTCTGCATAAAATCGGGAAACAAACTTTAAAATATCAAAAGTAAGTTCGTGGAATTGGCCTTTATATTGCCTCTCTATTTCTTAGTTCTCTTAGCCTGTTCATACTTCTTGCTTGGATCCTTTGTTTCTTTACCATGACTGCTGTTATTTTCGGACCATATTTTTCACTGAATGCCAATGGTCATGGGTACCGTTTTCGAGGCAGCCATGTATGAATCTTTTAAAACGCATATCCTGGGGCCTGGCGCATGTATGGATTACTTTTGCGTGTTATTACGGATATGGTGGATTTGTTTGATACATTTTTGTCGCATCCATTTTGGCAGCCGTTTGGACGGTTGACGTATGCCATGTACATGATGCATATGGCAGTTGAACGAATGCATTTTGGATTGACACGCACGGAAGTTTACTTTTCGGTCTATAACCAGGTTTGTTCGGTATTTTTTCAAAACATACGATAACAATTGACCGTTGGTCTTTTATTATAGTTTTTGTATTTTTGGAGTGCATTTGGTACAACGATGTTCATCGCCATTTACGTGACACTAGCTTTTGAATCACCTATACTCATATTAGAAAAATTTATTTTTGACGGAGGAAAGGGCAGTGGGAAAACCGAAGCCGATAATTGAAGCAACTGTGAGGTGTGCCTGCCAATATCATTGTCGATCAGCCCAACACAAAACTTGAAGTAAATAAGTATTAATACGTTGTTTGTGCTAGAAAATTAGCGAGACAATTTGAAAAGTAGAAAATACCAGATGACGATGAATCGCATACTTGACTTGTGTAACCTCTCTCCGAAAAATATTTAATTTTATTAAATCTCTAAAATTTGTCAGGGGAGATAAATATAAAAAAGAAAAATACATCCACAAAGACTTATTTTTAATTGTTTATAGAAATCTGAAAACTACTATACAGGGCTTACTTACTTATTTACTTATCCTATCCGGCACACAATCCATGAAGGAGCTCAGGCTGAGATTATTGCCAGCCTTCCATCATGATCGGTCTCTTGCATTCACTCTCCAGTCGCCGAAACCAAGCGCTCTAGCATCCGCAGTCACTTGGTCTTCGTACCGTAGGTTCGGTCCTTGTTGTCGTCTCAATACCTAGGGCTGGGATGAGAAGACTTTCTTGGCTGGAGCGTTGTCGTCCATTCGCTCGACGTGGCCGAGCAATGTTCGTCTTTTCTTGGCCTTCTGGACTACATCCACGTCTTGGTACAGCTCGTACAGTTCTCGGTTAAGCCTTCTTCTCCATTCGCCATCGTCGCATACGGGACCGAAAATCCGTCGAAGAATTTTTCTTTCGAAAGTCCAACACTCGGTGCAGTATAACAGGACAGTTGAAATCTCATTTTTAGGATCGATGTTGTTCCAATGCTGCAGCACATCTGGATCAGTTTGTTCGTTATCCAGAATTCCGACATCCCCATCATAAGCTCTTGGCGGCGGCTTTGAAAGTCGATGAAAAGATGGTTGGTTTCGATTTGAAATTCGTTGGTCTTCTCCAGGATCGGCCTCAGTGTGAGTATTTGTTCTATCGTTATACTGCCTCACACAGTACGTTGGATAGGATTTTGTATGCAACATTAAGCAGGATATGCTGCGGTAGTTTTTGCATGACCCGGATCGCCTTTTTTGTAGATGGGGCATATGGAGCTTATCACCAGTCAGTGGGCATGCACTCTTCCTCCACACTCTTTGTTGATGACCTGGTGCATGCGGTTCATCAAAACACCTCTTCCATATTTAAAGAGTTCCGCAGGTATGCCGTCCGGATCAACCAGGCGGACTTGTTATTTTTTAGCTTTTGGATGGCTCTTCTACCTTTTCTGTGTCGGGGGCTTGGACTGGGTCCTCATTGACTGGTCTTGCTTCTCTTTCGTCATTAGCTTGCAAGACATTTTGCGTATTCAGCAGTTGTTGGAAGTGGTGTTTGAAAACATCTACAATTCCCTGTACTTCGGTGACTAGGTTTCCTGTACTGTTTGGAAGAGCTTGTGTCCCGTTCCAAAACCAGGAGCTTATTGCTTCGGCCTTTTAGAGAAAACTGCGATCTTCTTTTCTTCCTTCGTAGGGTCTTTTTCTAATTTCTCGTTTTTATTCGGTACCTTCTCTCGTTTTTTTGTTTCCCATTGCAGCATCTGCAAACGTGCATTTTCCGTCTCTCTTCTCAATAACGCGCATTCATCATCATACCACGGGTTCTTTTTCGTGGATGCTGAAGCGTATATCTACATTTTCTATTACTTCGCGATATTGGTTCCACAAGGTGTTGGCATTTGTGGTATTTGGGAGGACGGCGGCGGAGAGTCGCTCACTCAGGCGCTCACTGTAGTCTCTGATGGCATTATCCGGGTGTGCCAAGGCAAACCGATGTAGAATTTCTTTCTTGGGGCCGCACGTGTTTTTTTGTCGTTTGAATAGTCGAGCTCTAAACTTAGCTCCGATATCGATTTTGACATCGTACTCTGGACAGGGTCCTTAGGCTTTATCCAGGAGGTCGTAAGAATCCTGCTTGCTTGACTCCTCAGTAACAGGGGAGTGTTCACATATTATTATACTGATGTTTTGTAGTGTGCCCTTGATGCGGATTACAGCCAGGCGATCACTAATTGGCCTGAAATCTATGACTTTCTATCTAAGTCGTTTTCCCACGACGAATCCGCATCCAAATCCAAATACACATGTGCATTCTTTGATGACAGCTGTAATAAATGTCGCAATTTTTTCTTTTCACTGTCCCTGATTCCATCCATTGTATTTCCTGGATTGCAGTAATGTCTGCCATATACTACGTTAGAACAGATTCAAGCTTTTGATTTGTACCTGGAGTGTAGCGTGTTCTTACATTCCAGGTACAAACTCTCAATGTATAGTCCGTTGTCGTTCCGGGTTTGGTTGCCATAAGAGGGGGTCAATATCCAAGGCTGGTGTCTCTCTCATAACTATCAAGTTTTCGACTGTGGAGGGGTTGTTGCCCCATCGTATTAACCTCCAAATTTGTAGGGCCGTTGTTTAAGTGCTCCTGTTTCTCCGTTCTGCACTCGCGCTCACAAGTTTCACAAGTTATATCTAACTAGCCGAAAAAACCCTGCGTTGCCGGGTTTGAGAATTTCTGCGAGAGAGCTGTAGGTAATAACGCCAGAGGGAGGTACCGTTTTGGACCAATACAAACATTTTTTTTTACATTTAATACATGAACGTTTAAAAAAATTAAACTCGAGGAAGTTTAAAAAATAAATCGTAGGAGGCGTTTTGAAGGAAATTGAAAGTTTTGGTTTTTGGCCAAAAAAAATCGTATGGTGGCTACCCTGAATATTGATCTTAAAACAAAAATAAAAAAAACTGGGATATGAGTTTTTGCTCAAACCTCTAATTTTTAAGTTAAGGCTGTAGATGCCTGTAAACTTCCCGACAGACAGACAGACGGAATAGCCGGACCCACTTTTTTCGACTTCTCTATCATCGTAATGTCATATCTCATCCTCACTTAAATTTTTTTTTTACAAAAAATATGTCGCAAGTAAAAAGTTGATTTTAATTTACTCACCCGCAAATTTTGTTTTTAAATTCAGGAAACTGACAGCCGACATCAATTTTTTGAAATGTTTCTCTATTTTTCATTTCATTTCATTTCCAGTTCATTTCCAGTTCATTCTTCTAAATTATATTTAAGGCTGAACTCCTACTTAAGCTTTTGGACCAAGACAATGTTTACACTGAACATGCACGATTTTCTGTGCATAAACATTTTCGCTTTATGAAAATTGGGTACATTTCGGTCTCTGTCAAAATTAGTTATAACTAACAACATTTTAGAAAGATTTCAATGTGACTTTGACAAAATCATTTAGTGGAACATAATTCTGAATTATCAGTGAGATAGTTACTGTGACCTCACAAATGGAATTGAATTGAATCCAAAATATTTTCATCTTCGAAATCTCAGAAAAAAAAATTCAGTTAGGGATGCATCAGACCAAAGTGCAAATACATAATAGGGTCCACAGTGGACACTATGACGTATACGTAATAATTGCATTGCGTTATGGTGAAAATAAAAAGTTCTTCATGAAAAACTCGGAAATCTCATCGGTTTTTAAAGGGAAAATTGCATATTATTGCAGGTGCATTGGTTTTCAAATGGAAAACTGGAAAATTTCAAAATGCGCTTTCGATGAAAAACTCGGAAAACTCTTTGGTTTTAAAAGGGAAATTTGCATGTAGTTGAAGGTGCATTGGTTTTCAAATAAAAAACTGGAAAATTTCAAATGAGTTTTCGAATGAAAAATAGAAAGATATTTTATGAATGAAGTCATATGAACATTTTTAAACAAAGCAATTTTGTGGTAGTGCATTGCACTGGTTTTCAAATGGAGACCTGAACCCATTTTGAAATTTTTCAGTTATTTATTTGAAAACGGATACACCTACAGTTACATGCAATATTCCCTTTTAAAACCAATTAGTTTTCCGAGTTTTTTTATAAAAAAATTTCTATTTTCCATTCGAAAACCCATTTTGAAATTTTCCAGTTTTCCACTTGAAAACCAATGCACCTACAGTTACATGCAATTTTCCCTTTTAAAACCAATTAGTTTTCCGAGTTTTTCATGAAAAATTTTCTATTTTCCATTCGAAAACCCATTTTGAAATTTTCCAGTTTTCCATTTGAAAACCGATGCACCTACAGTTACATGCAATTTTCCCTTTTTAAACCAATTAGTTTTCCGAGTTTTTCATGAAAAATTTTCTATTTTCCATTCGAAAACCCGTTTTAAAATTTTCCAGTTTTCTATTTGAAAACCAATGCACCCACAGTTACATGCAATTTTCCCTTTTAAAACCAATTAGTTTTCCGAGTTTTTTCATGAAAAAATTTCTATTTTCCATTCGAAAACCCATTTTGAAATTTTCCAGTTTTCACTTGAAAACCAATGCACCCACAGTTACATGCAATTTTCCCTTTTAAAACCAATTAGTTTTCCGAGTTTTTCATGAAAAATTTTCTATTTTCCATTCGAAAACCCATTTTGAAATTTTCCAGTTTTCCATTTGAAAACCAATGCACCCACAGTTACATGCAATTTTCCCTTTTAAAACCAATTAGTTTTCCGAGTTTTTCATGAAAAATTTTCTATTTTCCATTCGAAAACCCATTTTGAAATTTTCCAGTTTTCCACTTGAAAACCAATGCACCCACAGTTACATGCAATTTTTCCTTTTAAAACCAATTAGTTTTCCGAGTTTTTTATAAAAAAATTTCTATTTTCCATTCGAAAACCCATTTTGAAATTTTCCAGTTTTCCACTTGAAAACCAATGCACCCACAGTTACATGCAATTTTCCCTTTTAAAACCAATTAGTTTTCCGAGTTTTTCATGAAAAATTTTCTATTTTCCATTCGAAAACCCATTTTGAAATTTTCTAGTTTTCCATTTGAAAACCGATGCACCTACAGTTACATGCAATTTTCCCTTTTAAAACCAATTAGTTTTCCGAGTTTTTCATGAAAAAATTTCTATTTTCCATTCGAAAACCCATTTTAAAATTTTCCAGTTTTCCATTTGAAAACCAATGCACCCACAGTTACATGCAATTTTCCCTTTTAAAACCAATTAGTTTTCCGAGTTTTTTATAAAAATTTCTATTTTCCATTCGAAAACCCATTTTGAAATTTTCCAGTTTTCCACTTGAAAACCAATGCACCCACAGTTACATGCAATTTTCCCTTTTTAAAACCAATTAGTTTTCCGAGTTTTTCATGAAAAATTTCTATTTTCCATTCGAAAACCCATTTTGAAATTTTCTAGTTTTCCATTTGAAAACCAATGCACCTACGTCACATGCAATTTTCCCTTTTAAAACCAATTAGTTTTCCGAGTTTTTTCATGAAAAATTTTCTATTTTCCATTCGAAAACCCATTTTAAAATTTTCCAGTTTTCTATTTGAAAACCAATGCACCCACAGTAACATGCAATTTTCCCTTTTAAGACCAATGAGTTTTATGAGTTTTTCACGAAGAACTTTCTATTTTCCATTCGAAAACCCATTTTGAAATTTTCCAGTTTTTCTTTGAAAACCAATTTACATAATGCGAAATTTTCGTGCACAGAGATTGGAAAATAAAATCCAAATCGATGTTAAAATTTTCTTTTGTACAGAAAGTCGTGTCCAAGAGATCGCATGTAAACATTGTTTTGGTCCAAAAGCTTAAGTAGGAGTTCAGCCTTAAATATAATTTAGAAGAATGAACTGGAAAGTAAATGTTTAATCACTTTAAAATAATTATGTTTGTAAACATATATTTCATTGATTTAAAATTATTTCAAAAAATCATATAAAAGGCAGAGCTTGATTCAAAGCAAATCACTCTTGTTTAGTATTTCATTGAGCAAAGGTTGCCTAGCGCTGACATTCTCAAAAAAATACTACACCAGAGGCCCTGATATTGAAACAACTTCGAATTCAATTAATTAATTTTTTTTTATTTACCACGTCTAAATAATTTCATATTGTTATTCATTTAATTTTCTTTAACTTTCATTAAATTTTCTTCTTGTTAATTTTCTTTCTTAATATTAAATAAAATTGTTTCACGTTTTGTTAAAATACAATAACGTTTCATTTTTTCTTTTTCTTTTTCCTCTTTTTCGTATTGTTGTTGTTGTTTTTTTTAATACCTTTGTT
Source organism: Sphaerophoria rueppellii (assembly GCA_920937365.1). Taxonomy (NCBI): domain Eukaryota; kingdom Metazoa; phylum Arthropoda; class Insecta; order Diptera; family Syrphidae; genus Sphaerophoria; species Sphaerophoria rueppellii. Next base: position 6,911,784 of record CAKKXW010000001.1, read on the forward strand.
CGTTTGTTCTGATCAACGTTTACTACGGTCTTCGGACAGTATAAGCGCCTCAGTACAAATAAACAAAGCTGCGATTGTCAACATTGTGACATAATTTGATAACTGAT
>CAKKXW010000001.1:6922789-6947048 GCA_920937365.1 Sphaerophoria rueppellii
ACAACACAAACAATCACCCTGTACCGTTTGGCCAAAAGGTAGGCGAGAATTCTTTGCCCACATCGCCCCCTTGATGCATGGATCCACTGAAGGGCTCATGATCTGACACCACGAAAACACACATACACAAAGCGCTTACCTTACCTGCACCCTACCGGAGAAGCATTCCTTCGAGTGTTGCGGATGGTTGGCAACACTTCACCCTCCCTGCCTTAGAGTCCACCACCCTATGTGCGGGACTCCCCATTTTGCTGCGGCGCTGCTCCACTTACGAACTCATCTCGAACACATCATCCCCTTCTTCCACCCCTGAAAATGTTTAGCAGGCCATAACGAAGCTGTATGTAAGCCCAATAATACCACTCATGTAAAGCGATTTATCAAATTAATCAACATTTATTTTAACATTTAAAAGAACTAATAATAAGTAAGCATACAAACATTTAGTAAGAATAAATCCGAAAGGAGAACCATAAAAAAACAACTTAGCACAAATAACTTTAATTGTAAGATTATAAAGAAGTGATTTTGAATTACTAATCCTAGATAAATATTCTTTATTGAAATTTGATTATGATTTGTTTTTTTACAAAAGAAAAGAATAATTAAAGATCTAAACACTAACTATGGCCGAAGCCTGCAAAAGAAAGAGAATTTCCTTCATCCAATCGCGATAAAAAAAAAATGTGTACTTATAATGCAACCCCCGACACCTCCTGTACCTCAAAACTTGAACCCGACACGGAACTACAATCGGTTCCTCTCGCGAAATCAACGGAAACTATCGAAATGACTATGACCTGCCTAAAGAGAGCTCTATTTAGGAGTATTTCTTTACTTTTCTTCACTTTCCAACTTCACTTCTATAACCGCTCGAGAATACCGGAGGGTGGGACACTTTCTTCACTTTCCTTCTTTTTTAATCTTAAGTTATTAAATTCTCTTTCATTCGTTCCAAAAACCAACAAATCAAACAGTAAATTGAAATCTTAATTTTGATCACTTAATTCGGACAGATTTATTTTAGGGTTGACATTAACAGAAATTGTTCCTTTTTTTCTCATTAGCCTTTCGGATATAACCAAAAAAATTAACAGTTATAGTCACATCTGTGACACAAAAAAAACAATTTATCTTCTTTTCTTGAGCTTCTTGAATTTTCTTGAATTTTCTTGAATACTGAATTTTCTTGAATACTCAACTCGAACTCTTTAGGGATGCTGTCTTGAGTAGCTTGCTAATCTTCTTCTCGAAAATTCACGAGTTTCTTGATTCACTCTTGAAAATTGATCGACAAAAATCTTCCTCGAGAAAAAAAAACCTAAAGTGAGGTATTTCGTAGAAATTAAGGCTTTTAGCCAAACAGATCTTTAAAACTAGTTCTTAAAGTTTTAGCACTCACCGATTATTCGCCGGTACCGGCACGTGGTTTCCGTGATCTTGGGCTAACGGAACCGATAGGCTTACGGGACCGCTAAGCTTACAGGACCACTAAGCTAACGGCGATCGGAAATAGCACTGCCTCGTGCCTCCTTTCTTTTTTAATTTTTCTGCGGCCCAAACTCTCTACCGATTTTGTTAAATGGTATTTTGATCTTTGGCACTCAATAGCCAACACTAAATTTTCTTTAAAAATTTCCTTTTTTTTTATAAAAACTGCGAAGAAAAAAAACTTCTCTTTGGCCTGGAGCTTTCCTTTTCTTTTCCTTCGACTTCCTGTCAGCTCGACTATTACTTGGTATCTGTTTCGGGCCGTCGATGCAAAACTCGATCCAACCAACCACGATTAATTCAAAATATTTTCCCTTTAATAATTTCCCTCTTTCACCCATGCAACCTCTCGTTTATTTCATATTGGTTTATCTTAAGGGTGCGTTCCCTCTAACCGAAAATCTAGACAAGATAAAGGCTCGATTCACTCTACCAAACCGATTGCCCCTACAACTTGTTACCAGATTATGGCAAACGTTGACATTTACTGTCACTGGGGTTAAACATTCACGCCCCTCACGTCCTAATTATAGCTTCACTAGTTTTCATATTCCTAAATTTCTACTAGTGTTACTTACGCCTAGGGTTATCTGGAGTACGTTTCTGCTCTACTACTTTCCTCACCAACCAAATATCCCAATAACGAGTTTTTGTTCGAACTGTCCGAACCAAAATATCCCTCGACCAGACTATTCATGATGCAATAATGTCATGAATGCAGGAGCAGGCCAAGATCATCGCAACACCATTTGCGTTCATCCTTTCTCTTTCCAACATCCCCAGCAATCTGTCCTCACATCGATTATTTGTCATTGCATTAATGAGCAGAATACTCGGAATAACAAAAAAAAATTAATGAAATGAATATCCTTTTAATATTCCATCCGTATTCCGTAACAACACGCCCCGTCGCACCCAACCCAGACCCTCACACCGGTGACCATCGACAGACCTAATGAATCGCTTTATTAGTTTTAATTGTTTTATTTATTGTGCAACCAGTGCATCCCAAATTTGTGTCCATAATGCTAAATAAATATCCCATTATTGCCAAAGTGACCCATCAAAACAAAAAGGTGTGAAAATTCGAGTGAGAATATGTGTAAATCTGTCTCCATAAAGAGATTTCAGAGAAATCAATTCGTCCAGTAAAAAAAATTTCAATACTTTTCCCAATGTTAAATGAATTACATAAGAGAAAAATAAGTGCCACAGATCCATGAAGAATCAATTTCTTTGCTCAATGTAGAATCCCATTAAGTGAAAAATAATAAATAACCGCCACCATAACAAAAAACACAAGAGAAAATCGAAATAGTACGCATACAATCGTGCCCTTGGGCCGTGTGTGAATTGCGTTAAAATGTGTGTTTAAATTTAACCAGCGTTAAAATTTGACACTAATGAGGTGAATAAAATGGGTTAAAATTTATTTAGCTGTGGAGCAGGTTAAAGTGTGTTAAAATTTGACGTTTCTAGTGATAGAGAAATTTGTTCTTGCTTTTGCATTCCAACAACGGAACATAACTTACCGCACGCTCTCTTCTCTGTTTAATTGAATTTCTTGTTAAAATGCGTTGATATTTTGAAAGATATAAAAGAATGAACAAAATGTCATTTTTCTAAACTAATGGCGTTTTTAATTGGCAATCTGGAAGTAAAAACAAGCATTCTGAAAGCTTTCAATTGGACAAAAGTGACAGTTCTGATTCTGAAAAGAAGAGAATTCCCTTCTGATTTTAAAACCAGAATGCTTCTTTTTAGATTCCAGATTGCCAATTAAAAACGCCATAAATAAGAATTTATTGTTTTGTTTCTTTTGAATATATGACAGATATCAGCTATAAAAACAATTTTTCAGTGTTACCACACCGAATAAGTCAATTAATCACAATGGGAATTTTGTTTGATTATTTTTGACTGTTGTTTTAAAATATGACATTAAAATCGAGAACAATAAATAAAAAAGATGTTTTTTAGTTTCAGAGACTTTTTATTAACCCTGTTTTCTTAGAAATATGTTTTGTAAGAGAAATTATTTTTCCATGAAATAGGAAACCAATTTTTGTTCAGGGAAATTTCTTAAATTATCGAGGGAAATTTTTTTAACCTACGCAGAAATCTTGGTTAAAATAATTGTTTTAACGCAATTCACACAACAAATGGCTAAATTTGATCCCACATCAAACAAGACGTCAAATTTTAATCATGGTAGAAGTTTTAACGCAAATTTTAACGCAATTCACAAACGGCCTTACAGCGTTTTTTGGTAATCCGGAATTGGTACACAGAACTGTCCGATTCCGGATACCAAACGAACACGCAAATACATTTTTTTGCTTCTAATGGTTGAATTCCTATGTATTTGTAAAACATCATATGCAGAATTGCAGATGACATGACATTGTTTTTATTTTCTTTGTTTGTAAACATTTTGGCGAGTACGTATGCGCAAATGTGTGCATGTATGCGTGATTCTGTTTTTGATTCCGACTTCAAATTCGGAATCGTTTTTCTGTTCTATACCAGGCTTGCCAGATTGGGCTATTTATCGGAAATTGGGCTATCTTTTTCCGAAATTGCCGACAACAATTTTGGTATGACAGCCCAATCCTAATTGGGCTATAAATAGCCCAAATCTAATCTTGGGCGATATTTTTTCATTCAAATAAATCATATGTATAAATAAATCACTTTTCTCTCTCTAAACAAATTCTTAAAGTAGTCCGACATTCGCTATTTAAGTCCAACTGTATGCCTTAAGTGCCCCAACACATATCAACTCGATTGTAAACTGAGTTGTCAACTAGGTTTGTGTTCGAGCACACACTGTATAGACTGAGTTGGAATGCATTGCTTCTACTGTCAAAAAAAGCAATTTTTGTCGTAGAAACGGTATTATCGTTGTGATGGAGTTTCTGGTTTGGTGCACTTTTAAAGTGGAAAATAATGGAAAAAAGAAAATTATTAGAATTAACGATCATTACAGAGTGTATTACAAATAGCTGTATTATTTTGAACTATTTGGAAAATTTCTTTCCAAATGTTCGTGTTCGCATCGAGAGTCATTTTTGCTTTTAATTCAAAAATTCGACTGATTCTGTTTTGACTAGAGAGAGGATACCGCAAATTTTATTTTACTGTTACTTCGTGTCTGTGAATAAATGAGAAAAAACAGCAACACAAATAAGGTGGTAGGACCATATTTACTGTGATAGTATTGGTAAAAACACGCATATTATCGCAGTAACTGTAATCCATAGCTTGTAGGCATTGTCATTTTGACAGCTCGGTTTCCCATCTACCTTTTAAACTCAGCTGTGGTTTTGACAGCAAATAAACCAACTCGTCCACATGCAGTTCAATTCAGTTGAAGGACTTTATATTCAACTACAAATAAATCAAAATCTTTTGATTTTTCTTCAACCAACCATTCAACTGTCAAATCGATGAAATGACAAGGCCATACACAGGTTGATTTACATTTGATTTGATTCAGTTGACGATTGGGTTGAACTGTGTATGGTGCGCTTTAATGAAAATCGTCCAAATTTTAAGTATCTGTTCTTGGAGATAATTCCAAAAAACAAAAAAACTGTGCCAAATATATATGATTTTCAACAGTTAAATATTTAATTAAATATTTATGTTTAATGTGATAATTTTGTTAACTCTTCTTAATTAAATGAACTTATTTGTTTTATTTTTCTTTTTTTTTTGAAACATTATTGTATTTTTGGTTGTTCTTAAAATTAAAATAAATTGTGAAGTTATCAGAAATGTTTTTTTTTTTAATTGGTATTGGGCTACTATTCGGGCTATTTTTTCGGCTCCGATTTTGGGCTACAATTTTTTTCAAATTGGGCTATTGAACTAGTTCAGGACCTGGCAACCTTGTTCTATACAGAACAGGAACTGTCATCTTGTGCCAAGTGAACGAATTCAGAATCGTTCGGAACAGTTCCGGACGACCAAAAAAAAACGCTATTAGTCTCGTATTTGCTCTGGTGAAAATCAGTCACTTTGGGCCAGTGTTACCGCAGGGAAAAATATTTTTTATTTATTATAGTTGAAAATCGACTACGTAGTGACTAGGTTGGTAAATGCGCCCAATGCTTTTTCTTATAATATGCACACACTCAAGGGCACAGTGCGTGCTTTAGGAAAGAGGGTAGGGGTTGGAGAGGAGGTGCCGGTCTATATTGATCTTAAATTCATGAACACTGCAATGATCGGGAAAGACGGAGTGTGGAAGAGAGTTCCACATTCGCGTAGTACGGCTAAAGATCGATTCTCTATACTTCAGCGTACGACCGAAATTGGGCTCGAGGGTAAACTAATGGGCATTCCTGGAAGCGTGAGTATTACGGTTGAATTGTTTAAGGGGAGGACGAGGAATGCAACCGGCTATTTCACTAGAGCAATTACCGTAGAAGTAACGATAAAACAAGGAAAGACACGAAACGTTACGACGGTGTTCCGATGAAGTGAATGAGTTATCCATCCAAGAGGCTTAAGTAAGTAGCTGGAGCACCCCACCAGCCCAGAGATGTGAATTGTACCTACTCAAGCTTTGGACGGATATAGGTTTTATAGATTATAGCCAGATCAGACGGGGAGAACAATTTCTTGCACCGTCTTAAGAAACCCAAACATCTTGTGGCATTTTTGGCGACATCGCGTTTATGCTCGGTCCACAAAAGGTGGTCAGTGATGCACAAACCGAGAATCTAGAGATGTTCGGTCTCGTTGATGCAAGTACCACTCATGGACAATGGCAAGGGAGGTATATCTCGCTTCAACGATATAAGACAGCAATAAACTCTACGCGATTTTGTATTTCCCATTGTACAATGCTGTTTGGTCAGAGTTTAATGAGCTTATCATATTTTGCCGTTCCACATCCGAAGAGCAGGGAGTTGAATCTGGGAACGAATATGAGAAGCTAAGGGTACTATCCTCAGAGAAACAATTTATTGGATTAGAAGTAACAGATAAGAGAACATTAATGAAAATGAGAAATAGGGTCGGAGACAAAACGGAGCCCTGGGGCACACCAGCATTTATATTGTGGGTTTCAGACTTGAATCCGTCCAATACAACTTGTATTGAACGGTTAGAAAGAAAATTTCTAATCCAACGAAGAAGGGATTCATCGATACCGAAGGCACGCATTTTCGATAAAAGAGCAAGATGCCAGACTTTATCAAATGCCTTTGAAATATCAAGTGCAATAATCTTACTTTCTCCAAAACGATGTAAAGATTTGTTCCACTGTTCGGTGAGATAAGCCATCAAATCACCAGTGGACCTGTTGCTGCAAAAGTCGTACTGCCGGTCATTAAGAAGCTTTCGTTCTCCAAGATATTTCTTAAGCTGATAATTTATCAGCGTTTCCATGACGTCAGAAAGAAGGGATGTTAGTGCAATCAGTAGATAATTGCAGAGAGAGGAGGATTCGTCTTTTTTGGGTATAGGCTGGACAAATGCCGTTTGCCAACTATTCGAATCAAGCCCAGGAGAATAGGATAGATGAAAAAGCTTACGCAAGGGTTTTGCCAGCGTTGAAGAACACCTCTTCAGAACAATAGCGAGGATACCATAATTATGAGAGAAGACTTAAAGGATCCAGTCCTATTTTTCAACAATTTCCAAATCTGAGTCATGGAATTGAAGACAAATCGTTTGTTTTAAAAATATTTTTGTTTTGGTTAACAGATTTATTGTTACAATAAACTTAACTTAAGCAAACATTGGTTTTTAATCAATATAATATGCATACCCATACATATATATACATTTGTATTTAAATGGTTCTTTTTGTCTACCAAGAATTTCGTCTTTCCGCATATCCAGCTATGCAAGCGGATTGCATGTGCATCAGATTCTATAGGGATGAAATCGAAATGTTTCGAATGCCTGACTAATTCTGTACGGTTTCTGAGTTTGGCTTCAGTCAGGCAGAGTATTCACAATTTCACAACAATAAAAACTACTCAGACTGTCATTTATGGAATTAATCTTAATAGCCAGAAAAAGGTATCCATTCAGTAATAAAGTTATGGCAGAATCTCTCTCTGCATTGAAAGCACTGCCAGATGAGGGAGTTGTTGCCGACTTCTTATCTAGGAGGAAGAATATCTAAGTGCCGCCGGTTAATACCAACCAATTAGTGTACAGGTAAGTAAAACAAACAAATTATTATTTGACCGTCAGTTTAGTTAGGGTATTTTACAGGCGGAGGTCCACCGGCTTCGTAATAAGCAGCGGCGAGCTTAAATTGTGGATAATCTAAGTCTACATCTCGGAATTCTCCAGTAAATGTTAGAATGAACAGGCCACAAATGGTTGCATTTATCCATTCGCATACCGTGCTTACAATATGGTGTTCAAAGCCACCATCTTCCGGAACCCTAAAATGAGTATTGTTTTTGTTAATTTTGCATTGCTCACATGACTGTTGTTTACCAAAATATATTCAACTGTGAGCAATAAAATAGAAGTGGTTGCTGAAATTTAATATAGCTTTGAGTTGGTTAAAACAAAAAAACTTATTTACCATGATCTTCAATGTGAAAGACAAGAAAAATTCCCTTGTGTGTTCTTAAACAAAAACAAATCGATTTTTAGATATGTTACACCACAATTTTCAAGAGCAATGAAACAGTAGTATGGAATTACAAAATACATTATTTGCGAAATAACGGCATTTTTAAAACACTTTGTATACATAAACTTAGTACTTGGTAGAATGTCCATGAATTTTAATAACGGCTTCACATCTCTTTTTCATGGAATTTACGAGGCTTTCACATCTATTTAATGGAACAGTCTGCCAAGCGTGCTCAACTACAGCCCAAAGTTCGCTGTTGTTTTTTGGTTTAACATCCCATACCGCTTTTTTAATATCTGCCCACAGGTTTTCAATGGGATTGAGGTCGGGAGATTGAGCTGGCCAATCCATAACCACTGGAACGAAACCATTCTTTTGCCAATTTTCTTGTATGGGTCGTTATCTTGCTGGAATGTCAATTTCAGCGGCATATCCTCCTCAGCAAAGGGCAGCATAGCGTTTTGCAAAATCTCAACGTAAGCATGCTTGTCCATAATTTCATTGATTTTATGGATTGGACCCACACCTCTGTAGAAAAAGCAGCCCCAAACCATAATACTAGATCCACCATGTTTAACTTTGTTTATGGTGTATTTGGAACATCTGGCAGGCGATGGGTCACATGAATTATTTTGAAAAGCGGCACCTTACGTGGGCTGCGAGCATTAAGTTTGTGCTCTCGTAGACGTCTTCTTATCGTTTGAACACTGCAGGTTAGGTTTAACTCGTCGCTGACATTGTTGGTCGAATTTAGCGCACCGTGTGATTTGTCGTACAGTTGCCTCCGAAAGAATTCGCTTTTTAACACGTTTTTCTTCTTTTCTCTTGTAAATGAAGGCATTACGGATCATCGTGGATGAGCATCCGACTAGTTTTCCAATTCCACTTCCTTGTAGGTTGTTGTTTGATTAGGTTTTGAATCAAAATTTCTTTTTCCTTCGCTACAATGTTTGCCAAGTCAGACTGAATTACACAGTAATATATTTTTTTGTTTAATAAACAAAAAAAAAAAAAAAAACAAAAATATAAGAAAACTAATAAAAACTTACTTTTTGTATAATAAATTAAATATTTTGCTTTAAATTAATTTTTAAATAATATTTATAGTTGTTGCTACTATTTTATTGCTCGCTTAGAAAAATGCAACAAAGGAACGAAATAAGCGGTCAAAGATAACGGTTAGATTTTGAATACTTCAAATGCATGGTCAGAGTTGGCACATATGATCTTTTATTAATTTATGCGTAAAAAACACCTATGGTTCACTTTATGCATTATGTGTAGCAAAATTCATTTTACCCAGATTCACTATTATTTCATTGCTCGCAGCTGTACATACTTAATTTCAGCCAATTTACTCACCACTTTCGGGGATTTGGTCCATGAAATAATCTGTGCGATATTATTCCAGTCACACATTGCAGAACGAAAAGAATTGTACTACAAGTTACTAACGCCAGTCTCATGTGGGCTCTTGTCTCGGTTCCAGCCATCGGCTGAATCGTGTATGATATACACGTCTTAAAATGCAACAACAAAATACATTAAGGCACAGTGAAAAAAGATTTGCCCAAACAGTCGTACCTGTATCCAAAAGTAGATATTTGCACCACCGAAACACAAAAACGCACCAGTCAAATGCATAAATTTTACATTATTTATTTGAAAGTTTCCAACTATACTTGTTCCCAAGCAAATTAGGAATCCTAACCAAGCGGAAATTTTGTTGTTTTTGAGCAATAAAGGACCCATTTCTGGATGATGGCGATACAATTCAAGAACTTGACGATATCTTATGTAATAAGTTATTCCCACTTCATAATGAAATGAACATCGTTAATCTGAGGTATCGAACAACAAGCGGATGACAGTCGGAACTACTCACATAATAACGCGTTGATATTCATTAGTTGACCAAATACACAACTTTCTAGGGATTGTGTGGCGTTGTCGCTTATATAGGGTACCATTGGCAAAACATGTCCTTGAACCACTGCCATTATATAGCTTTAACTTTTATTTTTATTATCCTTAAAAATGGAAATTGGCAGATTATATATTACCATATTATAAATGTTAATTGAAATGAGAAAAAAACCCAAACTGGCATAAGATAAACTGCAGTCATTTTTCCTATAAATATCCGAAATACGGGTGTATTCTTGTTTTTTTTTTTCGCAAAATAAGATTTTCTCTATTTTCAGAACTTGACAATAAGTTTTATTTTGACAGCAAGCATTAGAAATTAACTAGTTTTCAAAACGGAAGAGTTCTTCTCTTCTCAAAAGGATTCCGTCTGTCAGTCAGTCCAATGGAATAGTTTCAGAAGACTTATGGACTCTTCTGAATGGATTTAGCCAGGCAGTTGGCAGAGTATTCACAACAATAATAGCTCTACTCATTTGTCATTTGGAGAAGCAATCTTAGTAGCCAGCAATAGGTATCGATTTACCAATGAAGTTGGGCTGGATATCTCAATGTTCTCCCTGCCAGACTAGGGTGGCGGAGGTACATCGGCCTCCGGAACATAGCCAGCGAGCAAAATCTGCGGATGGTCTAAGCGCACCTCTCTGAATTCTTTGGTAAATATAAGAATAAAGAAGCCAAAAATTGTTGCATATATCCATTCGGCTACCGAGCTAACAATATGGTATTCCCAGCCACCATCTGCGGGGTACCTTAAATAAGTATTTTTTTTTTTTTTTTTTTTTAATGTTGCATTGGGCTTGGATAAAATATTTTTGTATTACCGTTATTCACTCTTACACAATCTACTCACCATTTTTGAGGATTTGTTCCATGAAATAATCGGTGCGAAATTATTCCAAAAACACATTGCATAACAAAAAGAATGGTGCAACAAGTTGCCATTGCCAGTCTTATGTGGGCTCTTGTCTTAGTTCCAGCCATCGGCTGGATCATGTACGATATACCCGTCTTAAATTGCAAAAACGAAATATACTTAGGCAGAGTTTGAAAAAAATTTCAGTCGTACCTGCATCCAAGTGTAGCTATTTCCACCACCCAAGCACAAAAATGCACCAAAGTAATGAGCGAATCTTGCATTCGTTTCTTGAAAGTTTGCAACGATGCTTATTCCAATGCTCGTAAGATATCCAAACCAAGAGGAAATTTTGTTGTACTTCAGCAATGACGGTCCCATTTCCGGATGATGGGAATACAGTTCAAGAATTTGACGGTATCGTATGCAAACAGTTATTGCCACTTCATAATAAAGTGAACATCATTAAGCTCGGGTATAAACAAACAAGCAGACAATCGGAACTACTCACATAACACAGTGGCCATATTCATTAGTTGAGAAAAAACACAGCTTTCTGGGATATGTGTGGCAGCGTCGCTTATATAGGGAAACGTTGGTACAACATGTCCTAGACCTACTGCCATGATGTAGCTTTAATTTTTATATTAACCCAGTATTAAATTCCTTGGGCTTTGGAAATTGGTAGTAAATCTTACCATATAACAAATGAACCTTGAAATAAGCAGAAAACCGCAACTGGTATAAGATGAACTGAAATCATTTTTCGCAATAGAAAAATAAAAATGTATGTTTTTTCGAATGAAAAGATTTGTTTGACTTTTTTTTATGTGTTTGACAGTAAGCACAGGCAAACAACATAGAATATATGGGGACTGGTCACAGCAAACCGGTTTTAACTCGCAAACAAACGTAACATTTTTGCATACAATTTAGGAACATAATTCCTTTTTGTGAAATTCCATGGTACCAAAACTCAACTCTCAAAGACAAGAGAACTTCTTACTGTTGAGTTATAATGAGTTCTTTTTCAAAACGTATTGGTCATAATTTTCCGGAAGAGGAAATGAAAAACAAGATGTCGTGGTCATTGCAATATTAATTTTTTTAAGCTGAAAAATATAACAATTTACAAAAACTTGTTTATGATACCAATTCCCTTGCATTTCACTAGCATATTTGCACTATGGAGATTTTCGGACATTTCAAACTTAACGCCCGTCATTAGTTCAGCTACGTGAATAGCAGTTAATGTATGAGTCGTCAACTTTCCAGTTTGCATTGTGCTCAAACCATTCGCTAAAGCCATATAAATGATCAGTTGGTCTTGGACGTGTTGGTCGGTGCATTCTCTATTTTGTATAGCAGACCAAAGTTCTTCAGCAGCACGTGCACCTACGTTATATGGTTGGACTTTGCGTTCGCCCAAAGCCGACGAGCCCAGTACACAACCCGAAGTCGTTGATGCTCCAAGTATTAACCCTGATCCTGGATCTTTGCTCATTTGCTGACTCTCCTTATATGCTTCAATATTAATGTTCTCAGGGCGATATCCTTTGCGTAAGACATCAATTGCACCATTTTTCATTTCATCAGCCATCTTGATTGGAAGTACACCAGCAACGTAGCTCCATCCGAACACATCTTTTACAACACCAAAATCTGTTATTTCAATGGGATTCAATAGTTTGACGGGCGAAACTGTAACTAGACAATGTCCACCTCCTTTTGGAAAATATCCTCTGCGCAAGAGATCAAAGTCAAATGTGGCTCCAAACTTTTCCATATTCGGTCTAAATATTTCAGTTATGAAGTCTACTTGCGGAGCCATAGCCGCGTTAGTACCACCTTTAAGTTCTAATTCTGATGCTTTTTTTCCAAAGAGCAAAACAGGCAGTGCCACTTGCATTAATAGTGCGATACTTGCTGCGGTTTTTGTATCTGCATAGTACTTTCCACATTGTATATCTCCCGGAGTGAACTCAACTGATGTCGATCCAACTTCGTTTCCGGTAACTTTGGCGTTTGTGATTTGCTGCAATAAATTTATTCCAAAAAGATGTTGCACAGCCAGTCCGGGCTTTGGCCGACCAGCTCTAATTTTATGAACTATAATGGGTTTCTTTAAAATACAACTTAGACTCAATGCATTTCGAAGTATTTGACCTCCGCCCTCGAGAACGCTACCATCTATTACTAATGGTTGGTCCATAGAGGGTTGCTTAAATTTTATGTTTAACTATGGCGTTTATTCAATTAGATCTTTATATTTAAATATGGTGGTTAGCTCCTACCTTCTAATGTCCTAATCCAAAACAAAAGTACGGTTGATTGATTAATATTTATTCTTTTGTTTTGGTTATAATCTACTGGGATCTTACATTCAACAACCACGAATCGCTGCTTAAAATCAATTCTTTTTGGGTTCAGTGTAATTTGTAAAAGCAAAATTATCAATTTTTTTTTTTTTTTTGAATGTGTGTTTGAAAGCTACAATACAAAATGATTAAATACTCTTCAATTTAAAATGTGTACTACATTTAATTTAAACACAATTCGTAAATTTTCTTTCGCCAAAATAATTTTTTCAACAAATTTTGCAACAAACTCCAAACCTTTTGAATTTGAACAAAAATATCAAACTATCTGATCAGAGAAATCAATTCTTCCAGTGAAAAATTCAATACTTTTTCCAATGTAATCTATATAAGGGAAATAAAATGGTCAAATGGTGAAGAATCAATTTTTGGCTCAATTGGCATTTTTCTTTTCTACCTCCGAGCAGATTAGATCAGATCACGGATATGTCAAAGCGAAGCTCTGAGCAGATCACATTCGATGTCCTCTGATTTAAAAAAAGAAACAAACCTGATCATCGATTTTTTTTTTAAATTTCCCACTGCAAGCGTTGTTTGTTTGCCGTAACTCCATTTAGCACCTATGAAGACAAAAGATTACAAAAACACAAATATAACTTATTAACTTTTTATTTATTTAATAATTTTTTGCTCACCGGAAGTAGACGCGCGACTGGCTTGGGAATCCATTTTTAATTTTGTGTTTGTTTTTGTCTGTAAAATCCGAAAAAACAAGTGAAGTTGTCTTCACTCAGCTATCTGCTCTATTTGCTGTGCTCGGTCGTTTATCCTGAGCAAATAGATTTAGCTCAGAGCATGAAAATTTGTAGCTCCGATATTATCGGGAAGCATGGTGTTTTAACACTAAAGGTGCACGGCACGGTTTTTAATGATTATTTTTTTATTTTTCAATACATTTTCTTGATTTTTCATCCGTAATTCATCACGTTTATTACGCCTATTGTAATACAACCAAAAAATAAAAACGTAGCTAACACCGCTTCCTGTACTTCTTATTCAATGGTTATAACATATTTTATTATAACTGAACTGAACAGAGTTCCGATAGGAATAGGAACAAGGGAGTCTCTAACTGATTTTTGTTTCATTAAGTAGATATATGTATTCCTTTTCTTTAACTCTTCGTCTATGAAATAACTTTTACCTTGTAGGATGCCAGGACCGAGGGGAAGAGATCATGTAATTTATTCTGGTTCAATTAGTGAGAGTGTTTGTCTTAAAAGAGCTGCACAAAACTTTGATTTTGCAGGCTTCATCCCATTACTTCGAGCAGTCTATAATGTAATTGATATAAAAAAAAACAGAATTATGTTTGGATAGAATATTGCCTTATTGTATATTCCAACACGTTATGGTTGAAATTTTAAACGCACATCTATTGCACATTGCACATATTTCATTGCATAAACCCCAGTTGCAATGCTCGCATCCACTCAGGGAGATTGGAGCCGATAATTGTGGTATTCCAAGACCAGTATATGAATATATATGTGGCGTAGGTTCGAATATTGCCGCAACCGGTGTTAAGGTGTACTGCAATATACCGGATATTCTGATTCCTAAATCATCCTATGACGGCTGCCGTTCGGGTACTTTCGGTAAAGTAAATGCCGAGACGCATAATGCTTATGAGTGCTACATAAGTCCGTATATAACGTCTGAGTACATAATCAAAACGGCTTCAAATGAGAATGGATCTAAAACAGGTGAATGGTCACCATTTCCGGAGGGATGGGTGCCAGAAGCGTGCATACCCACACAGAATCTTCTGGGATATAGTCCAATATCGAACGTCTATTATGACTATCAGACATTCAAAGATCTCAAGCGCTATACTTTTAGAAATGACGAAACAATACATGGCCTCCTGTGCCACAGTTCTGAAGCAATGAGTCGGTGTTCATCTGTCATGGATAGCGTCACGGGTATTGAAATTGTTAACGCCGACTTTAGGGAATGCAAAAATAGCGCAGCATTTATTTTTAAACAATGTAATCTTGAACAAAGAATTGATGCAACTCTTTTATACAACGAGGAAACACTGTATTCCCCATTTGCAGCAGATGCCTCTGCTTGCAATCAAGCTAATTACTTTGCTTTCAAACGAAAGAGAACTCTAGGTGCTCCTGGTACGTGTTTTGTTAAGCAGGAAGATTGTAGCGCTCCAGATGGATGGCTAGATACTATAAACGATAACTTCAATTGTACTGGTGCATTTGGTCTGGCACCGGGTTTTCAGGATTACAAAATTCTACGAGAACCAGATCACCATTCATGGGCTGATCCAACTAATATAACATCTTGGATAAGCTCTATGTATCCATAGTTTTCTTGAATAACAGATTCGATGAAAAAAGTAAAACAATTTTATAATCTAAAAATATAATATCACGTGTTTTCATTTTTTCATTATTACTTTAAACTTCACTTTGGTATGGCTATTCAAAACTTTGCAATCAAGAGAACTGGTCACCTTGCGAAAAAAAGAAACATTGTGGGCTCATCAAGTGTACCGTCCATTATGCAGATCGTTATATATAAGCCCATAGGCCTTGATATGCAAAGGTCGTTATTCGTTAATAACCTGTATCTCTTGAACAGGTGGCAGTGAAAATGTTTACATCAATATTTAGATCTCGGTACTCCTAGTCAATACCGCGAACAATATTGAAGTTAACAATCCTTCCACACGGCTATTGCTTGCGCCATACACATATTATTATCTTACTAAAGCTTTGATTGAAGGGTAGACTACAGAAAATGATTACTTTTACTATGTATTTCCTAACAATGATGGGTGCAGCTTCAATTTAATTTTCACCTTCAACTCACATTAAAAGAACGAGGAAGATTCTGGCAAGTTCAATATTAGAACTTTGATGGCAATTCTAGTCTCTATAATTCTTGACCGGTAAATTTGGTCGAGCTTCTTCACATGGAGCCTATCAGCTCATAAAACAAATCAATCAATATTTACAAAACAAACGACTTACGCCTTCCCGAGCTAAATGGTTAAAATCGAATTCTTCCAGTCAAATAATTCAAACGTTAGCCAATTAAATCGTTTCTTCTTCTAGAAAATGAGGAAGTACACATTGTTTGGAGGTTATAAAGAACAAATTTTATTCATGTCTAGCATTTAAAGAAACACTTCACTTTCTATTTTGCTGGTTATTTTGACGCTGCATATCCTTGGGGAATGTCCTTACAGGTGGAGTACGAATACGTCTGGCTTCCTTCGATCGATTACGGACAACTTTAGAGTGGATAGCGCACGAGACACAGTAATGCAACTTGGCGTACAATTTTGGCAGAACGTACGTCTCCCAGATTGATGCCTCCGAGATATCTCTTACAGCTGCAGCTTCGACAATGTTACGAATGACGAATTTCTTGATTGCCTTGTCCTTGGGGACACAACGGGCGCAGTTTGTGCATCTAACGGGCTTTACATGACCGCGGTTATGTTTGCAGCGACCTCCATTACGGCGTTTTTTCGTCATTTTAGATTAATTTAGTCCCGACACAACCTCTTCGATCTAAGATCAACCGGAAAAAGAACGAGGAGGAACCATCTTGGAATTGTGTGATAGCTAGATTTTGGTTGACGTTTTGTCTTTTTCTATTTTCCGTAGGCGAGTTCATGCTTGTGCTTAGAAGGAGGCTTGTGACTATTTCGCACAGATTACATGAGCAGTGAAAATAGAGGGAAATTTTTCAACTGCAACTAGCATAAAGCGAGACACATATTCAACCAACAATAGCAACAGCGACGGCCATTGTTTTCCATTGTTCAAATCAGACGCACCAAACAACAAAAAATAAAAAAACATGTAATGACTGTCATTGATTGGTTATTATTCTTAGATGTCGCTGGTGGCAGTGTGTTCGGAAAATATTTGCTGGCCAGCATGCTGGTTGCTGTTGACGGCGCTGTTGCTAGTTTAAACTGTTTCACGCATAAGAGTCTCCATCTCTTTATATTAAAAGTAAAGGATTTCAACTAAGAATTTCTCCAGGTCTTCTGAGTTTATTTTTTGTTCGAGTTAAATTTTATCAGTAACTTCCTTTCGCTCTTTCACACTTGTTTGCTTCGATACGGCAAAATTGATGAACTGTTGAATTTTTTTGTGTTCCGGTAAAAAAAAAAAAGATTCATTGCTAACCCTGAACTATACAAGTTAGACCGTGTACGAATTGGATGAACTCTGGTTAAAAATTGACGAATTTTTAACCACTGCTGTCATATTTTAGTTTGCTCCGCAGCTAGTCTAATTTTTAACACATTTTATTCAATGCGAAGTGTCAAAATTTGTCAAGTTTTAACCGTACACGGCCTTAGACAGTTTGCGAATTCAGTTAAAAAGTGGTTAAAACTTGACGTTTGGTTAAATTTTGACACTTCGTGTAAAAAAAATGTGTTTAAATTAAACTAGCTGCGGAGCAGGCTAAAATAATATGGCAGTAGTGGTTAAATCCAACCGCTTTGACTCTAGCGTCACCTAGTTACTAGCAGATATAACCATTTTTCTTGCATAAGTTTGTATTGAGCAAACATTTTGAGGAAGCAGAGGAAATTGAATTCGTCATTCTTGGTAATACCAGTAATAGCTATATAAAGCAGTCTTTTTTGCAGAAGAAAAGATGTAGATACATGTAAGTACACCATTATGTTAGATGCAGTTGCAAGACTTCCCCCTATTTTGACTGCTCGTCTAATCAAATCTAATGAACGAGAAACATGTCTCACTCGCAACAACATGAACTCACCTTTGAAAAAAAAAAAAAAAATTTAACAGGAAGAGGCTGCGAATCACTCCGTTTTAATTTTGGAAAATGCCATTTGGTAATGTCAAATGTTTTTTTTTTTTTGACAAATTAATGTTGACGTTTTAGAGAAAATTCAAAAAGTCAGCTGACCAAGTAAGTAAGCTTCGAAATGGCACCAAAAAATGAAAATATGAATCCGAATTCCAATAATCCTAGTAATGATGACATGCTAACGCAAAATGATGTTGAATCCGACTTAGCTGGTAAGATTTTTTTTGAAGAACACACCTTTAATACTTACAAATTCCAATTTTCCAGAATTCGAGTCGGTCAACGAAAGTTTAGATGAACTGAGTACTGCTCTTGATTCTATCGAACAGCGAACCGACAACATTATGGCTGAACTTAAGAAATTATTACACTCAAACCGAGAGATTCGACAGTCCTTGGCTGAAGAAAAGAAAACCAAATCAACTGCTTGAATTTTGAGTAAATTTAAATAAATCATTGGTGCATAGATTAACTTTTTTATTTGTTCTTATTTTAAAAAATTATATTTTTGTTTAAACAGAAATTCAGTAATTCTTTGTTGTTTAATTGTTGAGTATACTTTTGGTTGAAATTGAAAATAATTTCCTGTTAATGTCTTTGAGTTTTTTTATTTCCCGCCTCAGTGCGTCTATTTCTTCTGCACTTGTTCCTGCAATGGTAGTTAATGAATTGGTATTTGATTTCGTCGCTCGTTTTGTCGACAATTGACACTCTTCGTCGTCATCATTTATTTCGACCAGCACGTCGACTGTGTGCGCCTCATCAGCTTCCACAGAATCCATCATCCGTTTGAGGCTGTTGGTGAAAATTTGCGTCAAATTATTTTCTGGTCCGAAAATAGAAAGTTTCCTCAAGGAGAGAGTTACATTCGATATAGGGGCTTTGTGGGCGAGGGTTCTTATCAGTTGTTTACTTGGAATATGCCACAAATGAACTTGGGCATCTTCTCCACCAGAAACAAGAGTTTCACCATCAACTGACAGTGCAATACAAGACACAGTACCTTTATGTCCCAAGTATTTATTCATGTTTTCCTTCGTCATGTGGTATTCCTGCAAAGAACAGATTTTCACAAAAAATATTAATTAATAGCACTGCTAATAAAGAAACTTTAAAACTTGCTTTGGTCCGCGGGACTGAGTTAATGTGAAATTCGTATATTTGACCTTCTGTTGTTCCAACATGAACCGAAGTCTCCAGACCATTCGCCGCCACACAGCTAAGGCTCTCCGTAAATACAACATTAAGAAGTAAAATTCCCGAGCTCAAATCATAGATTTTGCATGTTCTGTCCAAAGACACTGAGTACAGATAAGAACGAATGCCAGCGCTTCCAATAAACACATCTGTTACAGATAACCCATGGTCGTTGAAGGCATACAAGGGCTCTTGATTATGGTCCGCTTTAGTCACAACTTGTGCCAGATTCCAAACAATTACAGCTCCATCCAAACCGGCCGACACGAAATGTGACCCATCGTCAGTAAATTTTATACAAGTGATGGGTTGGTAATGCTTGGACAGATTTGTTAACATTCGTCCTGAACTAATTTCCCAAATATACAGGGTTTCTTGAATGCCTGCAACAAGATAAATGCCATCCGGACTTGTGGCAAGGGCATTTGTTTTTCCGGGAGCGATAAATCTTACTGATGAAATCTGTTCCTGGTTGTTAATAGGCCAGACATGGAACATTGGCTTGGCATTGTTGGCTGTTATTATATGGTTGTTTCCAACTAAGCAAAAGCATCGAGCATTGACGGCGCCACCACCTTTGTAAACCATTAGACTGGTTGCGGTTTTGTAGTCCCATGCGCAACATGACCATTGTTGTTCACCTAGCTCACTGGTGAATAAAACCTCGATAGTTTCGCTCATATTGCTTAACCGATTAATGTATTAAAATTTAATTTCTTTTAAAATTTCAATGTTTTTTAAGCAACGAAGAAGGGAAACACACACGTGGGTGAGCAGATTACAGAAATGACAGCTGTTCAATTGTTTTTGTTTCGAGAGCAAAGGTATGTTTCCTTATGTGGCTTTTCTTACAACCCAAGAATTGATCCGTGACGTAAAAGTGGCAATTTGTTCCCCCTTAAACGCATTTCTTTCACAATGAAATTGAATTTATTTCTCGAAGGATTGATTTCTCTCGAATCTCTTTTTGGAGACGGATTTACATATACTTGTACACGGATTTTACAAATATACTACAGCTGAGTTTTCTTTTGTTGTGATTATCATGCACAAAACGATTTTACAGCTGACCAGACAACACAGACATTCAAAAAAGGGATTGATCCGTTTTTGCACATTTCTTACACGCCAAAAAAACATTGGCGCAAAATTATAGTCCGCTAATGAACAATTTTAGCGTGATACTAGCTTAAAATGACGTTTGAGTCATGTCTGAAACGTCATTTTAAGCTAGTATCACACTAAATTTGTTCATTAGCGGACTATAATTTTGCGCCATTGAATTTTAGTAGCAATTCTTCGTGGTTGTAAGAAAAGCCACATTATGAAATTAATCCGGATCTCTTATGTCGTTTTCCATTGGCACTCCAGAAGCATTCGGAAGAGTCCAGAAGCCTTCTGAAACCAGTCCATTGGACTGACTTTGACAGACGGAATGCTTCTGAAAAGAGCAGAACTCTTCAGTTTTGAAAACAGAAGCGTCCGAAGAATTACATTTTCATCATAAGCCGTTCCATTGGAGGTAGAAAAAGGAACGTCAAAAAAAGACTAATGCGTGAAACAGATTAAACCAGCAACAGCACCAGCGCCGTCAACAGCAAACAGCATGCTGGCCAGCAAATATTTTCCAAACACATTACCACCAGCGACGTCTAAGAATAATAACCAATCAATGACAGTCATTTCCGATTTTCGTACATGGAAAGTGTTAAGCAATGGACCAGCAACAGCAAATTTAGGACTTTGACCAAACGACGCTGTTGACGTTGCTGGTGCTGGTTTAATCTGTGTCGAAAGATTTAAATACATGGGCTCTAAAACAATGGCCGCCGCTGTTGCTGTTGCTGGTTCAATCTGTTTCTCGCTTAATGAAAAACGACATTAAGGAGATTAATGTCGTTTTCCATTGGTCTTTTTTTGACGTTTCTTCTTCTACCTCCAATGGAACGGGTTATGGTGTATGTGTCATTCTTCGGACGCTTCTGTTTTCAAGACAGAAGAGATCTGCTCTTCTCAGAAGCATTCCGTCTGTCAAAGTCAGTCCAATGGAATGGTTTCAGAAGACTTCTGGACTCTTCCGAATGCTTCTGGACGACCAATGGAAAACGACATAAAACAAACACCTATAGGTTTGTTCGATGTAACCAGCCCCGGGGCGCTCCGGTGCTTGTCACACTGTGAACGGAGTTGTCAAAAAACCGAACAATTTATCTGGGTTTGGTTTCACATCGAACGCGTTGGTAGTGCTCCGTTTTTTTTCTCTGTGTTGTATAGCAACAGCTGATTCGAACAGCTCCGAAATTCTCGCCCGAAAAAAACTTGGGGCGATTCGAACAGCTCAGTGCAAAATCAGAGTGCCACAGAGCGACCCAGGGCGCACATCGAACAAACCTATATATATATACTAATCGAACAGGTCCACATTTAAATTTCTGACTTCTGACGTTACGTTGACATTTCGCCTTCTCTTGATTTGGGATGGTACATTGGCAGTTTGGCACATGTAAACAAATTAATCAGAATCAAAATTAACAAGCCGACTTTCCCTGAAAATATTATTAAATTGTAATACATGTATGTATAATAAATAAACATGATGGACGAGGAAACAATTTTATCATTACCGCAGAAGAGATACTATCGTCAAAGGGCGCATTCAAACCCTATAGCGGACCATTGTTTCGACTAGTAAGTTAACATGGGTTCAATTTGATTTCTGCTCGGTGTTGGATATTTGACCTTTAATCTTTTTTCCCTTAGCCCATCCTGTCCTGAGGAATTTGAGTGGAACAGTCTTTATCCCAACATCAAATCGCATGCCGTTGAGTTTGCCGACATTGGATGTGGCTATGGAGGTTTTTTGGTAACTCTGGGTAAGATGTTTCCTGATAAATACTCGCTCGGTATGGAAATCAGGGTCAAAGTTTCTGACTATGTTATGGATCGAATAAAGGCTCTGAGAAACCTGCATCCAGGAAGCTACGGAAATATTGCTTGTATCCGAACAAACGCTATGAAATATTTACCAAATTATTTTAAGAAAGCTCAGCTATCAAAAATGTTCTTCCTCTATCCGGACCCTCATTTTAAGAAGGCAAAACATAAGTGGCGTATTATTAATAATGCCTTACTTTCGGAGTATGCTTATGTTTTGAGAAAAGGCGTAAATTACTTGAACAAAAGATATCTTGTTCGTTTTTTTTTATCATTTATATTATGTTCATTTAAGGGTCTTGTTTATACCATAACCGATGTCGAGGACCTGCACAAATGGATGGTGAGTCATCTTGGGGATCATCCACTTTTTGAAAGACTTTCTGAAGAAGAAACTGTAAGTACCATACAAATTGTATTTATTCTTCAAATACTGCAACGTTTCTTATAGAAATTGGATCCCATTACACCAAAACTTTACCAGTCTAGTGAGGAAGGAGCAAAGGTTGTTCGGAACAAGGGTGATCATTATGTAGCAATATTTAGGAGGGTTTAATGTCAAAGGAAAGTGAAGAAAAACAAATGTACTTTTTTATCAATTGTTACAAAAAAATGAATCAACGCGTTTGAAAATATCCAAAGCTTCGCAATTTTCTTAGCCAGTATGATGATGCACTGTGCATATCAAGTTAATTATCGTTGGCTGAACAGATTCTAATCAGTCTTTGTATTATATCAAGTTTTTTAAACACTAAGTTGTGTACAAATTTGTGGTCTTTCCTCCTTATTGCAAATAGGACTTATCCCATCTACAAAAAAGGCGATCCGGTTTCATGCAAAAACTACCGCGGCGTATCCCTGCTTAATTTTCCATACAAATCCTATCCAACCTAATATAATCGGCACGTACCAGTGTGCCTTTAGACCAGGCAGAACGATAGACCAAATATTCACACTGAGGCAGATCCTGGAAAAGACCAACGAATTTCAAGCCGAAACCCACCATCTGTTCATCGACTTCAAAAGCTGCTTATGATAGCATCCGCCGCCAAGAGCTTATGATGGCGATGTCTGAAATCGGGATAACGAACAAACTTATCCAGCTGTGCCGCATGATGCTAAACAATACGCAGTGCATTGTGCAAATGGGTAACAGCTCATCCGAGTTGTTTCAAACATGCGAAGGGTTAAGACAAAGAGATGCGCTGTCATGTGTCTTCTTCAACCTGCTCCTGGAGCAGATAGTGTGCAAGGCAGGTGTCAGCACGAAAAACACCTTCTTCAACAAGTCCACCCAGCTCCTAGACTATGCTTGAGACGCAAAAAACTTGCGAGTCAACTTGCTGGCAAGTTCACATTTTTTGTTTTCATTTGAACGATTTCTTACCCGGTGGCCACACGAGCAAGTTTGGCTAGCAAGTTGGCATACAATCAAATATTTTACTCACACATTCAAACTTTTAGTACTTGCTTTAGTACTGGCCAGTCAACTGGCTTGCGAATTTTGAAGCCAGTAAACGAGCAAGCCAATTGACTGGCCAGTTCTAAAGCAAGTACTAAAAGTTTGATTGTGTGAGTAAAATATTTGATTGTATGCCAACTTGCTAGCCAGAACTTGTTCGTGTGGCCACCGGGTAAACGAGCAAGTAAAAAGGCAAGTAATTTGACAATGACAGGTTTTGCCAAATACATATATCAAAATGAAAAAAAAATAAATGCGAATATTTTTTTTTTTTGGTTGCCGATTCCAAATTCAAAATTGGATGTTACAAGTAGGAAATCGTTCAAATGAAAACAAAAAAATGTGAACTTGCCAGCAAGTAGTGTTCCTTAAACATCGATAGTCTATCGATAGTTATCGATAGTAAATGACTATCAAAAACATCGATGGTTTTTATAACTATCGATCTATCGAATGTGTCATAATTATAATGAATTGTGGTTAAAAATGGATGAATTTTTAACCACTACTGTTATATTTTAACCTGCTCCGCAGCTAGTCTAATTTTTAACACAATTTATTCAATGCGAAGTGTCAAAATT